>NJDD01000534.1:101166-118246 GCA_002245505.1 Calephelis nemesis
TTGCAACTTTTTATCTATTGTGATTCCTAAAGAAGTTGTGGAATCTACGAGGTCCAACTTGTTCCCATTAAGTTGTACATCTGTTTCTACTTACCTCACATTAGGCATTGAAAATTTGATACATTTAGTTTTTTTTTTTAATTTAAAAAGAGATTATTTACATTGAACCAGTGTACAACTTTTAAAATCGCAGTGATTGTTTCGTCATACTTACCTAGTTGCATTTTCACTTTAAATAAAAGTGAAGTGTCATCCGCGAACAATACAATTCCCTGTTTATCTCTTACGTAGTAAAGTAAATCATTGATATATATAGGGAACAAAAAAGGTCCCAGAATGGAGCCATGGGGCACACCCTTTATTACAGCAGCACCTGTCGATTTTATACCATTAATCTCAACCTTTTAAATTCTGCCACTCAAATAAGACATAAGAAGATCGAGTGCTTTATTTCTAATTCCAAAATAGCGTAGTTTCCTGATCAATGTTTCATGGTTAACGCAATCGAATGCCTTGGACAAATCACAGAATACACCAAGGGCATAATGAGAATCCTCTCAACATTCATAGATTTTCTTCAATAACATTTTATGCATAAAAAACCGCAACATCTTTAAAAACAATTTATAAATAAAACTGTTTCCTGATAAAGTAGCAACCAAATCAATTGTGGATTGAATTCAATCTAGACAAACACTCATCGCACGATAATTTTTTCACTGCCCGCTTAGCGTGAAATGCCCCACAAGGGAGGACTATTTGGTACTTACTTGAGCGCGGCTTGGTTGACCATACTCTCGAGGTCTGCACCGGTGAAGCCCGTTGTACCCCGCGCCAGCGCCTCCACGTCAAGCCCTGGCGCCGCCGCCACGCGCGCCACGTACAGCCGCAGGATCTCCAGCCGCCCCGTGTAGTCGGGGGTGGGCACCGACACCTGTCCACACACACACTACATAACGTACAGCCGCAGGATCTCCAGCCGCCTCGTGTAGTCGGGGGTGGGCACCGACACCTGTCCACACACACACTACATAACGTACAGCCGTCCCGGATAGACATAAGGTATCTGATATATGAGAAGTTTACTCACCTCAACGTCGAACCGTCCCGGTCTTAATAAAGCTTGATCCAAGTCATCCCTGCGGTTGGTAGCTCCCAAAACAATGACACCCTCATTCTGGTGGAAACCGTCCATTTCTGACAACAATTGGTTTATGGTCTGGAAAAAGAATAATTAAAAAATACATAAATATCATCACGACAAGTCCCTTACGACGTAGAAAAAAAGTATAATTTGAAAGATTAACAAAAGGGATATAAAATATGAATGTGGATAAATGTAGGTACCCGGGAATACACAGGTTGACATTCCATTATCACAAACCATGAAAGGGTGATGTCAAGAGTTTCTGAAACTGGCGTACAAAAGTTTATATAAATAGAGTAATGAATGTGAAGAAAGTCATGCAGGTAGCAGGTATCATGATCTTTGGCACTCGATACTCGCTGCCTACTGGGTTAGCATCTTGGCATAAAATATGTATGATAAGCGCATGGCCCTCAAGAAGGTAAAAGACAATCGTGGCTAACAGACACATAGATATTATATGTGCGTTGATGTCCACTGGTCCAGGTTTTAGGCCTAATGTACAAGTCTGGAGGCTACCCAATCCTATTGACCGGAATACGGATAAGGACCGGATAGTGCCAGACTGACGTAATAGCGACAGGAATACGCAAGGCGATGGATCTCTACTAAGTTGCTGCACAGGAATCTTAGTGGAAGTCCTGTGGTCAAGCATAGGCTACTATAAAATCGTTCAAGTAATTTATGTGAGGGAGCGAAATGTTTAAAACGCCTGAATGTCTTAGGTAAAAGTTAGTAGATAAATATGTACCTGGTTGGCATATGGGTGTAGAACGCTGTTAGTCCTCTTGGCACCGACGGAGTCTATCTCATCTATGAATATAACACACGGAGCTCTCTCTTTAGCTGCTTCTGAAAATTAAATGGCTAAGTGAAATAAAGTGGTTAACTTTCGTCGAAATAAAGAGGTTTTTTTACCTATTTGCATGGGTGTTAGTATCTGCCATAAGTCAAGTTAAGCTTGCATAAAGTTACCCGATTTAACGAATTTAGGCTTTTAAATTAGGATACAAAATCAGTCATAGGTAATTATAGAAAGTAATTTCAGGATCTTTGGAAAAGTAGTTGCCTCATTACTCAAGCCGCACCATTACCACCTTTGATGTCTTTAGGCGGCGTGAATTTCTTACCATCAGGAAATCTATCTGTTTGTTTGCCTTCCAATATCATAAAAAAAAAATTTCAGATGTTGTTAAACAGTGATTTTACTTGGTTTCCTAACTTTAACGGATCATAGGCACTCTTTCTCATTAGGAAATTTACTAAATTAATCACAAACACTCCACGTCTCTTGTCAAGACCGTAATCTTTTACTCTTGTCAGGAAACGTAACTCTGTTATACTCACTGAACAAATCCCGAACTCTCCTCGCCCCCTGCCCGACTAGAATCTCATCAAACTCTGGTCCCGCTGCATGGAAGAACGGTACTCTGGCCTCACCAGCCACAGCACGAGCCAGTAGGGTCTTGCCCGTGCCGGGTGGTCCAACAAGTAGAACTCCCTTAGGAAGTTTACCACCAAGAGAGGAAAACTTCTCCGGGGATTTCAGAAATTCTACCTGAAATAGTGTTTTATTGTAGGTTTGATGTTGGCGGGTGAAGATTTATTTAGACAAATTAAGTTTATAAGACAATTGAGTTCGGTAAAGTTTTTGCGCTAGCTGATCGAAGTCGAAACCTAAAATTAAGGTTTTGCACTTTTAAACCGTAAAGTGGAAATTCGTGTACGTTATTGCACGTAAACGTAAATAAAGTACCAATAAGTGCGATCGGGCAAACAATATAGCTTGCATTTATGAATAAAATGGTCGATAAATTTTTCGACAGTTGCCGAAACTATAGTTGAAAGGACATGACTTCTGGGTAGAGGTCTAGCTAGGTCAATTAGTATTCACCCCAATAAATTTGGTCTGCTCTGAATAAACCTAGAGTTTTTGACTCCCTCTAGGTTGAAGACTGTATCATTCCCTGTGTCCTACATCTTTTGACACTAGTATTAAGTCATTCCGCCAAATAAAATGTACTTGTATTAAGAAAAAAGTGACCTGTGACAGTATAAATATTAGGAAAAGAGTGACTTGCCCAGTCTCCTAACAATCTAGATATACATAATAATTAAGCGCAGTAAAACAGAAAAAAAAACCCACTAGGTACTACGACCTCATCACTGATGACTTCAACTAAAAAAATGTATGCATTATTAACTATAACTCAAAATAAAAGTATGTAGTCGTACTCGGATGATGATATAAATATTTATGTTTACATATCAAAATCGGTTCGTAATTAGCGCGTAACACACTCAAAAAATGTAATAAAAAACATAGTCTAATTGAGAACCTACTTTTTTAACTTGGTTAAAAAAAACTACCCACCGAACATGCTTTTGCGTTTATAGTAGGTATTAGTGTAGTTCGCCTTTGTGGTCTAGCGGTACGAGGCTGTACATCACTTTGTGAGGATTCGGGTTTTTTCTCCGGATTGGACGATAAAAAGAAAATGTGTTTTTTTTTTCAATTTCATAATAAAAAAACAAGAAAGTGGGAATCAGATGTTTCCGGTTAGCTAAATTTAGTTGCCAACAATCCCTTTATTGGACTCAGTAACTTCGGCTAGTCATGGGTACCCTGGTAGTACCTCAGTCTTCGAAGAAACGGGTGTGAAGATACTTTTTTTTTTATGAATTTCCCGCGTTAAAAAAGCGAGTTTTGTAAATCACGCAAACGTTATTTTAGGCTTATTATACTAATAAAGGTTATATAATAAAACCACTCCCTCACCACATCCTTCAGCTCCTGTTTGGCTTCATCGGCCCCCTTGACATCGTCGAATGTAACGGAGATGTCCTCAGGGTCCACTTCCACCTGGTTACCCAGCTGAATCCTGCGCATGTTTATTTGTAAACTGATTATAATCTGATTATAACATTATGATATAATTAGTCAACTCTGTGGTCTAATGATAGGGTATTGGCGTTGACTACAAGAGGTCTAAGGTTTGATTTGAAAGCGGACAACTCAAAATGAGTTCATTACTTTCAATTCTATATCAATACAATGTTGCCCGGAATTAAATAAGTACCCGTTAATGTGATGATGTGAGACGAAGTAGTTTGACTAATTGCAGATGCCTGACTACACCTTCGGGAAACGGGCGTAAATATACTTATTTACTTACACTAGTGGTAGCCCGTTGTTGGAAATTCGAAAATATTAAATTTTAATATCTTGTTGATAAGAACGCCATCTTCATTTCTCAACAACAACTACTTTGTTTCCAAACATTTTAGTACATTTTTGTGATCTTTTATCGTTATCATCAATATATTTGATTATGTGTGTCAAATTCATGGTAGTGTGGGTGATGTTTTATTTATTGATTTAATGTACTTTATAAGCATTATTAGGTATTGAAAAATAATAGCGTTCTGTACTTCTCCTACACATAAACTATAAGTGTGCCAAATTTTATGCTCCTGCGTCGGCGCAATTTTTGTAGAAAGGGGTCCAAAGTTTTAGCATCACATATTAATATATCACAGATTAGCAGTATGGTAATTGATTTATGACAATCTGTCATATTTATTTATTTACATCTTTTTTTTGTCATATTTATAATAAACGTCGTAATAAATTAAAGGACATGAGCAATTCTGAATTATAATTTTATTGCAAAGGTACTTTGACATTGTTCAAAACTCATGAATTATTTTTCATGTGCGAATTGTATTGTTAGATGTGAATCTTTGAAATCAGAAATAAAATATCTACATATTTTATTTATTGTCTTCATACAGTATGATGTCTTGAACCTTTTCTATGCTTGTATTATCATACTATATTATTATATATTGGAGTGCATGGAAACATGTTAGTAAAATACTATGACTTAAGTTTAAAACGTCTTGTTTAAGAGTTTCCCTATCTTTAACACAAGAACACAAAAAGCGAACACTGACGTTAAGACGGCATTAATAAAGTACAAATCACCTAAGCAACCGCACCTAATTCTCGTGATTAGTCATAAGCTTTGGTTTATAATAGTTACCGGAAGACAGTGCCACTGACGGAAGCCATTAAACTGACAAAGATTGCCAGGAACAGCACAATGGTGAGCAGTTGCTGCACCAACTTCAGGTACTTGGAAGCCTTTGTACCGCGGACATTATCTGGATGAGATCCTGCAACATTAACATTTAGTTTATCCGTTTAAAATCTCACGAAGAAGATGAACGAAATACTTCTATTTGTAAGGAATACACATTTAAAAAAATAGTCGTCATACATTTTATATGGCGATCGTCAGGCGTCTGTATCTGGCGTCGGATTTGACTTCTTAAGGTCCCGAGTTCGATCGCCGTGCAACCAAACCAAAACTTTTCAAATTTCTAATAAAAATAATGTTGACTTGGATTGTATATGTGTCCGGTTGCTGATAGGCTTGCCACCTATCACACTGTGGGACGTAGTGTCTTCGGCTAGTCGTGGGTTCCCTGGTTGTGCCTATGCCTACCCCTCGTAAATTTTGTTCACCAAATTTTGACCCGTAACTGGTACTCTCGTATTCATTGTTTTAGTTCATAATATATTTATACTACATGCTAAATAAAACATTAAATAATGTGACCTCTGTATTTTAATGATTGTCTTTTTATTTCTTTGAACCCTATAGTTTTCTCTACAAAAGTACAATAGATTTCAATATCTAGAGAATTTTTTATTATATTTGGACGTCCTCCTGCTGATGATGATGAACATTTTTATTAAGACCGAAAATTTGTTTTCGGTCAACACTAGACAGACAGACTAAAATTCTAAAATTGCAAAAAAATGTGTCCTGTTCCTCATTTAAGTCACCTTTATAATTTTTTTCAAATATCTTCAATGTACTGTAATTCACTCTTCTACAGGTTTATTATAGGCACAGATTATGTTGCATATTAAAAAAATAATAAATAGTGAAATCGGTTTGTACCTACTCATAAAACATCAAAACAGCCAATTTATAAACATATTTTATAACTAGCAGTTTTACGCAGCTTCGCCTGCACTTGGCTTATACTATACCGATTTGGATGAAACAAAGCCTATGTCACTCGTGGATAATGTAGCTTTCGAATGGTGAAAGAATTTTTAAAATCGGTCCAGTAGTTTTTGAGCCTATTCATTACAACCAAACAAACAAAGTTTTCCTCTTTATAATATTAGTATGATAAATAAATTTTATTTCAAATACTAATCAATATACATACATCCTACTATTATTATAAATGCAAAAGTTTGTAAGAATGAATAGATATTTCTTACTTAAGCAAAAACTACAGATTTGGATGAAACTATGGAAATATAAATAAAATAAATAAATATCCTTGGACAAGTCACACAAATTGAATCTAACCCCAAAGTAAGCAAATAATATTATGCTTGTATTTTAATAAACACCCAGACCTGGGAAAAGCAGACATCTAAATGTTTATCACACAAATGCCTGCCGCCGTCGGGAATCAAACCCGAGCCTCACAGTCGGTCCGTGTAGTTAGGCGAGTACACTAGTCGATCGACCAACGAGGCGGTCAATCCACAAAAAAAAACTTATCATATTAATATATGAAAATATTTAAATTAAATCTCATGGTAACACTGTAAGTAAACATATTAATGCAAAATTATTAGTATTTATACATACCTGCCAAATAACCTTCAGCAAAGGCAATTTTAATTTTATCTTTCTGTTGATGGGTAAGAACATTGTCTTCATTAAGAAGCTTTTCAAGGCGAGGTGCAACTTCTGGTCCAACTGTTGCTTGCTTTTCAGTATTTTCTGTTATATTTAGGCCTGAAAATTAGTTTTTTTTTAAGATTAGCTAGTTGCCTGTGGCTTCACATGCAATATTAAGTTTTTTTCAATCAATTGTAGGCACAACTTAATGATTAGGTAAATAAGCATTGCAATATGTAAACAATCTGTAAAAAAAATTAATAGTATTTGGTGACAAATATTCAAACAAATTAAATTACTAATAATAAAAATTGTCAAAATCACTAACTTTCAGATGTTTTAATCCATACATAACTTTTAATAAATTAAAATGTCAAGTATGGATACTACAGAGACAATATTATATCGTAGAACTTGAAACCTTACTTACTTATTTATTTGAGTGAGTACAGTAGTACTATTTAAATTATGTGCTTCGGCTTTATTTGTCAAGCTTTGTAAATCCAAATGTATTTTCAAGATATCTATATAGAGTTGTTATTACATACTTAATCATTTAGCTTAAATTTAGATTCCGTAGAAATTTAGGTCAGCCAATATAAAAGTATTAAGTGTAAAAAGTGTCAAGACGAAGCGCATAATTTAAATAGTAGTAGTATATTTTAGTTATATTAGTGTAAAATTAGACAATGGTGGTAATTCCATTTCACACACACGTAACTAATTTTAACTTATTGTAACTTCTTTTAATAATAGTAATGGAAAGAGACAAAATACAAGCAGTGCTGTCAGATTAGTTTGTATATGATATTTCTAAACTTTTAATATTAAATTTCTTGAAAGTGTTGATTAAAAACAACACAAGTTGACATGTCCGGAATAATCTGACATATATAGAATACACCAAAACAAGTTTAGTTGTTACACAGTAGGAATACCACCAATAGACACATTTCATGAACAGATAACTCCCATAGTCTAATCTTATCTATTCATTACTTGCTTGTGTTAGTGAATGTAGTTTGTTTTTAAATAATTATTTTTGATGTTATCAATGTTTACCATCACTTTGAATGTTAAAATGAAATAAATAAAAATAATTAATATTCCTGGACAAGTTTCACAAATTGAATCTAACCTTAAAGTAAGCAAATTATATGCTTTTGTTATGGGTATTAGTCAACTATTGTAATACTTAAATAGATGCAAGAATAAATTTAAATTAATTTAAATTTATTTACAAAAAATCATTGGAGTAGACATCAGAAATACTTTTAATTTTTTTGGGTATTTCAGGCACCTTATGTACCCTTTAGGATATTGGTTACATCTTTTATTAAACTTCAAGAGAGAACCTTGTTTAAAACTATGTTAAGTACCTACACTTATTAAGTAAAACTTTAAAAAAATAAACAGGGAAAACTAAATTTCCAGAAAGTTTTAATGATAGTGGTGGGTAGCCATTTCCCTTTCCTAATTTCTCCACAGCTTATAAACTGTACGGCTTCATTCTATATTTTTACAAAATCATTTTAACACTTATTCTAAATTGCAATTTACAACGTAGGGAGCTGACCATTATGATTAGGCCACAATAAAGGCCTAAACATTAATAACTTTATATACTGACCCAAAAACTTACGCAGTCTATTTAAGATATTAGGATTCCTCTTCAAATCAGCATGAATACTTCTCTCTGTTTTGAAACCACGGACTTGAATGGCATATTTAAATGTGTTATCCTGTACATTCTTCAAAAGCCCAGCAAAATTATCGGTTATACTAAATATTGTTCTTTTACCACGAAAATCGACAGTAATTTTAGGGTTTGATTCTATCCAGCCATTTTTATTTTTATCAAACGAAGATGCCGATACGTGAGATATCTTTCGTGATGATAATACATCTGCGTTTAACCTAGTGGAAGCCCGAGTCAACGGTCCTATGGACTTCACATTGATACTGGTCATATCAGCTAAGACATTCTTATCAAAATTGTGCAGGGCCTCTTCAAAACTGCCTGGGCATATTGCATCATACGAGGCACCCGCGCTTTCTTTACGTTTTACATCTTTATTTTTACCACTATGCTGCTTTCTTTGTCGAAATAAACTTGAATAACGAGATGAAAGTTGGCCAAAACTTATTAAAATCTGCAACCAAGGTTATAATGACAAATATATTCATTGTAAGCATTTTTTAATTCATTTGTAGTCTTTCTTAGTTTTTTTTACGTACCTGATTTTGTGTGTTTAAAGAATTCAGTGAGAACATGTTACATGTATGTGGTTATTGATTTAAGTTCTTGTTTTTTCAAGTGCACTCGAAAATTTTGTAGGCTTTTCTTTCGTCTTTTACGTCAATCCGTAGCAAAACATGGCTGATGGCGAATATTGAAGTGTTCAAAAGTTTAAATGACATTGACAGATCATGACATATGACAGAAAATAGTTTATGGTACCTAAATTTCATGAAAATAGATTGCACAATGCATCTAAGGCAAGCACAGCAAGGTCAGCTTGAAACAAGTACGTGCGTCCATTTGCAAATATTATTAAAACTGGGACTGTAACAGGCACAAAATTTTTATTTTTATCGACGTTGAGTAACATAGAACATGGAGAATTAAGCATTTATAACTATTTAAATAATTATAGTAGTAAGTACCCAACTGCACACAAAAGCAGTAAATTATATTTATGGGATTCAAAGTAATTATTTATCACATTAGCTATTGTCTGTTCTTTTAAAGGGCTATAATCTGTCACCAAATGTGAGCTTTAAAGAAAATACGAAAGATCAAGTGGTATCTTTTTGTTTTTGAACATCTCTTTTAAGTCTGATACTGTTTCCGATATTATATCTTATATGAGACAGAAATTTAGGATGGTCCATTAACGGTGATTGTTGATCTTCATCAGTGACGATTAATTTGTTGAGGCCACATATTAAAAATAATCGTTTAAAGAATACAAATTTTTGATTCATAATTATAATAAAAAAGTTACATTAACGTGGATTGGAATGAAATGAACAGAATTTCGTTCTGTAATGTCTATGGTTTATTTGGACAGTAAATTCCAAAATGGCGACGAGCGATGACGAGCCTATGCATTTATATGAAGTATTTCAGAACTGTTTTAATAAAATAGCAAATAAACAACAAGGTGAGTGAAAAAATGCATACCGTGGCCCGTGACGCGATCCTCAAACGAACTATTGTGATAAATTGTGATGTTTCATTGTGAAAATTAACCAAAGTGATGCGTGTTATGCCATATTCAGTGTAGTAGCCGATCAAGATTTTTTCAAAATGCATTCGAAATTACAGGTTTGAATGTTCAAAGATTGCATCTGTTCATTCACAGAGAGCAATCTTAAAGGTTTTTCTGTATAATGATCTTTCAATGTTTAAGTAGCTATTCGTAAAGGCTATGTTTTTGTTAGGCATTCAATTGTCAAAATGTGGTATCCATTCCATTGTACACTGCTGTTGTATTATTTTTATTATTATTGTCTTGTTAAATAGAGATTCTTAACAATACTCTGCTTCGGAAAAATGAAAAAATGTGTTATCATATTTCTATATCGTTGAATGAAAAACGATTTTTCAATCAGTATTTTCCGTTTTTGTAAGGAAGTTTTTATTAGATTTTTGTAGCTGTAATCTCGTGTGCCGATATAGATCGCAAATCGCCGTTTTTATGTTCTCTTTACGGGTATGTTTACAATTTAAATTTGTTTATTTACACAAGTAAGGCGCGCTCTAACGAACCATTGTGCGAGAGACTGAACGTAGTTTTTAAATCAAGTACTTTATCGTTAATCGGTTTAGTTTCGATTTCTCTGAATACGAAATTTAATAGATCACTACTAAATGCACTTTTATATTGAAAAAAACAAGAGACATTGATTTCACTATAGAAAAAATCCCTGATTAATTGAATGTATATGAATAAATCAATGTTCTATAATTATTGAAGTTGTTTCGATATGTAGCTAAAAGTACATTAGAGTTCTACCTTTTTACATCCACTCCTTGGCCTTACTCCAATGGCAACAAAATCTTAAATGTTCACATTTATGAGTTTTTAAAATAGTTTTTGGTTATAGTATAATAATAGTTATTTTTAATCCATCACCATGCCTGATTACTTGGTTGTGTACAAATGACTGGTTTCAACTTTTCGCATTGTTAAAAGGCTGCACACAAAACACTATTGTGAAAAGATATAAACATGTATCTGGATTACAAAGCATTAGCTCAATACCAGGTCTTAACATGTATATTGACTTACCTGTAGGGGCTCAAAGTGTCTATGTACCTATATTCATTTCCAATTAATTAACTGTTTACCTGTGATTTTGTTAAAATAAAATAGTTATGATTTTCATAAAAACTTTCCTCCCTCATAGTCTAGCTAGTTGTGAAAGTACAACACACACTGACATAAGGTTGCATTTATGATATTAGCATGTACTGTCTGGTTATGTGCCATTCAAAAAACTTTATAAATAGCACAAACTGACCAAACATTAAGATATAGAAGTTATGTATTTTTTTCATGAGTGTTGGTGATACTGTTACATACAAATATCTACTCAGGTATAATTTAAATTGCCATCAAATTGCTTGGGTATTATTTAAAGGTATTGTCAAGAGTCTCCGAAACTGGTGTGTTATGAAATTGTAATGAATGTTGAGGAAGCCGGAAAGGTCTGTAGGGATTGAGAGATTTGGTACTTGATACTCTCTGCCTACCCTGTAAGAGACATAGTGTGAAAATATGTATGAAATATTATAAAATTTTGTTGTCTACAATACTTATTTTATATAATCAGAAAATGTGTGTTTGTTTGCCTTGCAATCTCGTAGTCAATCATCTTTGTCAATTTTTAAAAAAATTGAATAGATTATAATTTTAATTCTATTGTTCATAATTTTCTATCTTGAGTGTTCAAGGAACTTTTGTTAATTGACTGTGTTTGTGCTGTAGCCTGTTTTTTAATCTGAGACTGAATTGACAGATACTAATGTCAATTTTACAAATAATGTTTCTGTGTTTTTATTGTAGTGCTGCCCTAGATACCGATTTTTTCAAAAGGTACCTAAATTAATGTAGATTTCCAAAGCATAAAAAACCTAAACTTCTTTGATACTTCAATGCTAAATTTTTTAGCCATTTTTAACTAACATCGAAAAAGGTAACGTTATTTCAAAGATTCTTTTTATACATACTTCCGAGGTGATCCCTTTGCCACCAAGTCAAGGTCTGCCGATGAAATCGAGGAAAATACGCTAAATAGCAAGGATACTAATACATAGAAATACTTGTATAGTTATATTCGAATTAGCAAATATGTGTATATTACCCCGTGACAGCTTGTCTCCTCAGAGGTGAGCAAAGGCGAAACGGGTCATTACCAACAATACCACTGGTGGTAGTGTGCTGCACAGTTACTTGTCTTGATACCTATTTTTGCCGCTATAGAGAGGTTGTTTTTCATTCCAAAGGGTAGGATTTTTTATTATTTATTTTTATTGTTTATATTTATTTTTTATTATTCATGTTTATCAGCAGCAATAGACATGAATAATAAAAAATAAAATTAATATTTACAAATACAAGTGTTATTTTTTATAATTTTTGTTTTAAAATACTCATAATACAAACTATCACATTTGTTAACCTATTGTGAAGCATATTAATATTGTATCAATTCATTCTATATACACATATTCCGATTTTTCAGAGTAACTTAAAATCGGTAATAAATGTTGTTATCATTTTTCTATAATGGTACGACACTATTTATGAATTGCGAAAAACTTACATTGCTAATGTTAATTTAGTCTCTGAGATTTAAAAACAGGCTATAGGTATATCATAAAATTTGAATAAATATTCTGATATACTTTCTAACTACCTAGTAAATTACCTCGATACAAAATGTCCAAACACTACCTAGTCATATTTATTTGAATTTTGTTAAAAAATTGTCATAACCAGATCTATGATTTTGTCTAAACAAGTACATTCTATATCTTGGTGAAAACTTTATGTATACATATGAAACTCTTAATTCAGATCAATGCAAGGTGAGGTTCAATCATCATTATTAATTAATATAATTTATTATAATTTCTAATTTTATATCGGATTAAAGATTTATATTTGTGTGATTATTGCTTGTTTATAGTTTTGATGTAGTTAAGCAAGTGGCTCATCATAACTATTTTTGTCAAGTTTGTTTTTGAATATCACTTTTGGTGGCTGGAAAATGTTGTGCTACCAATTAGGGTAAGCCCCAAAACTCTATCATTTAGTTTCAATTTGTCATGGTGTTACTGACATATAAACCCATGCTCGAGTTGTACAGGCATATTGACCGGTAGCCATTGGTTATTTCTTTAAAGAACCTTATTATTAAAGTAAGTTATTTAAAATTTGATGAAATTAAAACTTTTGTGATAAAGCACAAAAACTCTTTCTTAGTATAATTTATTTAGCAAGATACTATATTTTTACTATACTTGGAGCTTCCAATTATTGATGAAGTAAAATATATTGTGGCAAATGACATACAAAAAATAATTATTTTCAACCAAGTTTTATCAATTACAAAAAACTGTATATGTAGTTTAAGAAACACTGTCCTAATACATAAATGTATCAGTAAGTATATATAAAAACATCCAATAACAAATTGTAAAATGTAATGGTCAGTATAGACAGGCAATTGACTGCAAATATGACAGTTAATAGATTCTATTGTATCAATCAGATGGAGCCTTGAACTAAATGTTGGGCTCAAACTGCGATTGATACATTTGATAGACATTACTGAGTATTAACTAATGGTTATATACTTTGTAACTATACAGTAGTGATAGGCCTCTGTCCTACTATATTACCACTGCCCATTTGAAGGATTATCTATAATTTTCCTTATAGATTTAGTTGTAACTTGTTTAGGGATAGGAGATCTATACACAACTCTTTTACATATTTATAATGTTTAAAAATCATATATTCACATACAGTGAAACCTTATTAAATTATTTTAAAAATTATTAAAAAACCTTAATTATGGGACATTTCAAATATGGTAAAATAAGATTTTATTTCTAGGTTTTTTTTACTGTCTACTTCTATAATTGGGTCTCCATAGCTCTATTCCCTGTATGAGGGGGACAATTTTTCAAGTTGGGACAGGTTCCAACACAATTATTAACAAACATTTGGTTTATTTGTCATAACTCCCAAAATTTACTATAAGAGGGGCCTCAGTAAATGAGTCAACTAACTGTAGTATCCAACTATGTGTTCTGTTTATTTGGAGAACTGGATTAATTAAAAACTCTTTGAATGTTACTAAATCTATGATCCCTCGAGATCCCATGACCAGTTTTGACTGTATTTCACAAAAACTGCTATATTTTGGTCTTATGTCCATGCTAGAACTATGCTGCTAAAGACACTACTAGCTGGAAGGCCTTTTGATTTTGCTATAAGATTATGGTAGTTATTCCATTCTCAATGTAGATTTATTAAAATTATACTGGTTTTAATTTAGTGACATTATTCTGACTATTCATAATGTAAACATACTTTAACTACACAAAGTTAGGTTATTGTTTGAACAAGTGTGTCTTTACAACTATTACAGAAAGGAATAAGTATGCATTACACATTGTGGAGACATTATTCTTGTCAGTATTATTGATGTTTTTTTTTAGTAAATTGTGAGAAGTTTTACAAAGATTCACCAAAATCGGTACTGCTTGGACTATGGAATTAAAAAAAAAACTTTACTTTGACTATACAAATGCTACTTGTGCATGAGGACATTTTGATTATCAAACTACCAGATTGGAATGACAGCCACTCACTGAGAAAATCCAGTGAAAGAAACTCAGCAGGCTCGTCTTTTTTAGGTACCTATTCCTGTGCTTTACATTATTACCTGTGCTTGACGTTGGCGTGTTTTGGTTCGGAGGATAAGGTAGCCGGTTAACTTACTTTTGCTTGAGGCTTAGCATCCCGGTCTTAGGTTGGCAACGCATCATTTAACCACCTTTGGTGTCCGTCTGCTTGTTTGCCTTCAAATATCATAATAAATCAAAAAATATCATGATTGTAAGAGATAACCGTGGCCTATAGACATCATAGATGTTACAGGTGCGTCGCTATCCTGTGGCCGAGATTCTTGTGCAAATCTACCGTCGACCTACCCTCCGGACCGGTACATGACAGTCATTATGGCGGTAAGAATAGGTAAGGCGGTGGATGAAGGATGAAGGAAAGATGAAGGTCGTGAGTTTTTTTTGCATTTTGCGATCTCCCTTGGTAATACATGGTTAGGTTTAAGGATATTCCCCCATTCCCCATCCAAAATCACGTGTATATTTTTAAAGTGACTTTAAAAGGAGGTGATTATATATTTGACTCCTATATGATTTTTTGTCGATACCTGTGTTAATCGTTTTCTCCGTCATTTTAACCCAATTCCAAAGTTTTTTTAAGGAGCGCACTTTCGAGGTAGGTATGACAGAGTCCTTGAAGTAGAAGCTATCAATTCGACTGTACAGTAGTACTATTTAAATTATGCGCTTCGGCTATATTCGTCAAGCTTCGGAAGTCCGAATGTATTGTAAAGATACCTATATAGAGTTGTTATTACATAATTAATCATTTCGCTTACATTTAGATTGGGTTAGCCAATTTAGAAATAAAAGAATAAAGAGTAAAAAGTGTAAAGCCGAAGCGCTTTAAATAGTAGTACTGTGTTTTTGTTACTTTAGTGTAAAATTAGATGACTAATAATTAATAAAGAGAAAAGATTTGATTGTTTTTTTGTATTGCATAGGCTCCGAAACCACTTCACTGATTCACAAATTATAAATCAGTCATCAATTTGTTTACAAAAGTTTAATCACAAAAAACAGAAGTGTTGTAAACGAAAGATTTGATCACAGAGTACCTACAATATGATTACTTACGTACCTACAAGTCTGTTTTTTGTTGCGATGAACTGGCAACCCATCAAATGCCATTTTAATCTACATGATTAAAAATCCGCGTTTACGTATTTTGCAAATATAAGTAGGTAATATCATAATCTTAATAGGTATAACAAATTACGTGTCATGTTGTTTGTCCGCGATGACTTCTAATTACTTAACCGATTTCAATCAAATTTTCACACCGTGTGCAGTTTGACCTAACTTGAACGGTAGAATAGCCTACATCTCAATTTATCGCGGTCGAAGCCGCGGGCAACAGCTAGCACATAAATAAAAATAATAGAGCATAGTATATAGCAATAATAATCAAGCAAAATCGTGTGCAGTATCTAAAAGTATTGTTTTTTAACGAATTGATGAGGAAGACGTTGGTAAGTAGATGATTTTCATTTTCAAAAGAACACACTGTCTAAAGAAATCTAAGCTGGCAATTGTGTGTTGCATGCTTCCTGGACGAAAATAAATCATCTTTATTCCTTAAACTTTAAAAGGACTATAACGAGAAATGACATTGCAAAAACCCCGGTGGGTACATTATTGTAATTCACACTATGTGGTATCAAATTCATTGCTTAGTGCATCAATGACTCGAGTGTTTGTGAATTCTATTTGAAGATAGCGTGTCAAGCCATAAACGGATTAGAATTTAGTGTTAGGCGAGAAGGGCTGGGTCTAAGTCATGAGTGAATGGAGTCTGAAGGATATATTTCACATTGGACCATTCACGAACGTTTGCGGTATATATTTTAAGTGCATAAGGGACTTGCGGTTAGGTGCTGACTTGAATCTTAACTACCTATATTAAGTATTTGCGGTTTGCCATAAATTTATCAGACATACATGCTATCAAAATTATTTATTTTATTCTATCTATAGTTAAAACTTCCTCAGTTTGGGAATAATTTCCGAACCCAATTTTTTTTGTCGAAATCTACTCAGCGAAACATTACAGACAAATACACGTATCTTTTCTATAGCTATTATTGTTATCTATCATATTAATTTACGATAAAATTATTTAGTATTTGCGAATCGCATTTGAAGGTATCATGACATAAACGGATTAGAAATTAGTCTTAGGCGAATTTGGTGTGGTCCATGTCATAAGTTAGGATTTATGAAATAAAATTAATATTGATTTGCGGAATGTGTGTATTTAAAGGTTGTTACAAAATTATTTAAACATTC
>NJDD01000534.1:118373-134013 GCA_002245505.1 Calephelis nemesis
CATATTTTGTTATTATTAAAAAATTATTTTCTTTTACATACAACCAAATCCATACGAGTATTTTGTCGGCACTACAACACAACTCCACGAAACTGCAGCGACGCTATTCGCTCGTCGCTTCTCCTGGATAATCTTTTTAACCTATTATTCGGCTTTTTCACGTAGAATGAAAGTCGACGATTTGAATTGGGCTTCGTTATTTGAACTCTACACGAGATTTATGTACTGTGTATTGACATCCTAGGACCCTATATACATATTATTATATCCGCGCTCAAAAAAACGCTCCCCGCTTATCTATTGAGACAGTTTATTTTATATTAAAGCAATGAAATGCTATACAAAACACAATTTGTAAAATTTATACAGGTTGCTCAAATTTAATTCGATACAAATTACAATAAAATTGATTTTTGTGTACCAAATATAAAGAAATTACATGTATTTCGAAAATCAATACGCCATTGTTTTTTATAAATATTTCTGTCATGCTTTTATGAAAAAAACTTAAACTAGATGCTGACAGTGGCTTAGATAGTATTTTAGTCTTGTATTATAATATCAGTAGTTTCCCTGCTTTTTTAAAAGTTTGTTTTGTTTTTTTTGCTAATTATTGGTTTAATGTCGGATCTTAAAACGTATTTTGACTAACTTGTAGGCGCTCGAATTTTCGACTAAGTTACGTTGGTCGTTGTCTGGTTACTGACTGGTTCAGGGTCTACCTACCAGACCATATTATGATATTTATACTAATACTACAAATACTAAAGTCTGTGCCACACTTTGACGGCTAATTCGTTGGACTGATTTTGATAAAATTTTGTATGCATATAATTATAAACCAAATTCAAAAATCCTGGCTACAAATTTTCACTTCTCCTACACATAAACTATAAGTGTGCCAAATTTCATACTCCTGCGTTCGCGCATTTTTTGTAAAAAAGGGTCCAAAGTTTTGGCATCACGTATTTAATATATCGGTTATTTTGAAGTCGGTCCAATTGCAGCGAATCTGCGGTTAATTTCTACAATCCGCTGATAAGTAACATAAAATATAAAAAGTTAATATTGAGAACACCCTGTAAATCCAGAGGGCTGCCAAATAAGGCTTGTCACGTCGCCGTGTGAATTAATCTTGTGTGTTTGTGTGTCATGATATTTTGTGATGTATTTATTTGGCAATGGTCAATTTATCACGTGAGGATACAAACGGACCGTTTGACGAGTGGATCTCTGATTGGACGCTAGGGATTGCGAGTCAAGGTGGCGGCGCTGATTGAACTCTTTATGCAAATGTAATTCTGTCTGGGTAGTGATGCACCGCCTTGCCTATTTCTGATTTCAGTATTTATGGTGATAGAGTCATGGTCCGGTCCGGAGAGCAGGGTAGACTTGCACTTGAGGTTTTATATCTCGACCACAGGACATCGACGTATCTATTGTGTCTATGGTGTGTATAGGCTTCGGTACGGTCTGGCCAACAGTCGTACGCTTGCTTGTTCGCTGTCTGATGCCACAAAAAATGTCTTCACGCCCTCGTCCTCGACGTAGGCAGAGGTGCAAACAACAGAAGGGTATTCACGGTTTGGCGACTTAACCAATTGGAACTTATAACCGAGCACTCATCTAATCCTGGATAACATTGTTACAATAGAAAAATGGATGACCTTTCATAGGTCCTGACCTAAGAATGATTTTTTTCGTACCAACATTGTACTTACGGGTAATAACCAACACAACAAAAAAAAAAACTAGCAAAACTTAACCAAGGAGTTCATTTATATGATATGTTGAAAAAAAGACATTTTGAGTTGCCCGACCCGGGAGTCTATGACCACAAATGCTATAAATAAAAATTTTAAGATTTAAGAAATAGTATATCTTAAATCCTTCGTAATTCAATTTAAACTTTTAAAAATCTGTTTGTGGTTTAATCTCTATCTATACTTACATAAAATAATAATTAATCCCTATTTCCTATGGCAATCGCATGACGCCTAAAAGGATTGCCCAATTTTGCCAATTATTTTTTTGTTGTGTTAGTTATGGCCAGGAGAATTTTATTTACACTGTATTTATAATAAGAAATAAACGCAATTTGTTTTTTTAAACATGTCCTTAAGAAACGTAAGCTTTTTCAGCTTAATCTATATATTAATACAATACATGATGCCAAAACTTTGGAACCATTTTTTACGAAAATTGCGCGAAACTAAAAAGTTTGGAAACAAAGTAGTTGGTCTTAAGAAATGAAGATGGCGTTCTTATCAACAAGATATTAAAGTTTATTATGGTCGAATTTCGACCAATAGGCGTCCGCTAGTCTTAATAAATTAGAAATACAACTATTTTGCGAGTTTTGAAGACGAATGGCAAACACGGAAGCTTCATAGATTCGAAATGTCTGTCCGAATAAATGTGTCAATGTCAAAAATATCAGAAATAAGAAATCAAATTGTAAATCTAGTAATGGAATCCCAGGGAAATCGAGGAAAATACTTAATTCTTGTGTATTTTGGTAATATAAATAGTGAAATTGAAGTTTTTGTGTGCAATTTTACTGTGCGTAATTTATTCAAAGAAGCAGCTTATTTACTGTTTTGGACACAAACAGAACACAATTAAGTCTAAGAAACATCTTGAAACCATATCTATTTAATAAAACTTATGAAAATCACTTAAAAATAAACAAAGTGCAACTTATCAGCAAAAATGAGCGTGTAATTATTTTTTTATTAGTAAACAAACATAAATTACGATAAAACATCAACTGGCGTGTATATAGATAACCTCGGGGTTACTACGCCTATCGCGCTGAGGTCAGATGTCGTGCTATCGACGCGCATGCGTAACGTGCACTATCTTTGTTACTTATTGTACAGGCAAGCAAACAGACAGATCACCTGCAACTATATGTCTGTAGAGCACCGGCAGCCTTACTTCACGAAGCTCAAAGGCTCAGCTTAACAAGGCTCAACGTGCGCCCGTATGGAGCTGTTAGGAGTGAAAACTTTTTTACAAAAGTTTTGGTTAAGGTTATAAATGTTTGAGTAAAAGTTGACATTACAAATTGTCTCGACTTTGTTTTATTTATTATTTTATTTATGGTATGGGAAGGCAAACAAGCAGACGGATTTCCTGATGGTAAGAAATTTACGCCGCGTAAAAGATGTTAGACCGGGATGTTAGGCCACGAGTAAAATTAAGTTTACTGAGTACCTTATCCTCCGAACGGGAACACGTCAACGGCAAGCACTGACGTTTTGGCGTCAGGACTAGATGAGATGGTGGTACCTATTGAATTGTAACGATGTTAGTGACGGTAAGCCTATGCTTGCCTCTTACGTGCTGCCTGGTAAGAAGTCTATCCTGCAAAGGAGCCTGGACGAACACATGGTAATAATTCAGTCTGAATAAATAAAATGTGGTCGTCAGCTCATGGACATTATTAATGATCATTGCTCTTTTTGAGGAGCTGTCTACACCTTGCTTTGTATGCTGTTATTAGAAGTACTCGATATTCTTGGGATAGGTGAATTGTAACAAAAAAATCGCGCAATTTTATTTATTCAGATGCGCAAGAGACGCTTCGTCATAAACACAATATCAACGCCCCCTCTACGTCAGCACAATATTTTTTAATATTAACATTTGTATGACAAACTTGTTTTTATCCGACTGCGAAAGGAAGAGTTTACTAATTCGACTGTTTCGAATATAACTTTCTACGTTTGTTACACTATTACTCGGTCGATAACGAACATAATTTGATGGTTCTTACTTGGAAAGATACATAGATTATGATGCCGAGGTAATCCCATATTAATTTTATTGTGAACTGACAAGTGGTTCTTGAGTTATATTTAATAATGCATACATTTTTGCCTATTTTAACGAAATTATTAACAATAATTTAGATGACAATTTAATAGTAGTGCTGCTTTCACTTGCGCTAAGGAAACTAATTTCAAAATAAATTTAAATTTCTTTGTTCTGAAGCTGTTATGTTATTACAGTAATAATAATCGAAAAAATCATAAAGACTTCTGATTCTGAATCTGAACTGTGGTATTTACGTATATTTTGTGAATAAAATTTAATATATGTATAAGCAAGCCCTGTCCCCATTTGGTGAAACTTATTTTTAGATATCCAGGTTATAAGATATCCTACCTCCCAAATTAGAACACGACAATGTGAACACTGAAGAATAATCTAGGCGTGTAAGAGTGTCCCATCGTTATAGATAAATATAGTCCTCACGTAATTACAGATTAGAGGTCACGGTGTTAGTGTCATATAATCTTGTACTCGCTTATTACAAACATGGGTTTTAGTATAAACATGTCAAGACTGCATATTAAAACGTGCCATCCTTGAAACACCGTTTTATCATAAATACTATCGGTATGTAATAAAAAAATTGAAACCTTAGACGTACCTAGCGCTAGACCTTTTAGGGCTCGTGTGAAAATGTTCGAGGAATCTAAATTGGTGATTTGAATGATCAATGGTCAATCCGGTGACGCCATATCGAGTTTAAACTGTTTGCAAATGAACTTTATTGATATTGAATTGAAATTAGGGTTCCCTACTTTCATTTTTAATGGCATTGCTCTCGTAAAAAAATATTTTAACCCCCGTGTTGGTCCGGGCTCCTTTGCAGAATAGACCATCTGCCTTCCTGCCGGGCAGCTCGTAAAAGGCGAGCATAGGCTTACCGTCACTAACATCGTGACATTTGACTAGGTGGTAGAGTTTCGCAGCGACTTGCTCGGATCGGTACCACCGCCTTACATATTCCTGCCGCCATAACGTCATGACGTGTTCCGGTTCGGAGGGTAAGGTAGCCGGTAAACTTACTTTTGCTTGAGGCCTCAGCCTCCCGGTCTCAATGCCACTTTCTGTTGACACTTTATAACTCAAGAGCGGGTTCACCTATACAAACCAAATGTTTATGCTTTGTTCGGACTATTTAGTAGATGGTTTATGTGAAGTTTACATAAAATCGGTCAAGCGGTTCTTTATTTATCACATTTTTATTTACAAATGAATTCAACAAATGGCGAAACATTTTGCTAATCTGTCATATTAAAACTGTGTTTGTTTTTTCTTTTTTGTTTTGTTGTGTTATGTCATCCATGCGGTCATATACGTAGCGAAGCACGTACCGGGTCGCTAGTTATTTGTAAATTTATAGAATATTATTTATTGCTTACCTGTTATAGTAGCGGCAGACTATGATGGCCGGTTTGACGTTTGTCGTGCATAAGTAAATTTTTATATCTTCGTTTTATTAAAACTTTAATGAGCTATTACTTGTAATGCTAGTTATGTACAAAAACGTACGAGTTTAATTAGAGTTAGGTTATATTTTTTTGATAACAAATTAATTCACATTATTAGATTATGATAATTTTAATATCTTTCTTTTTTATTTACATTTTTTATTTGGTGCGAAATAGAGTATTTATTGTGTTTTATTATGAGATAGAAGTTTAATTAGTAATAGCAAGTTACAGTAGTACTATTTAAGTTATGCGCTTCGGCTATAATAATAATAATAATAAATCATCTTTATTTCACATAAACCTACAAGAGGCACTTGTGACGGGTCTATATAATAATAAATCTACCACCGGATCGGAACGCGGCCGCACACTGAGAAGATCCGGCAAGAAACTCGGCGGGTTTGTCTTTTTTTCTTACTTTAAAATATATTTAGAATAATGTATGTAATGATACAATATATTTTATAAGAGATTGGCATGAGGAGCAATTAATCCCAAGCAGTCTTATCTGTTAAATATTCAGCAATGTTATAATAACCCTTTTGATTTAATTTACATTTAACACATTTCTTAAATTTATTAATTGAAAGTTCTTTCATATATACTTGTCAAGCTTCGGAAATCCGAATGTATTTTAAAGATATCTATATAGAGGTCAGCCAATTTAATAATTAAAGTATAAAGGTAAACAGAATAAAAAGTGTAAAGCCGAAGCGCATAATCAAAATTGTGGTACTGTACTAATATTTATTTATTGAGCTTATCGACGGCTGTGTATGGGGATAGCCACTTTGATATCTATGTTGAGAAATCTGAAGATATTATTTTAAAAAAATTGACTATTCCGAAATTTAAGAAGGATAACTAAAAATAAGAGTTCATTTCTGCATTCTTATATATACTTAGTTAAAGAATACGACAAAAATGGCTCAAAATTCAATTTTATTATGGGTTTCCAAAAAGTACACAAAGGTGCAACCAGGGCATCAACAACTAGCCAGATACTAATGACCACACTCAGAGACGTCAATTATCTTTTAATCAGTCATTGACACAGTTGCGTATTGACGATGTCTACTTAATAACTGATTAAAAGACAATTGATGTCTCTGAGTACGGCTCCAATACTCATAATGTGATAGGTGGCCTATCGTCAACTGGGCATATATCCAATCCCGGGAGGCCATGTTTTTATTAGAAAATTGGAAAAATAATATTTTCTTTTTTTCCTGGAATCGAATCAAGGATCTGATGAAGTCGTCGAATCGCTAGACCACAACGGGACTTAAATTTCGAAACCTAATGTAATTAGATACCTACATAACTGTATACCTAGATGACCGTGTCGTTTTTGTTCAGAATTTGATATTTCAATTTCAAACGGTTTTCACCAGGCGTATATAAAATGTAGATTGGACGATGATACCTACTGTTAATACATTACCATTTTACATAATACGGAACCCTTTTGATCATAAAGCCGGTCACTCTTGTCCCTTTGCTAATGGCCTGTAATGCACACCGCGGGGAGTTCTCTCTAATTGGTGTCGGACATTGGTGTCAGTATCTGACGAGTGGAATGATGCTGCAGGTTCTGTGACTCATCGGGTTACGTAGCCCGTGGGTAAAGGATTATTAGTTTGAGTACTTGGCACTTTTAATATGGTTTTATTGTATTTCTTATTATAAGGTACATTCAGACACCAGAGACGTTATTGATGTGTTGCCAACTTAAGGCTAGGACCTTGAAACTATGTCTAACGGCCAATATTGATAATCAATCCTAATCCAAAACTTGCTGTCCAAGATTGATATTTTGATCCATTTTTATGTTATCGCTTGCCAGTAACATATCTGTGGACTGGATAAATATGGCAATTGTGTAAAGGATAGGCCGGCGGATACGCAGCTATCTAGATTGCTTGAAATCCATCTTTAGAGAAATATTATTAACATTGGCCGTTAGTAAGTTTGATGGACACCTTACCTTCAAATCAGCACCACAATAGCGTACGAGCAGTGTTGAGACCTAAAGAGGTATCAAACTGTGGTGTCGTTCCAGGACGCGACCACCTAGTCTGACTGACTGCATCTGTAGCATTATACAGTATGACCGCAGGTGGTGGGGTCGTCACATCCTTACTCAACTTATATATTGTACTGGTAGGAAAAGGAAGGTTGGTTATAGTCCTGGTTGCCAGGGAGGTTGTTTTGCTGTTTTTTCTCCTGTCTGGCTAGATTTGGAAATTAGTTTGCGGTAGATAGATACGGTAAACTTGTTTACATTAAAAAAATGTTTGTATGAATAATTAATCGTGTAATGAATATACAAAAAATGTTGTATAAATAGTGATTAAATAATTAAAATAATTGATTTTATAAATACTAATTATACTATTTATATATTTAAATATTTATATATTAAATTTATTCTGGTACATATTTAAGTATTAATATGTAATAGTATCGTTGACTAACACCCATAACACAAGCATATAATTTGCTTACTTTGGGGTTAGATTCAATTTATGTGATTTGTCTAGGGGTATTATTTATTTATTTATTTATTTATATTTGCAATTGTGGTTTGTGGAATATGTTGGAATACCTAAATAATTTTAAAACATTTTTTTATAACTTACATTCCGCAAATATTTTTTCATCATTTCATTTCAAGTTAATGTTTGACGTTTATTAGTTCGGCTGCAAACACAAATAGGTATATTTAAAATTAGGTAATGGTACTATTCCTTTTTTTAAATAACTGGAACCGCAGTGACAACAAGTAACGTATAAAAGTAGAAAGTGTGCCCTCGGATCTTAGTCTATTTGTCCATCGGTCAATTATATCCCGAGTCGGGCTAAAAGTGTTTGCTCTCCTAAACAAATAGAGGGCGGTGTAGTGCTAGAAAGTATTCTATGGTAATTGATTGGTGGAGCGTGCCGGACATACCAATCTCCAAACCTAATACGCGAGAAAAAGTGATATGTTTAAATACTATATTTTTTTAATTAAAATGGAAGGCAAACAAACAGACGGATTTATTGATGGTAAGAAATTCACGCCGCCTAGAGACACCAAAGTTGGTAATGGTGCGTTGCCAACTTGAGGCCGGGATGTTAGGTCTCGAGCAAAAGTAAGTTTACCGGTTTACTAACCCTCCGAACCGGAACACGTCAACGGCAAGCATTGGACGTTACGTGGCAGGAATAAGTAAGGCGGTGGTACCAATCCGGGCGAGTCGCTGCGAAACTCTACCAAGTAGTAGGATGTCACTATGTTAGTGACGGTAAGCCTATGCTCGCCTTTTACGAACTATCTGGCATTTAGGCAGATGGTCTATTTTGCAAATAAGCCCGGACCAACACAGGGAAAAACTATATTTCTAATCCGTAGCCCTGGACTTTTACAGTGATGTAGAGCAATACTATTTCAATACTCATACTCACGTCAAGCAAAGCCTTCATTGTGCACGAGCAACCCTCCTTGGCTTCGCACGGTTATGAAGTATACAAATAAACTTTCTTCTTCAATCACTTTATCTATTAACAAAAGCCCCATCAAAATCCGTGGCGTAGTTTGAAAGATTTAAGCATACAAATGGACATGGGATAGAGAAGCGACTTTATTTTATACTATGTAGTGATAGTGATGTAATAATTTTCCCCGTGTTGGTCCGGGCTCCTTTGCAGAATAGACCATCTGCCTTTCCTGCCAGGCAGCTCGTAAAAGGCGAGCATAGGCTTATCGTCGCTAACACCGTGACATCTGACTAGGTGGTAGAGTTTCGCAGCGACTCACCCGGATTGGTACCACCGCCTTACCTATTCCTGCCGCCATAATGTTATGACGTGTTCTGGTCCGAAGGGTAAGGTAGCCGGTAAACTTACTTTTGCTCGAGGCCTATCATCTTGACCTCAGGTTGACAACCATTAACAACTTTGGTGTCTCTAGGCGGCGTGAATTTATTACCATCAGGAAATCCGCCTGCTTGTTTGCCTTCCTATAACATAAAAAAAAGTTGTCTATAAGCTTTGATTTGAAGATGTTCTAGATCATTGTAGACACGTCTTCCAACTAAGGTAATCTCTGTTTGTTTCCATCTTCAAAATTAATATTTAATACGGATTTAATCTTCGGTCCAGACGTCTGCAAACCAATATATTTACAGTCGTCTAGAATCCCTATTGTTTTATTGAGACTATTATGACAGTGATTAAATACGGCAGTTCGGGTTATGGCGAACTATGAAGTGTGTCACAAGTGCCTGTTGTAAGGTGAATGTGAATAAAAATATATTCTATTCTATTCAAAAGCGTGCAATCTTCACGCCTAGTCCCTCGCTAGTTGGTCAGAAAGTGACGAGTGCCAAGTATGACGATTCCTTCAGCCCTGCCTAGCTTGCAAGATTTTTTCCATATGATCGAATTTATACTTTTCTTTTAAATTTTTCGTATTTCTTTTTTTTCTATAAAGCAAATCATAATATTAATACATGAAGTAAAAACTTTGGACCCCTATTTAAGAAAATTGCGTGGACGGAGAAGTATGAAATTTAGCACAATTATGGCTTATGTGTGAAAGTGCATAACGCAAAACTTTTTTAAAAATAAAGCTTATAAACTGCATTTAAATCAATAAACAAAACATTACACATACTGGCATAGATTTGACACACACACACACACACACGACGACGACGTTATTTATAACGAATAACTCATAATTAAAATTTATTATTTATATTTATCATTTTACTTTATTACGGTCATATTTCGACCAATGGACGACCACTAGGTATTGATAAAACAGTAAACCAATTTTATTATTCCCATTATAAGTTAAAGTATAAATTTTAACATATTTCTAATATTTTTTTAGTTTTGGTGTAGGCTCCTTTGATTTTTTTAAATTTGTTAAGGGGTTCCATTAAATAAATAGAATTTAATGGGTCTTCCGTTATTTAAAAAGTACAGGAATAATAATACTTATTTAAATAATTAAAAAATCGAACGATAAATTAAAAACAATTCTAATTTTTCGGAGCATTAAGTTTTACTTTTTATTTTTCGTTGCCGTGTCCGGGCTCCTGTGCATAATAGACCATCTGCCTTCCTGTGCCAGGCAGCTCGTAAAAGGCGAGTATAGGCTAACCGTCACTAACACCCTGACATCTGACTAGGTGGTCGAGTTTTGCAGCTACTCACCCGGATTGGTACCACTGCCTTATATATACACCTGCCGCCATAACGTCAGTGCTTGCCGTTGACGTGTTCCGGTTCGGAAGATAAAGTACACGGTAAACTTATTTTGCTCTAGGCCTAATATCCCGATCTCAGGTTGGCAACGTACGTTGGCGGCGTAAATTTCTTACCATCAGAAAATCTTTCTGCTTGTTTCACTTCAAATATCATAATAATAAAAAATATATTTATTTACTTCGCACGGTGTTTGCCATCCCTAATTTAAATATTCAAGGCATATGGGAAACATTGCGCCCTAATAAATGTAAAAAATAATTAATTTGTCACGGTGGTTGTACCACAAGTACCGACATACACACGTTGACGTATCGGCGGCACGTGGCCGGCGGCATGCCACTTGCAGGCGTTTAGCTGATATTTATGTCCCCGTGGTTGGTCTCCCTGCCTATTTGACGTAAGTGTCAGTCTGTCTATCTCTAACAATGCAACTGTGCTTACATATAGCAAAAGCTTCGCGATCTATCTCTCGGATCAGCACTGGCAAAGACATAAAATTACAATACAAAAAGAAATACTAATTAAGCCTTAATAGTGTGAAGCTTGTCCGAATCGCTTAGGCCGTCTTTGAAAAAGACGTATTTCTTGATCATTAGAAATACACGTCGCCTATTAACACCAAATACGGTAATGGTGTGATACCATTGCGGCGTAAAAAAGGACAAACAAACCACAATACTATTATCTTCACGCCCATACCCCGAAGAGGTGGACAGAGGCACAACCAGCGCACACTCGACTTGCCGAAGACACTAAGCCCCACAATGTGATAGGTTGTAAAGTTATCGCCAACCGGGCAAATCCAATCTTAGGCAACGTTTGTTTTTATTACAAAATAGAAAATATACATTTTTTATGACCTTACGACCAATTTCTGAAATGTTAATCAATTTTAATCTACGCCCCATTTTTAGGACAGCCTCACTTATGTTAAACGGCTGTTAAGAAGAGATTAATCTTAGATTTAAATTAATTGGCATTTAGGAAACTCGGTCTTGGATGTCAGAACCAAAAGTAGCACATATCCTTCTTCAGCCTTTTACCTACCTCCACATACAAAAATGATATTTAATATCGCTCCGTAACGACGTAAAAGAAGGACAAAAAAACACTTTCGCACTAATAATATTAATATGGATTCTTGACGTTATTTTCAAGTTAATTTTCTTTTACTTTAACTAAATACCTTGTAATTTTTTAGTAAAACGATCATGTTATCACCGTAATAGAACACAATTTGATACTTTCTGGACTTGAACCCAGAATAAATTAAACAAAATGATCTAATCCCATAGTAAACAATTTATATGCTTGTGTGTGTTAAGCGTATACATACAAATAATATGGGACATTAATATCGACATGAACTTATTTATTTAACATCCAATGCCTACCCCTGTCGGGTATCAAGTCCGAGCCGAATGTCAGATAAGTTAAAATGCGTGTGCGCTAGTATCTCGACCAACGAGGCTGTCCACTCCACAAGTACAATAATCGTAGATCTACACTTAACATATCGATGGCACGTGGCAGACCTCATGCCTTTTGTAAGCACTTAGCTAATAATATACCCTCTTTTTTATCACTGACAATTGACCACGGTACTATTCGCGTAATATATTATTTTTATTTATTTTACACTAACACGTTCATTTGGCACTAAGTAATTTCTGTCTAACCAGCATAGGTACTTAGCGTGAAGATATGACCTGTACGTTGTCTACATTCCTGATTTTAAGTTATTTGGTCACTGATTTTATTATTTCTGTAATTTCTACGCTTCGAAAATTGTGACTTTTTTTACAAAGTAATTTTTTTACTCATCTGATTTAGATGAGTAAAAAATGTATGCATTATTAACTGTTAAGTATAACTCATACTCCACTAATCGGATCGTAATAAAATTAATATGGGGCCACCTTGGATTCAAAATCGGTTGGCTATCGACGGAGCAAGCGAGTAACAATCATATAAAAAGAAAACATGCAATCGATTTGAGAACCTTCTCCTTTTTTGTAGTTAGTTAAAAAAGACAAAATAATAAAAAGAAGAGTTTGAACACACAAGAAATATTATAGTTGACATAACATTATATACAGATATTGACCAAGTTATGCCAAAATTTACCAACTGCATAAAGTTGATGTCGAAAAAACGGAGTCTAAATTTATAGTTACATGTGGTTCTACTATCTTTATTAATTTATTATTATTATCGGTATATGTCTTAAAATGTTTTATTAAAGTCATTTGGTATTTGTTTAAATTATCAAGGGTTCTCCATATTATGTTTTTGGATCAATATACCAGAATTGTTTTGGACTTGGTCCTTACTCCTTATGCGTGGCTTGGCTCATAGATTTTTTTGTTAAATGTAAATGTAGGATGGGTTGTTTTTACTGAGTAGTAATATAGCCCCCTCTGGGAGCTGATTATGTATCTCAGTTGCCAACTGAAAATGGAAAAGTGTACATCAAATAGCTGTCAAATGACGTGTTTCATATTTGCTATCTCCATTAACCAACAGAAAAACAATAGAGATAGCAAACACAATTGACGTCATTTGATATACAGTTTTCTATTTTGAGTTGGCAACTGAAATACAGCATCAGCACCCTGATCAGTTTGGTGTCAAGAACTCATTTTTGACAATTTGTGAATTGGTATATTTTGGTATAACTCGGTCTGTATCAAAAGGAACAGGCTGTGCACAGACTATAGGGAGAATAAAAATATATTCAATGTTAATAATGATTATAATTTAAGTGCAGTGAAACTCCAAACGACTTCGATTAAAATATCTATCATCTAAAAACACAAAAATTGACTATTTCAAATAAAAAAACTTTTTAAAATCGGTTCAACAATTAGGGAGAAATCAATTTACATACATGAAAAATATAGAAGTCGAACACACAATCTTCTTCGCTTTTTTCGAATTTGTTGAAAATGATAATGGGGATACTCGTTATCACGCAACGGCGGTGGTACCAAATCGGGTGAGCTTTTGCTGGAATCTATCATTGTCATTTGTTGAATAGTCTAGTAAGTTAGTTTACTAGATAATTCCTCTAGCGATCGATGGGGTCGTCACAACCCTACCCCAAAATTATGACTACATATTAGTGCAATTAATAATAAGTGAATAATATTCATTCACAAAGAAAATTGTTCATTCGAGTCCATAAGCCATCAGAAACAGCCCGCGGCTTTCACTCTGCCCGGTCACCGTGAAACGAGCGGTGATTTATGGGATTTTCATACCCTTGATATACTCACGGCTTAGAGGATATCTTACTATAGAGTGTAATGTTACCGCGATTCCATCTACTAAACGTTGCCAGTGCTTTATGTAGCTCATATTACGAAATTGTGCATTTTAAAGTCTTAATTCATTAGTAAGAAAGTTAAAAAAGGTCATAATTTGTTAAATAACTTTAATTCGCGGACAACAGTCAACAGAACAATTATTATGATTTCGTAAAAATCTATACTTATATAATAGCATGTCCTGACTGACTGATTCATCATCGCCGAGCAAAAACTATAAGAGTTACAATCACTAAATTTGGTGAGTAGGGTCGTATTATTGAGTAGATATCGACTAAGGACTATGGAATTTCAGAAATTCTACCCCTAAAGGGTTGAAATAGGGGTTGAAGTTTTGTATGAAAGTCCTTATTGACGGGCTATATACTAATGGCCACGCTAGCAAAGCCTGGTTAACAGCTAGTAAATACATAAGTTATTCGCCTGCTGATTACCGAACCCGTGTCTCGTAACTCGAAAACTTCTTAACTACTAATGCTATTAATAATTTTTTTTCTTAAAACCGCAACTATTTCTGTCCTTAAAATTTAAAAAAAAACTTATTTGTTTAAAACGTAATTGCAAAATAAAAACCGTGTTAATAAAACTTGATGTGCATTCTATATCAATATATGCTCTACACAGCACCCCTCTTTCACTGGATAGAAGGGGATGAGATCGCGATATTCTTGAATGTTGGTATTTGTTAATGAAATTGTGACATTGGGGTTGATTTTAGTTATATAATTGTGTGGCTTGGTTTGTGAGTTGTTAAACCTATTAGGTTAGAATTCGATTTTCGACTGGTACACTTTTGATGTGATGAACATAATTCACTTCAGACCTTAGCATTTATTCCTGAATTTGTTTAAGGGCCATTTGCACGTTCCTGGGTTAAGTATTTAACATTGAGTTAGCGTGTAACTAGGGTTATATAACCTAATATTTGACAGTTTAACTCAGTGTCAAATGTCACCCGTTCAACAATAACAAATGTCAAATGTTATTGTTGACCGTTACTTAACCCTGATATTACTATTTTTTATGTGATAAGAGAGCGAACGAGAACGCGAAAAGGAGATGTGTTAGACCTACTGTGCAATTCTACCGGTTACTCTACCCTCAGGACCGGAACATGATACTGTCAGAATGGCGGCAAGAACAGGTAAGACTGCGGATCCTTACCTGGTCAAGTTGTTGTACAACACTCGACCACCAGTGGTCTAATTATTAAAGATCCATGCTTGCCTCTTATGAACTGCCAAACAAAGATGGAAATGGTCTATCCCACACAGGGGAGTCGGACCAACACGGGTTCGAAAACTCTTCCGCCAATGTCCCTTAAGATATACCATATAAGCGAGCCCCGGTCCTTCAAGGCCTAATCTATTACTTTGCTGAAGATCATTTATCAATGCGAATGTGGATGGATGTAGGTACCCGGGGAGACCAAGGTTGACATTCCACGATCAGATCACTCGGATATTATCCGAGGGTGGTGTCAAGAGTCTCTGAAACCGGCGTGTTTGTATGAAAAGGGTAATGAACTTGAAGGAAACCAGACAGGTTTGTCAGGATCGTGAGGTCTGGCACTCGATACTCTCTGCCTACCCCGTAAGTGACTTGGCGTGAAGATTTTAGCATTTTGGACGTAATCATTTATTAAAATGGAATACATATACCTAGTCTTGCCATAAATATTGTAATAAAGAAAAAAAATATTTTTTTAACTGCAAATAACATATATTACTTTTACAGTGTGTTAGTTTAATACATAAA
>NJDD01000534.1:134059-145994 GCA_002245505.1 Calephelis nemesis
GAAAACACAATGAACAATCGTATAAAAATGACAGATTCGAAATTCAAATGTAATATTTTTTTATTTTTAAGTGTAACAGTATTTATGGCCAGACTAAGTATATACGCACTTACGTATTTGTGTTGTTAGAGCTTCCTAGACATAATATCCGAAATCCAAATTGTAGAAACCAATTAAATGGTCTCTATGGTCTAGTGGTACGGCGTTGGGAGTGACTGCACGAGGCCCTGGGATCGGTCTCCGGGTCGGGTAGCAATAAGAAATTGTGTTTTTTTTCAAATTTTCTAATAAAAACGTTTTTCGGGATTAGATTTGTGCCAAGTTGGCGATAGTTTTGCCACCTATCATTTTGTTGGATTTCGGCGAGTCGTGGGTACTACATATTTTGGGAATACGGGGATATTATTTTGTTTTTGTTACTGTAATACATAAACGAGCATATAAACAGACAATAACTATGTTGTTTAGATATTTAATAACATATTTTACACAAAAAAACTTTATATTGACGAACGAACTTATATATTTTGACTGTGTGTAATATTGAGTAAGGTTATATATTTCTGGCAGTAATATTTTAATATACTGATACCCGAAGCTTACCAACTTAGGGTTGGCTATTGGTTGTTGTATTTCTTGTTATGAGCCTGTTTGAGTCTGCTTTCGATTGTTACGAGTATAAAAAAGTGAATTAAAGTCCAAGGGGCGATGTCATCGTCTATATAAGCGTTTAACTGAGACAACCAGTTTCCAGTACTAGAGTATGTAAAACTGGTCAATTAGGACTGTTACTGTATTAAGTGTTGTACAGCAACTCGGATTAGTACTATCAGCTTGCCTATTACTGCTGTGACAGCGCCATTGACGTAGCTTGTAGACTTGAAGTCAATAGGACTTATATCTCGGCCATAAAATAGCATCGGAAATTTCAAAGGTGTATAGACAGAGACACCTTTTGGTGGACGATTGTCTCTCACCACCTTAAGTGACGTCTGCTTGTTTGCTATCTTAAAATTTATAAAAAACGGTACTGTGAAGGTAAAAGACTAAAAGAAAATATTTCTTTTCCAAAAAGACTTTTCGGCTTCCAAATGGTATAGCGAAACATTATCTCGTCCCTTCAAGCCCCCATTTCACTATAAAAACCCATTGAGTTCGACCCGTGTATAAAACACAGATCATCTCGTTTCGCTCTTCAGTACACCCCTAAAACTAGGGTAGCGCTTGTAAACCTTCGGTCTTGAGAAACAGAAAAATATTTTGTTAAAGTAATTTTATGTGTGGCGCTGTTAAATTATCATCTAACAATACCGTTTGTGACGAATGTTCCTCATTGATAGAAATCGAATCCGTTACATTAACTTGACAAACTTCACTCGAGTTTCATAAATATTTGATTCAGTATTCTGTATTGATACTATTAATTAATGATTACCTATGATCGCCTTATTTGACCGGCTAGCGTACACGCCTAGGCACACTGACCAACTGCGAGGTTCGAGTTTGATTCCCGACGGGGGCAGTCATTTGTTTGATGAACATTTAGATGTCTGCGTTTCCGGGTCTGGGTGTTTATTAAATTTATTCTGGTATCTATTTAAGTCTTTCTATGAATTAGTATCGTTGACTTACACCCAAAACACAAGCATATAATTTGCTTGTTACTATAGGAGAAGATCCGAATTGTAGAACTTGCCCAGGAATATTTATTTATTATTATTTACCTATTTCAATAGATATAATAGTTGTTTCTTATTTTTATTATTGATTTTTTATGTAATGCATATTGTATACTGGCTTTAGTTTTACCCACATTCTTCTTGCGTACGATATAGAATTTTCATAAGAAACTAATTTTGCTGTATTTATGGTTTATAAATATCAAAGAATCACTACCTATTGTCTATATCTGTGGGTTTTTATTTAAGATTTAATAGGAGGTTTACTGGCTTAGCTGCGAAACGAAGCTAGTTTACGTTTACACTTATACTTTTTGAGGAGTAAGCTTTATAATAAATCTGAAAAAAATTCCGAATAAGACAAAATAAATGTAAATATTATTTATTGTACTCTACAAACAAGAAAGTAACTTAAAATTCAGGGCAGTAAAGTCAGCAGTGTTACGACAAAATAAAAATTTTACAAACCTCAAAATGTTATCCACCTCTGTGCTAGGGGTTGACAATGTAGCTACACATTAAACTCATCGCCCCTCGCACGGTGCCGGTTCTAATCCGAATTACATGGTGACGTAGCTCGGCCGACATGCTCATTGATCAATATGTGCGATTATTTTATATATTACGGTACGGTACAGTTTATCGACTAACTGCTCCCTTCACTACTCGTCACTATGTATGTTGCGAACTTTTACCCTGCATCAAGCAAAGGTGTTTCGCGCGTATCTTGTGTGTAAGCAAGGTCCTTTACTTGGGAGTATTAAGGCCCCATACTTAGTCAGTCAGAAGAGCCAATCGCCGCACTCCCCCTAGTCTAAGATCCGAAGTAAGGTCGACCTTCACCGAGCTGATAACAGGATGAAACCGGTTTTATAGCAAATTTGGTATATCAGAAAATATATTGAAAATGGGTTGCCTAAAGAAATCCTTAAGCGACAAATCAGTTTTTTTGACACTATAAAAGTAATTACAATAAAAGTATAAAAACTGAAACACTTATCTTTTAGGTATAGTACTTATCTATGTTTATGTTAAATCTGGTGTCGATATTTTCATAATCGAAATAGACAGTTGGGTTTTGCTTTAAAAAAGGGTTAACTTTTTGATTTTTTTCTATCGAGCCAAATGAAATGAATCGTGTTTTGGAAACACTAGTCTTATAAAGCATATTCATGTTAATCTTGTGTATTTTTGTCATCAAGATCCATGACTGCTTTGTATGAAGAAAACATTATACTGCTGACGTATTTTAGCATACATGGACCCTTAAATTTGTTTCAATGACTCGAGCATTCTAAAATATTAATGACTTATTTAGGTTGATTTGTGTTACAAAAGACGACCATAACGCGGCCGTTGCCACTGCTTGTAACGAATAAGGCGTCGGGAACAAGTAACAATAGGACGATTAATCGGATCGTTTAATCCATCCTTGTGATGTTCCTTGTAGACTTCCTCTTAAATAAAAGATTAAGCGTCGCACGGGTTGATCTTGGGCGGTTTTAAACGGTTGTGTTTTTTCATCGATTGACGATTAATCTTTTTTGGAGAGATTTTAAATAATATTTGTATTTGTAAAAGTGGTCTGTTAAGTTGCCGTAGGTAGGTTAGTGCGGAAACAAACCGGGTCTTTTAGAAAAGTAAAAAACCCGGCAGCCTTTAACAATTATTGTTGCTGGAATATTTTCATTTATTATTTTTGTAACGGATAAAATTTGTTCAAAGATTACACGGTTTTGTAAATATATTTTGACAACACGGTACGGTATACTGTAAATAGGATGGAAAATGTTTTTAAACATGGATAAAATTAGAACTATTATTAATAAATTATGAAAATTTTAACAAATAAATGTAAGTAAGTATTATAAAACATAATAAATATAAAAATATGAAATTAATATTTCATAAAATTTATAAATATGTTGGTAAGCGTCAATATTTTGTAACACCTTCATACACACTTATTCTCCAAATAAATATTTTTTTATATGACGTACATGTTACACTTTTAAGAATTACAGCTCACTCAAATCCTACGAATAAATATTTTGTTTGTTGTTGTGTAATGTTTGTTTGTTTCGCTTGTCTGTAAGTTTGGTAAAATTGAAAAGAAAAGACTTAGATGAATCTTATAGAAAGCAGCATTTTAAACGTTGTCACTGGGAGCTGAGTCCATTTTTGATGTATTTTGTAATTTGACGTACTGTTTTTTTATTAAATCTAGCTTATTAAAAAATAAGGAGTATTTAGTATGTACTTCACAAATTCGAGTAATGCTCGAGTTTGGGATTTAGTTTTGAGATGGCGTAAATATTTTTATTCATTGCTTACCTTACCGTACATTATTCAACAATTCTGCTTTTAGGGCAAAACTCATGTGGCTATTCAATCTTCTTCGTAGGAATGTTCATACACTCAAATCTTTTATTTAGTGTTCTTATTTATATTTTAAAAATATTAACTATTATTTTTTTTCGTTTTTCATCTTTATTTATAAATGAAACACTTCAATTATTAGATATTCAATTACTTACGAACTTAATTATTTAAAAAAATAGATTTATTAATATGTATCAATAGATATTGTGCCTCCTTATTTTAATGCATCTTCTAAATTAAACGTTTAATAACAGATCGCTTTTTAGCGATAAGTCCGTATTTTGTCGGTATTTAATATGTTTTTGTCAATATTTGTTTAATGTCAAACGTTGCTGGGGACTGGATATGTGCCATAGGCGATAGGCTTGCCGCCTATCACATTGTGGGACTTATTGTCTTCGGCCAGTCGTGGGTGCCTCTGCGTATTTCTTCGGGTATATGGGGCGTGAAGGCGGGCGTGAAGAAACTTTTTTGTCAGTGAATATGTAACCCGTTTATAATTTAGTTGTACAATAATGAGTGTATTAGTACTTTTATAATTTAAGGTAATAATAGGAATATGGCATAACGCGTGTGATTGGTTGGTTTGAGGAACGCGTCCATGGGATGGCACTAGTGCAGCACTAAAATCATGTATTAATAGCTACCCTCGTTGCAGTCGCAGAGAAGGCCGGATACCAGTCACCGTATGGAGGGATGGACAATGGCATGGTGAGTTTTTCTCCTCCTACTTTTTGGTTTTTAAAGTTAGTGAATTTGCCTTGCAAAAAAAATATTTTTTGTGGACCTGAAAATAAAGAAACAGAAGAATCAAACGGATGACATAAGATAAGAGTTGTAAGATGGTCGGGATTCGTCGGGATTTTCCTGACATTTCGTATGATATTCGAAGTACCGAGAAAGTACAAAACGTCCTGACTAAATCGAAGATAGAAATGAAGTCAAATCTTTGTGTTCCATGCCATGTGTGAATGCCAAGTCTAAGACGACATAAAAAATATAAGAATACATTATATTGTAATAGATAACCTCCACCTTTTTGGAGTAGGTTAAAAAGGTAACAACAACAACCTTAACTTCGTGTAGGTGTACCGACTGACATGTAAGGGCAACTTAAATAGATTTTTAAATTCTTTCGTTTCATTTACGTGGCCAAGTTCTACCCCGATATCGTTAAAATCGAATATAACTTATAAATTAACCAATAAGTGCTGTCATTTGGTCCGTAATTGAGAGTTGATTTTAATTGTACACCATTAATTTGTATAATTGTGGGTTTGCTTCGATTCTTGGCTCGATAAAGTTTGTATGTAAGTTGTATGGAGGTCGTGCGGAACGTACCATTAGAGGAATTGGGTCAAACTTGTATTTGAAAACAAAAAAAATAATTACTAGCCCGCGGCATTTCTTAGTCCGGCGTAGATATGTCACAACCCAATCGCTCGCGGATGATATAATAAGCTAATGGTTTAGACTTTAGGATATTGGATTTGGATTTACCGGAAACTGATAATGATAGTCTCCTTGAGCTGTTTCCTGAAAGTTGTTAAGCATTTTCGTGTAGGTTTTTGAGGTAATATTTAAAATGTGTAGTAGTTCTCTTTTTTTTAGTTTTTAATGAAGCTAAATGTCAATGTGAAGAAACGGCTGAGGGGTGCACGCCCCCTTCCTACCCTTATTGTTTAAGATGTTATGAAATTCTACCAAATCGATGTGGCTTTTGGGATGTTTTTAAGTATCTTTAATAAAACGTTTTCCCTGGATAAAACTAGATTGTCCTAAATGCCTTTAAAAAGTAAGAATCCTGAAATTTTAACACCATTTAAAACACATAACGCGTTGTCCCGAAGCGTTAAAAATGTTCCGCCTAAAGTAAAATATCAAGAACTGTTGAAACTTGAAAGGGGTAACCGAGACATAGAGAAAATGTTGGCTTTTTCCGGGCACAACCTAATTTTGCCATATATAAGGGTGGTGAATACAGGATTCCGCGAGAAAAAACGTAAATGTCGTTATCTAAAAAGAAAAGGTCGCAAATTTGATGATTTAACAAGTTTTTGTGTGTTTATTATGTACTAACTTTCTTAAAAAAATTAAGCCGATCGGTAACTTGACGCTTTCTAAAGTTGAGCCTTTTATTTGCTTTTAAATAATATGAAGAAGCATTCAAAAATAAATCATTTTAATTTTTTTCCTATCTCATATTAGTTTCGGTTTAAAAGATCTTTTGTTTCTTATTAAGACATTAGTCACTTACATGAAAACAATATAAAAAAGAAAAATGAGAAATTAAGATCTTTAAACCGAAATTAGTTTCTCTGGTGCTAATTCTAACATTAGCTCGGAGTGACTACTAGTTTTATCTAAAAATCTAATATATCAGAGGTAATTCTAGATGGTAATCTTGTTTTTTTTTTTAAAGGCATTTAGTAAATCTAGTTTTATCTAAAGTAAACGAGTTCTAACGAAAAACTGGTTTTAACTGCTCTATACAATAAAATAAATAACGCAATACTTAGAAAGAAATTATTATAATAGCATATAATAAATATTATTCGCTCAAAATCTCAAAGTTCCGCAAGATTTTTTTTATTGCATTTTTCTATTAACACCTTTTTGCATAAGTCTGGGTAACATTTATACATTTACCAATAAAGTTCAGCCAAACAGGTAAACTTCAGTTGACCGCTACGTTGTAATAATTTTAATTATTTATTGTATACACAAAAAAACACAATAGAAATAAATATATATAAAATTGAACAAAAGGCGCGCAAAGCAAAAAGAGATTTCTTACAGCACACTCAAAGAAAGAGAGAATGCTTAAAATACATGTAGAGTTACTTAAAAAAAAACAAACGCTAGCAATTAAATAATAACTAACAGTGAGGTGCTTTTGCACTAATTTGTGACTGTAAAATGTTCTTTAATCAACATTTTGAATACAGCCAACGATTGAATGTCCCGAACTTCATAAGGCATTCAATTCTTAAGTTGTACCGGATTAAAAAATAAAAATATAGTTATAAAAGTCTACCCTCGATTAAATTGAACATTGATATTAAAATGATAAGAAAGGCAAGATTCATTTGCTTTTTCTGACGGCTTTAATAGTAAACTAATTTTGTAATCTAAATTACAAGTAGACGATGTCTTGTAGGTAGAATAGGCTTGTGTCCAAAAATGTATTTAGTGATTGATTCTTTCCTTTATTCGATATTGAACAGAAATAACTGAATTTATTTTCAAAAATAGATGAGTAACATTATTATTTTTAGTTTTTTTTATAAACCTGTACGAATTTGTCGCGAAAACGCTCTAAACTATCATGGCGTTCTGAATGACGTCACTGAGTGCAAAACAAAACAAACCGTAGTTGGTAATTGATACTTTGCTTTGTTTTGAAACGTCAACAACAACAATGGCGGACGCAGTCTGTGACGTAACGCGTTCTGATCGGCGTTCACTGTCACATGATGAAATTGTTTTTTTTCAGCTTAATATTTCTTAAAAATAAAATTAATCTTTATATTTTATTGTAAATAATAAATTTTATTGACATCTATTAATAATAACAAAACTATAGATACCACAACAAACCCGATTTATTATTGGTGGACACAAGCCTATTATCCGTACTTCAGAAATACGACTATAGAAAAAAATTTGTGAAACGTAGTGCGGGCGTCGGCCCGTCTTTATGAACAGACTGAGGTCTTTAACATTTTTATAATATGTATATATATACATATAGATATATCGTGTAGATTTAATTCAGACTTGGACAAAGTACGTTCCGTCGGAATGCAGACCGGATAGGCAGATGTTTGGAGGCTTGTTCTCGGGATACGGTCGAGCCGAGTTCACGTCATTGATGGACATAATAATCATTGGAAATCATTATCATTTAGTTCTCTTTGTAACATGTTATGCTCTGGATACATTGTTGCTAGTGCTGCTTAGCACCGTCTAAACTTATTTTAACCCCTAACGGAATCAAGTTTGTCTGTATGTGTCTGGAATCATAAATCGTAAACTAATAGAGCAATTTTTGAGTTTTTTTCGTTTTTTTGTAACATGTTATGCTCTGGATGCTATGTTGCTAGTGCTGCTTAGCACAGTCGAAACATGTTTTATCCCCTGGCGGAAAAAAGTTTTTCTGTATGTGTCTGGAATCATAACTTCTAAAATAATGGAGCGCTTTTTGAGTTTTTTTTCGTTTTTTTGCAACATGTTATGCTCTGGATGCATTGTTGCTAGTGCTGCTTAGCACCGTCGAAACTTATTTAAACCCCTGACAGAAAAAAACTTTGACGTGTATATGTGTAACTGTCTGGAATTATAACATCTAAACTAATGTAGCGATTTCATCGGGTGTTCTTTCGTTTTTTGAAAGCTGACTTGATCGAGATGGTTCTTATCTCATATTACAGATAGTTTTTTTTTTTTGGGAATTATTAGAAAAATAATTATATTATTTTATTATCCCTAGTCTAACCAGTCTCCTTTGAACGTAGATGCCAACAATGTTTCTAACAAGTGGCTCGTTAGAGATATGCCTCGGTTTGTATGTCGCTAAAACCCTGCCAAATTTTGCCCAATTCCATCACCTTCCTTATTTCTGACGTCGTAATCAAATTGTGTTGTGTCTAGTTTGGAAGGTAGTTGGTAAATAATCATGCGCAAAAGGTCTGACACCCCAGCCTGAAGTTGGTAAGGTCAATAACCTTTATCTGTATTTGTATATCATCAGAAAGGCCGTATCCCGCCCAAGCAAACAGAAGACGATCAAGATTCGGTAACTGAGACAATCAAAAAGCCTGTTCGTCTATTTGTTTGTTAAGCTATCTAGTCTAATTGGCTTGATTGATTTTGACGAAATTGAATATGTTCACAACTAAAGACTGAAATTCGAACGAAGATTTTTATATATAACCAACCAAAAATGATTATAATGAGGGAAGAAAATTTATATAAAAATCTATTGTACTTTGAAAAACAGCAAGTTATTAAAAATTTAAAAGAGGTCAAAAAAGAACAGAGAAGTCTGGTTTCTGTCGGGACTGGCAGGTCCATGATGGTCTAATCGTCTGACTCCGAATAAGAATGGAGAATGCGGTCAAACCCCCGTGAACGTCTCCGATCTTGGAACTCGTCTCTGGCACCTGTTCTAATTGCACGAGTCAAACGTGTCGATCGGGCCGTATAAATAAAATTAATTAACATGTACTTATGATTAACATTAATTGTATAACTGTAAACCAGTTTTCTGATCTCGTACTCCACCAGCTGCTAACATGCGAAGGCCCATACACCAACGCCTACTGGTATATCACTAGTTCAGTAAACTCAAACCTCCATGTATCTTCGAGGAAGAGGGTTGTTTAAAATATGCTGTAACAGATCGAGTGAATAATTGACGGCCCTTAACTTTTTTAAATAAACATACTTAGACTTCGCTTCTGTGGTCTAGAGGTCCAAGTGTTGGACTTTATGAGGTCCCAGGTTCGATTCCTGGGTCGAGCGACTTAAAGAAAATATGTTTTTTTTTTCAAATTTTCTAATAAATGAAAGATGTTGCTCGGGATTGGATGTGTGCCCGGTTGGCGATAGGCTTACCACCTATCATATTATGGGACATAGTGTCTTCGGCTGATAGTGGGTGCTCTGCCTCTGCCCACCTCTGCGGGGATATGGGCGTGAAGATACTTTTTTTTTTTACTTAGACTTGAGTTACTGCACTGATACAGCCTATAATGTCAAACCTTGGAGTATTTTGTGCACGTTTATTAATAAACCGGCTAAAAATCTGGTTACTTCTGGGACCAAACGTTAGCACTGCACCTCGTGTAGATAGCAAGGATTCAATCAAAACAAAATCTTGACACTGATTTTAAAGTTGGAGAATCTAATGCGAATTTTGGTTAAATTCGCATTAGATTCTTACTGTGTTAGGTATGTCCTGACTGGTCCTAGATAAGACTGGGCTTAGACGGCTATTGTCTTTGCTATTCATTGCTTCAAGCTCGTTTTCGCAAAATACTACAATTTCACAAGGCTTGAGTATTACTGATTTAAAAAAATGCTTTCTACGTACATACATCTGGTTGATAGGTGTTGTTTCATTTTTCCATTTGTAGCTTGTAAAAGAAGACAGAAAAGAAGTTTAGACAGACAATAATCTGTTTTGATTATGTTGGCTGTAATACAACATTAAGCAATGATTAAGCAATCAGACCCACCGGCTACATGCTGACTATAAGGTGTTTCGTACCAACATGAGCGACATAAACTGTCTTTTGTTGCCAACATAATTTTGTAACTCACCCTTTAATATGTGGTCGGGTTTGAAAGAAATAAAAGTAGAAACGCTAGAAGATGCTGAGTGTACATACGCTCCGATTTTGTGGATCACGTAAAAGGATACCCTTGGTGTTGTGTCCATGATTATTAAAAATGTGGGACATGATTTTAAAATCGTTTTTTTTAATATTTCTATTTTTTTTAATTTGCAATAATTTCAGTTAACTTACTTGTATTTGTCTTCAGGTGACACACAACTTTTTTAGTGTTACGAGTAATAGTAAAAAATAATATGTATATCTGTTGTCTCTAGTAATATATTAGTATAAGTATTTGGAAGGTACGAAAATATTTGTAATTTTTGCATATCATTAAGATCAAATTACAAATCTTAAAAGGTTTGTAGAAAATAACTTTCTAGATATCCTTATTATAGCCATTGTAAATTAGCATTAACGTTAATTACATTCATAAGTAAATTATTATTTAAATACGTGCAGGACATTCGTCTCCACGGTGTTTATTTTACAATCCCTAGATACTATTTCTTAAAGCGTCGATATTAATCATTTAAAAAAGTACACAAACGTCAATAAACAGTTAATCGTAGAAATGACAACAGATTTAGATATAACACATTACAGCGGACTCAAAATAAGTAGATTAGTAGACGTTTTTCAATGGTAGAAATTAGATAACTAAATTACTATATGATATCGAACGAACAAACTGATAGCTCTTATAATGATTAGATACCACTTTCATACATAAATGAAACAGGCTGAATGTGATGAAAACCTAAGTAATGGTGTTTGAAATAGACGAATCCGGAACGGATGTAAGAGTTTTGGTTGGTGATTTAGTGCTAGAACAAGTGAATAAAATTATATACCTTGGTTGTGCTTTTAGCAGGGATGGAAGGTACACCGCGAATGTGTAAAAGAGAGTGAGTACAGGGAATAGTGTGAATGGAGCGCTGCGTAAGCTATTTTAAAACGAGGTTTTGAGTCAAAGTGACTAGTCTCGCTTTGCATAATTCTGTGCTAATCCCAACGTTGATGTATGGAAGCGATAGTTTCGTATGTCGAAATGAGAGCGTTACGGAAAATCTGTTTTTCGCTCGCTGACCGCGTTCGTAACAGTGAGATCCGAGAAATAGTGGGATTGAAAGAAAGAGTTGGTGTTAAAATTAGAAAGGGCATGCTCCGCTGGTTCATGCATGTAAAAAGAATGACAGATGAAAGATTCGTAAAGCAGATATATAATGCAAATGTGGATGAATGTAGGTACCCGCGGGCGACCTAGGTAGACATTCTACAATTAAATCGCTCGGGTATTATCCGAGAGTGGTTTCAAGAGCCTCCGAAACCGGAGTTTTTGTATAAAAAGAGTAATGAATGGGGAGGAAGCCAGACCGGAACTGTCCTGCCGCGGCGTAATAGTCATGATCTAGTCGGAACGGTAGGGTAGCTGGTATTGCACAGTGGGCCTAACACGCCAATCACAATATTGCAACGCACCTATAATATCTATGGTGTCTAAAAACTACGGTTGTTTCTTACCACCAGGAG
>NJDD01000535.1:11249-29663 GCA_002245505.1 Calephelis nemesis
TTGTGTCGAAGGTGTGGAGATAATTGTGCAAGTGCACCGTCTATCTTACCCCCCGAACGTAACATAACAACCGTTCCTGCCATAATGACTGTCATGTTCCGGCCTGAGGGTAGGGTAGCCGGAAGACATGCGCAGTAAGCTCATCATCCTGGCTACAAATGAACGCACCTATAACATCTATGGTATCTATAGGCCCAATAGTCAATTTTATCATTACGGGAGCCAAATAAATGTAAATAAATCTATATATATACTGTTCGTTAGTCTCGCTAAAACTCAAGAACGGCTGAATCGATTTGACTTATTTTGGTTTTGAATTATTTGTTCAAGTCCAGGGAAGGTTAAAAGATAAGAAAAAGGACAAAATTGGGAGGAATCTAGGATAAATTATTAAATTTATCCCATACAAACTGAACGGGTGGAACTTTGCCGGGACAGCTAGTTATAACTAAAGTTATTTTTACAGATCACCCAGACCCATGCCTGAAGTCTTGCAGTCGACAATTTGAAGAGTTGCCTCTATTAGTGACAAGCACTATACAACCAACAACAGTTACTTCACCTACTACAAGTATTACTACTACAAGCATTATAAAACCGACTACAATTCCTTCAACAACAAGTATTACTACTTCCAGTACAATTAAACCCATTAAAAATAAGATTACCACAAAAGCAACAAATACTAAAAACGCACCTCCGAAAAAAAAATCACATCCAATAAAAAATAAAACTCAAAAACCTAAAGTGGACAAAAAACCACCTAAAACTACTACAAACTATGCAACTACTACCCCAAAAACTACAAGAATAGCTTCATTAAATACATTAACTACAAAAATTTTAATTTTAAGTAAGTTTACATATTTTTTTATTTTCGCAATTGCTAAGCTTGAGTTAAATTTCTACAAACTTTTAAAGAAAGAAAAAAATTCACACCAGACAGGTTTTGAACCTGTACCCTTTCGTCTCAAGCCGACGAATGCACTAACCATTTGAGCAATTGAGGATTCAAGTCTTGTGACATTTTTTTTGGATAGCAAAGTATCCATGGACGTGTGAGTGTGCGTAAGTGAGAGTGTGTGATTTACCTGAATTTTTTCGTCCTTTAAAAAAAATAGACGATATTTTCTTAGTAATTTTCGATTTTGATAACGCAACTTTGCTATCCTACCATTTGTAAGAGGGGGGCAACCCTTTTATACAGGTATTAGGCGCATGTTTGGACAAACGAAAACAGTAGAAATGTGGCTTCATTCGGAAGCACTATCGAGAAAACAAAAATTTGTAAAGGGATGTGTCCGTCACATAAGTCGACGGTTAGCCGACCAATTCGTGTCATAAGGTAGCTCTTTTTGAGAAACATTTATATTATCTCCCCTTGTTGGTCCGGGTTCCTTTTCAGAATAGACCATCTGTCTTCCTGCCTGGCATCTCTTAAAATGCGAGCATAGGCATAAAGTCACTAACACCGTGACCTCTGATTATGTGGTAGAGTTTCGCAGCAACTTGTCCGGATTGGTAGGTACCACCACTTTATACCTACCGCCGTAAAGTCAGCGGCCAGTTGAAGTATCCTTTTATAGACATCCAACCAATAAAATGTGGATAACGTGCCAGAATGTGATTGATTGATAGTGTTTAGTAAAACATGGGTTCAACGAGTGTTTAATAATTTTTTTAGTCAAATGGTACAAGTTTTCTATAATAACTAAGTCAAACCTTTCTTTTCTATGTGAAAGGTCAGCAAACACAACTCTCCTGATAGTAAAAGATATACGTGGCCTATAGACACCATAGATATTACAGATGCGTTACTGTCCTGTTCTCGGGATGTTAGGCCTATTCGCCAAGCCGGAGCAAGACCGAGTCAATAAATAGGTAAGGTGGACCGGCCTCCCTTGCAGAATAGACCATCTGCCTTCCTGCCAGGCATCTTGTAAAATCCGAGCATAAGGATAAAGTCACTAACACCGTGACCTCTGACTAGGTGGTAGAGTTTCGTAGTGATTCGTCCGTATTGGTAAAATCGCCTTACCTATTCCTACCGCCATAAAGTCAGCGCTTCTGTTGAAGTTTTCCAGTTCGAAAGAAAATGTATGGTATAAAAATAAGTTTAGCGGCTGTAAACTTACTTTTGCTCGGGGCCTTACATCCCGGTTTCAGGTTAGCAACGCACCATTACCACTTTTGGTGTCTCTGGGCGGCATAAATTTCTTACAATCAGAAAATCTGTCTGCCTTTTTTGCCTTTCGATATCATAAAAAAATCCAATAAAAAAGGTGATCTTGAAAGTACTTTTGTTGAAATCATGTTTTTTTTATTTCAGATCAAACCACGGAAACGCCAAAATTAACAACTTCCACATGTACTACATTCCCAGTTATTATAAGCTCACCTACACAAATTGTGATTCCTACAACCCCAGTTAATACGAGTTATTCTACAGAAAGACTTGGAAACCAGCACTTGAAAAGTTAGAAAAATAAAAACATATAGCGCGATAGCTACATATAATATTATAAAAGATATAAAAATATCACACATATGCATAAATATAACAAAATCATAATACAGTACTAATATTTAAATTATGTGCTTCGGCTATAATCGTCAAGCTTCTGAAATCCGAATGTATTTTAAAGATATAGAGTTGTTCTTTCATAATTAATCATTTCGCTTAAATTTAGATTAGGTCAGCCAATTTAAAAATAAAAGTAAATTATCATGTTAAAGTGTAAAAAGTGTAAATGTTTTTTTTGGCATAAGAATTATAATGCATTATGATGGAATAAGTTGAATGGGCGATTAGAAGTATGAAATACGGTAAGGCTATGGAAGTAGATATGGTTACAGCTAAGATGATCTAGCTTGGTGGTCCTGCCGTCCGGGATTCTTGTTGGGTCCTTTTTAACAAAATATGTTGGAAGACCGGCAGAGTACCTGAAGACTGGCGTGTGTCTTGACGAAGTGTGCGATCATCGTGCCCTTGTATAAAGGCAAGGGTTCACGCATGGACTGCACCAGTTACAGGGCCATCAGTTTGATCAGTTTAGCATCAATCGTACATGAAAAAATAGCTGTAAGGAGGATGCAAAGGATTTCCTGTGGAATGTTGAGGTTCAAAAGTACTTGTCTAAATTACTGCGTAGTTTAAAAAAAGTCGCTTTCCGCTGTCTTTCCTTATGTATGCTTACATCTTTTAAAACTACAGATGATTAAGCTTTTTATGTGTGTAACATAGAAGCTTGTCCACCGTGCGACGCTGGGAGGGACTGCTAGTATGTTAATAAAACAGCTATAAAAGAGTAAAGTACAGGCTGTAGCTGTTTTTAAGTATTAATCAACAAAGTATTTTACAGGTGATGAAAGGAACTGGGAAAAATACTTATTTTATGGGTTAGGTATCCTTTTAGCCATATTAATCACGGCGTGCAGTCTATATTTTTGCAAGTTATATTTGAAGAGAAAAGAGACCGAAAAGGATATTTTTGAGGATAACGTGAATTACTATAGTTATGTAAGTAAATTTAAAAAATAAGTAGTAGTCTAAGCGCTGGTATAGTGGGTTGAGCCACTGCATACGTACGTTTTTCGGCACGTACGGCATAGTAAAATATAACTTTGAAATAGATATATTTGCTTAAAAATCTTGCACGCCTTATTAACAGTTCATTTATACATTAATACGTGATGTCAAAACTTTGGACCCCTTTTTACGAAAATTGCGGGGACGCAGGAGCATAAAGTTTGGCACACTTATAGTTTATGTGTAGGAGAAGTGCAGAACCCTAATATTTTTCAATAATAATACTTAAAAGTACATTAAATCAATAAATAAAACATAACCTCCACTTCCATGCATTTGACACACACAAACAAATATATTGATGATAACGATAAAATATCACAGATTACTATTCATAAAGTTAAGTAGTTGGTCTTGAGAAATAAAGATTAAGCGTTCTTATCAACAAGATATTAAAATTTATTATGATCGAATTTCAACCAATGGGCGACCATTAGTAACTTTGAAATAGATATACTTACTTAAAAATCATGCACCCCTTATTAACAGTTCGTTAGTAGGTAGGTATAAACATGTGAATCTTTTTTTCTGTTGCAGAATTTTCTACTATTTTTGTACGGCATAAAGTTTTTATGTGTTATTATTTAAATACATTTCTTGAGTCTCAATGCCGTCTTTTTTAAACCATTTATCCGGTCAATAAGTGGAGAGTTTAATTTTCCGCCACTGACCTATAAGCAACTGAAAATTGACGTCGTAGTGCTTATAAGTTTTCTTTCATGTGTTACTAAGTATAAAATACACTCTTACGATGCCTAACATTTGCTATTTTTTTCCTATACCGTATCTTAGTCTAGATGTTTATTTGCGACGGTATATGCACAGTATTAATAATTCTATTTACCAGTAGTGCAACTCCTTTGTTATTGAATTTAAGCCGTCATTTCATACACCTACTCACGATAAGTCAGTCAACGGTCATGGTTGTCAAATAATAACTTGAATATCACTTCTATAAAACAAAGTGTCTTCCTCTGTCCCTATGTCCCTTTGTATGCTAAATATTTAAAACTACGCAACGGATTTTGATGCGGTTTTTTTAATAGATAAAGTGATTGAAGAGGAAGGTTTATATGTGTATTTTATACCCGTGCAAAGCGGGTGCGGGCCGCTAGTTTAATATAAAAGTTTTAATTTGAAATAGCAAACAAAAAATGTGAAATTACTATTAGATGGCAATTCACAACTTAAAACAGAACAAATCCTGTAAACCATTCTGAAATTAAAAGGCATCAAATATTTTATACACTGAAATACATTGTAATATTCTTTTAAATTAACTTGTAACTAACTTAACTTGTAACTGACTATATTTACATTCAGCTTATGTGTGTGTATTTGTATCTACTTAATTTTAATTAAGATAAAGATAGTGTTTATCATAGTGAAGTGGACACACCAGATAAACCTTTACAAGGTTTGTGGTTGTGGAGACAAATATAAATTATATGTTATTTTCTTAGATGTCAATAAAATAAATAAATAAATAACGCGAGCAAACCCTTCTACTTAAAGAGCGCAAACTGTATGTAGATTGCGCTCGCTGACCCTGCCGCTCGCTTAGTTGCGTTTCCCTTGTAGTTGCTCTGGGCAAGTGTATGAGTCGGCCGACTGTTAGTAGGTATTAATTATTAAGACCGTGGTATGACTAACACTCATAACACAAACTTTTAATTTGCTTACCTACTGTATGGTTGGATTCACTTTGAGTAATGTATAATGTGTTTATTATTTCCTGATTACAGGAAGACTTACTTTCAAATCCAGGGTGCCGAGTATCTCAGTTGCCAAATCAAAATAGAAAAATGTACATCAAATAGCTGTCAAATAACGTCATTTGTGTTTCCTATCTCTATTGTGTTTCTGTTGGTCACTGGAGATAGCAAATATAAAACACGTCATTTGACAGCTATTTAAAAGAGTAGGTACACTTTTCCATTTTGAGTTGCCAACTTAGATACATAATCAGCACCCAGGTCCTATATCATTGAACGACCGTTAATATCTTGAGTGTTCAGATCCGGAAGTGTGTTTTTATTAGGACTATCTTGTATATTTTGCATTTAAGAAGAGATTGTCTTTTACGAGATGTAGACCTAAAAAGCATCTCCACGCCTATATCCCCGAAGGGGTATGCAGAGGCACAACTAGGTTACCCACGAGTCACGACTAGCTGAAGACACTAAGTCCCATAATGTGATAGGTGGGAAGCTTATAGTCAGTCGGGCACATATCCAATCCCGGGCAATGTTTTTAAATAGAAAATTAAAAACATATATTTTCTAAATTTTTTTAGACCTGAACGACGGTAGGTAGTTCTTCAATCCTGATACAATCCTGGCGTACTTGAATAATCTTTAATCTCATTGCAGACTACTTCCAACCCTCGGCAACAGCCTTTAGGAGATTATATGCTGCCTCTGTCCGACGACCATCATGTTATTTCTAACGTCGCATATTCAAATGTAAGTAAAATTTTAATGATCTCAAATTGTCTCATCTGGTATAACTCATGTCTGTAAAGTTACTCTTGAATCTCGATTTCATGCAAACTCTAGACCGCCTTGTTGGTCGAGTAACTAGCGTATACGCCTAACTACACTAATCAACCGCGAGGCTCAGGTTCGATTCCCGACGGGGGCAGGCATTTGTGTGATGAACATTTAGATGTCTGCATTTCCGGGTTTGGGTGTTTATTATATTTATTCTGGTATCTATTTAAGTGTTTCTACGTATTAGTATCCTTGACTAACAACTATAAAACAAGTATATAATTTGCCTACCTGCTTTAGGATTAGATTCAAATTGTGTAACTTGTGCAGAGATATTTATCTTATTTATTTATTTATTCAACGCAGAATACAAAATGCATGGTTTTTACGTAAACAAAGCAAAAAAATATCGGTTTACGTAAAGGATAGCGCTCATTTGGACAGGACGGGATGCATCGCAGCTCAATAATCCGCCTAGATTACTTTCAAAAATTTGGTTTAAGCAACGCCCACTGTACTGGGGTTAAAGCCAGATATTGGATACACATTATTCTTTAAAAAAATGTTCTGAGGCAGTCACCAAATATCGCGATATCCTTATTGTGAATAAAGCGCTAATGACATTTTAACACTAAAGTTTCGTATGACAACTACCAGAAGCGGCACTTTCGATACTAGACGACTCTAAAGTCGAGTCGCCCCTCTATTTTTATGCTCTACTCTTTGGCGATTAGTAACCGAAAACCGCCAATGCGATGCGGCCTGACCCGACTCAGTGTGCTTTGCAATACGATGCGCCCCGACCGGACACGCTCCACCCTGTCAACAATGGGCGCTATCCTTAAAACTGGTTCCCACCGACCGCAGTCGCATGCGCAGGCTGGTGACGTTATAATTCGTACTAGGTACGACATAGCGTGACAACAAGTGAAGCCTTTTTGCGGACTGTTTTAAGTAAATATTTATAAAAATAAATATTACAATTTCGCAATAATATATAAAATGAATTACCATTTAAAACCTTTAACTCCTTACATTAAAATTTGGCCAGTCCTTCCAAAATAACCCTGTATGACAAAGTTGACATAACATTTGTTTGTTCCAGCCTGCTCCATACAGTCCCGACATTGATGCCATTTACATTGTGCCCGAAGCATCAAACGAACGAAACATGGTTTCAAAAATATATTCAAATGCAAAGGAAGAACTCCGGTCTAATTATATGAACACTTTTAAAGTTTTAAAATAATCGAATAATTATGGAAATGTGTTTGTTATTTACTAGACTAAGAAATTAAAATAAAAAGTTTGAAGAATGAACATCTTGTCATAAAGCTAGGGAAGCACGATATATCCAGTATACAGAGTTAACGACTTGCCAAGTTTACTATAATCGCTACCGTCTCTGTAAATTATTTGTATGGCAATTCTGAACAGCGCCTCTACTGGTAAATAAGATAAACATATTTTTAGACCAAAAGTGTCACAGATTTCGACACTTAGCTTGCCGAACGTAATCTATACCGACTCATGGTAAAGGCTCTGTACGAATTAACTGACGTCATTTGTCATTTTATTTATCTTTTGTTAAGTTGATAAAAGGTCGGTTAATAACGGTAACAAAGATGCTTTCGTTACTGATCGCTTGTGGCAAATGCTGGCGCCGCGACCCGCAGCGGGAGAAGGGTCGCATTCCAGCGGAGTACACATTTGACGAGTAGATAAAATTTGATTAGATATATGCAGAGATTTGTAGAATACACAAAAACAAAAAATATCAACACGTTGTGCTCTAGTGTGCATTAATATGTGAAAAGACAGGCGCGACTATAAAGTGCAAGTCTGAAACTGCCCTAAACGCATAAATGGGACCGAATGAAACAAAGATTTGGAATATTTTTTTACTCCTTATATACAAATATGTCGAATATACAAATTTACATGACATACTTAACATTCTTATATATGTACAGATATTTGTTAAGGGTCTGCGCACACAACCGACAAAAACGTTTACCATTTATATGACTTGGAGTATTAGTCAGAAAATATTTATCATAATAAAAAAAATTCACTTTACGTAAAATTTAAAATATTTTAAAAAAAACCTGTAATGGCAAATTTCTAACTGTTTTATAATTAAGAAGACTGCCTTTTTTTTGCTCAAGTGTAATTCTTAAAAATGTCAGTGATTCCTTGTTACTTCAAAATTCTGAGATTTACAAAACCTTCATTTGGTTAGCATTAAAATAACGATTATTGTCGAAATAAATTTCACTTTGACATGCGATTTTGTCGGTCGTTTAGTAGTAGTCCCCATGCATACTGCTTTTAAAACAACTCTATAGGAATAAACTTCACAATTTGATTATTGGGGTATTTCTGGGGAATGCTTAAATACTTTGTATGGAAGAAATTCGGTCATAGACCTATTGATCAGAAGTTTCATATTACCATATTACGTAATACCGACCCCCAACAATAAAGCATGACTTTTGAGATAGTCTAATACAAACACATTATAAAATAAGCTACATGTGGTTGGTAGTGCTTATGTATTACAGTCCTACTATTTAAATTATGCGCTTCGGATTTACACTTTTTACTCTTTGTTCACTTTATACTTTATTTTTAAATTGGCTGACCTAATCTAAATTTAAGCGAAATGATTAATTATGTAATAACAACTCTATATAGATCTATCTTTAAAATACATTCGGATTTCCGAAGATTGACGAATATAGCCGAAGCGCATATTTTAAATAGTACTACTATAAGAGTTTTTGCCAGTGCTTTTACAGGATAAAGTGTCTTTAGCACAAAATATTAATTTTGAACTAAATTGTAACTGCGCGGTTTTCGCCATTTATATAACTTATGCAAAACAAATACTATAACATATTTTAGTTCAATTATTTTCCAGCCATCGTCACAAATAACGTCACATGATAATATGCGGCTAAAAATGTGAAGTTAGATTAGTCACGAGTATTTTTAATAGAATGCGTACATATAATCATTGTGTTTAAATAGCATAATATTATTGCAGTTATTTAATTAAAATATGTTATCTAAGATAACTTAATTATAACTGTTAATCCCTGAAATTACTTTGCTTTGAACATAATATATGGTGTAAACATAGTATATGATGCATCAAACGATACGAAAATGAAAGACAGTGACAGGAACAATAATTTCGATATACTATGTTTTAATATCTTAATACATACATACATATCTACGCCAAGTCCGTTACGGGGTAGGCAGATAGTGTCGAGTGCCAAACCTTACGATCCTGACAAGCCTGTCTGGCTTCCATCACATTCATTACCCTTTTCATACAAACACGCCGGTTTTGGAGACTCTTGACACCTCGGATTATATCCAAGTGATCTGATCGTGGAATGTCAACACCTTAATACAATTAGGCTATATTACTACTGGAGGTAACACTTCTAACAAATACCTGATATAATTTCCAAATACTGCTGGCTCACTCTAATGCACTGACCTCTTTCTGATAGCCTTATGTCAATAAACAAGGTCAAAACGAAAGAAAGTTAACTACATTAGAGTGAGTAAGCAGTATTGGGAAATGACATCAGTAGGGTTGCTATCGAAGCTCGATTCATGCAATATTTGAAATTGGAATCGAGTATGCCATTTTAAGTACTCTTGAACCATCGACCACACATCCCAATTGACGCCGCATTGAAGGCAACCAGTTTCTGTCAACACATAAGTGTAATTGTTCTTATGTAGCTTATTACTTAAAAAGATATGAACAGTATCGACCAGGTTTGTGACCTGTTAACATTGTCGCGTTATTGTATAAAAAAATAAAAAATAGATTTAAAAATGACTGTTTGTTCAATTAAATGGTAAGGTAAAGACAGCCGCACTTCAATTTACCCAAAAGATGGTAAAACTTTCCGTTGGTTGATTAAAAATAATAACATTCATAATTACATCTTAAATTATTTGATGTTTATCGGAGTTCATCATATACTGGTCGGTTATTGTTAGATGCGTGTTTATATCCCTTTCTTACACATGTGATTTTCAAGCTATCACTTTCGTTTGCATACAGCTAATGATGGACTAATGTGCAAATCTATTTTATCGACATTTTTATTTATTTACCCTCAATAGGACACACAGTACCGGTCTTGTACCGGTACAGTATGTTGGTATTTATGTATTTCGATAAATTGAAGCACTGACAGAAACAATAAAAAACTTATTACTCTACGTACTTTTGAGTTGGCTACTGGATAGTTACTCTTTTTTATGTGAGAAGTCAGCGAACAAGCACACGGCTCTCTTAATGGTAACATTTAATAATGGCCTATATATACCATTGACGTTACAGGTGAGTTGCTGTCCTATGGTGGGTATGTAAGGCGTTTTGTGCAAATCTACTGGCTTCCCTACCCTCCGAATCGGAATGTGACACTGTCATTGTAGCGGCAGGTAACTACCCAGGGAAGTTGCTGCACACCACTCTATTGACCAGTTATCTTGTTGACAATTACCTGTTTTACCTGTGCTCGCCTCTTACGAGGTGCCTGGCAGAGGGCAGGTGATCTATTCTAGTCAGCAGACCCGGACGCGGTACTGAACTAAACGCGGTAGAGGGCGCTGTTATATGTCATTGAATAACTCATAAATATTTGAGCCGATTTTAATGAACTCTTTCAAGTGAATTAGATGGTTATCTGGGTGATATAAATTCAACACTGGTTCCGATAGGCGGTGTTGCGGTCAGTATGCCATAAATCTTTCGAAGGGCTGAGACAATTTTAAAACTAATTTGTTTACAGTATTTTGACGATATTCTGTAGTTCAGGTGAGAATTACTCGAATGAATAAAAACAATTCAATTTGATAAGTATGTCATTTATATCAGGTATCCACAGGATAATAAAATAAAAAATCTAACTTGTTTTAAAGAAACCAGACGAGAGAATTGGTTTCCGAATTCCAAATAAAGGGTATTAAATCTCAATATTTTACAGAAGATTGTTTTATCGCCTCTGTGGTCTAGCAGTCCGGGTGTTGGACTTGACTGCATGAGGTCTCGGGTTCGAATCCCGGGAATATTATAATATATTCGAATATCGGGATTTTTTATTGTTTTATTCACTTTACGCCACTACTGCTTCATGACAATGCTAAAATACATACTGCACAAAAGACGACTTCTCAATTAGAAGAGTATCAATTGGAATGTTAAAAGCATCCACCTGAACCTAACTCCAACAGATTACCATTTTATAAAATTTGAATAACGTTTAGCAAAAGAAAAAAATCAATTTCGAGGGGGCAGTCCAAACCACGTTCAAAGATTTTATTCCCGTTCGAATGGTTTTTTAGTAGAGGGATCAATGAATTGCCTATGAGATGGCAAATATGCATAGGAAACAATGTGAACCATTGTTTCCTATGCATATATGCTTTGATTAAATAAATAAATTACATTAAATATATTCGTCTTATGTACCTCCCCTACAAAACGCCAATTACAGTAAGGACCTAATATATTCAAGTACGGATATTACTCAACCGCAAAATGTGTGACCTTGAGACGTTGAGTTGCATAGCTGCGATGTGACGTGCAAAAACAAGATGCGATATAATCCGATATAATGTCGCACTTTATAAAATAAAAATAAGCATATCGATAAAATATATTGTTTGTATTAAATATGTCTCATCCCTAATCTTACATATCTTTTTATGAATATGACCTGTTGTCATTGCAAGGGCCAATAAGAAAGCAGTGCCTCACCTCCCCGCACCTCAGCTATTTGCCAGAATTGTTTCAAATCAAAATTATAAAGAAAATAGGCGTCTATTGGGATGTGTGGTCGATGTCTTGAACACAATACTGACGAATTATTAATATTTAGTTAACAGTAGCAATAAATTAAAAAATATATATTTTTCATCGGATTTATTGAATTTATCTGTAATTAAATATTAATAATCCGCTACTGCTGTGTTCAAAAGTACCTAAAATGACATATACGATTCCAATTTCCAATTGGTATGATATCGGGATTCAACAGAAGCCCTAATGGTTTTTTTAGTAGTATTACAGCTCCATGCTTAATACTTTTATGATTAACGGAACTTTCTCCAGCTAAAAGTAGCATAGAAAACACGTTGACTTCAAAAATCACTTAATATTTCGTTTTTAGATTGAAATAAGAATGCGCTAAATTATGTTAAAAATGATTTCTAATTATTAGTTAGATTCTTTCTATTTTAATTTATTTTCAGTCTTATAACCTTAACTTTAGGTAGGTTTTTGAAAAAAATATGGTCATAATGGTACTAATATGAGTTTTTTTATACTTCCGTAAAACGTTTTTTTTTATTGATTAGAACAGCAATGTTAACAGATTTTCAACAAACATAATATGTTTATATTGTGTAGAATTTAGTGTCGTTGACAATGCACTTTTTTGGTCTATTTCCTATGTACCTAATTTTGTTATACTAACGATACTGAGAAAATTTTAACAATCTCTATATAAAAATCACAATGCAATTTAGGCTACAGCCCAAACTAATAAAACAAACATACATATCCCGTTAGCACTTTTCCGTCATTTATTAAAAACAACCACATTTTGATTTTACATTATTAACACTATTATTAAAATTTGTTTTAATATCGTTAACCCTATAATCTTTGAGCTTAAATTACATTTTTTTTTTCAAATAACCCTTATACTTTTGATATTATACTTTACAGCCTTGTCAAATTGTCTAAACAAAAAAACTACAACTGACATAAAAATATCAAAAAAACTATTTCTCAAAAATTCTTAGATAAGGGTTATTTAAAAAGTGTACACACAATTTTTCACCAACTGCCGACAGAGGAAAGTGTAAAATCTACTTAAACATCAAAAAAGAAAAAAAATCCTGGTAAAATACACAAGTCAAAAATTTTATACAACAAACGAAATATTTTCATACAACAAAAATAGTAAAATTTGATCAAATCGAATAAAATTATCTGTAAAAAATAATGCTTAAATTTTATAAAATTATTAAAAATCACAAAAGTGCCTGCAATAGGAAAATATACTAATTATAACTTAAAATGTTTGGATAAAAGTTCATGTTTTTTTCTATTTTATGTCGGCTTTTCAATATTTTGCCATTTTGAATTGATGAAGTCAATTTATAAATTAAAAAAAAATTTTGGCGATTTATGATCACTTTTTACTAGTTTACATGGATAAATCCAATATTCTACTTTTATTTTAAGGCGCTAAAAAACAAGGTATGATTTTTTAAACGACTTTTTTTTCAAAAAAAAAATTAAATTTGAAAAAAAAACACATCAACTTAAAATCCAAACGACTAAAATTTGAGCACTTAATAATCAATGTTCATGTCCCATAGTTAATAATACTGGCAACATTGCACCCACCGCCAATATTATAACCTCGCACAGTTGCAATCCCCCGAAACCCTTTTTCGCGACAATCCCCTCTTGTACGGGGAGGAGGGAGTGGGTATTTGAGTGGGGGTGAGTTAATTCGGGCAACACATGTACCGTTGCCACATATAGGAACGTACCGGCTGAGAAAAGCATTGCTATACCTAAAAAGAAAAAAAAATACATTTTTGCGTCACTAACGGGATTATCAACGAGTTATTTACATTGCTGGATTATTAACACTTGCACAGTCACGACTCGTATTGGTTACATTTAATACCTCTTTAATGTATTTAAATATAAGAAGGAGGAGACAAACGAGCAAGTGGGTCACCTGGTGGAATATGATCACTGCCGCACTCGGACATCCGAAATAACGATGTATTACAGACGCTTTGCCGACTTTAAAAGAATAAGTACCTACGCTCTTTTCTTGAAGGATTCCAAATCCCCAAGTCACACATACTGTACAGGGTTACTTTTAAAGGACCGGACAAATTTTAGTACAAACACATTAAGGCTAAAATAACAATATTCTTTCATAAATATTCATGTCTATAAATATGATTCATGACTGGCTAGTGACAGCCTGCTTTTTAACATTAAACCATACAATTAGTATTTTGCGTCGGATGAAAATTATAATTCATATATATTTTATTACTTTGTAATTCCTCGAAAGATCGACAGTGTTATCGATTCCGAACCCTCTCTTTCTAAATTTGGCTGGTCTTAAAAATGTAACCCTGTATATACAAAACATAATCCCCATTTCGCGTGGTCGCACTTGGACGGATGCACGAATTTTGCAAATGATTTTTTGTAGGACTGAGCCGATGAATGCTCTAACCATTTCTTTGATAATGACTAATGTGTTGCCAGCCTCGCGGATTTTACAACTTCACCGGGATTTAAACTCTAACCATTTGAGCTAGTAAAAATTCAACACCTATGGCGAATTTTTTTACTCCTCACCTTTTACATGGAAAGTTATGACCTATAGGTACAGAGTACTGTGTAACGATGTGAATATTTTTCTATACAAAAATTTGTGGGAATTTACCCCAAGTACAAGGCAAGTGTTAAAATTAAAATACCTTACATAATATATAATAGTAGTACTATTTAAATTATGCGCTACGGCTTTACACCTTTTACACTTTATACTTTTATTTTTAAATTGGCTGACATAATCTAAATTTAAGCGAAATTATTATTTATGTAATAGCAACTCTATATAGATGTATCCTTAAAATACATTCGGATTTCCGAAGCTTGACGAATAAAGCCGAAGCGCTTATTAGTAACTGTACTTACTAATGTTAATATGACCGCTATATTTGATACATGTAAGATTCGCAGGGGGTTTTTATTTTAAAATATTAAATACACGACATTATATTATACTATTAAAATATAGATCAATCTATAGTAATATTTTTTTCTTACCTGTAGCATTGAAGTCGCTTAATGTTTGCTTACTCTCATTACCTATACCGAAATAGGTAAGTAAGGCAAGTAGGGGAGCTGCACAAGAGAATATCAAGAGATGTTTTCGTATTCTATTCCTGAAAAGAGTTTATGGAGATTGACTACATTAAATATACATAAGCACACTAAAGTACGTACGTGTACATTCACACACGAAAGCAAACAGGATCAATTAAATAAAAAATATATAAGTAACAATTTGTATTTTACTTTGGAAATAAAGTAGGTATAACATGCTTAACATCAATCACAGATAATGAAAACATATGTTTATATGTAATATCCTAATATTTTATACAAATTTATTTATATAATTTATATGAAAGTATATTCACGCAGAAATCACCGTAGACGTAGGCAGAGGCACAACCTGGATACCAACAACTAGACGATGACTTCGTCTAACACCCCCAGTGTCATAGGTGGGAAGCTATCGCCGACTGGGCATATATCAAATTGCGGGCAACGCTATTATTGTTAAAAAATTAAAACAGTTTAATTTTTTTTGTTGCCTTACCCAGGAATCGAACCCGGGGCGCCAAAAAGACACGCCTGAAGCTGGACCGCAGCATTAATAAATTTAAGAGATGTGTCAAATTAACATTATTAGATTTAATTTTTATTTTTTGTATTCTCATTGTAAAATGAGGAAAACAGATAAGCCGGTTTAGTTTCTTTAAAGGGATCTTCTCAGTGTTTGGCCGCCTTCCGACGCGGTGGATTTTAGTATCATATAGACGCCGTCACAAGTGCCTTTAATATGGTTTATGTGAAATAAAGGACAATATAATTATATTGTCATCGATTTTTGAAGTGACACTTCTTTATCGATGTATGAGAGTCGCCTTATTTCATACTGCGTTCTTTGCGACTTTTATTTTGCCGGCCGGGAAATCTTCAAGCTAGCTCACAGCGGGGACGCAGGTCGTGCTACAAGGCTGATCGGATATCTCGCGAGGTGCTAGCACTTGCTTACATATATAAAGTATTTTTGAAGTCCACACACACACACTTTTTTTATTCTTACCTTTCTAATCCAGCATGTAACAAAAAGGTAACAAGACCAAATGCAGCAGGCGCCTTGTGCAGCATTATAGCAAGGAAGACTATTAATTCCACGTCAGCATGAGACGTGGTGGCTGCAGCGCCTAACGCTATGCCATCAGCTGGAAAGAACAAAACCCATCAGCAAATGTTACTTCTAGTTGTGGTGAGTATCGACCCTATTGCCCACCAATGGAAATTTGTGCATTTTTGAAACACTGGAGTCATTCAGGGAGAAATCATTCTAGGATGTAGTTAATATTTATGGCTAATATGTTTCTAACTTCTCGGTTTTATAACTTCACCGATGAAACTGCGATATTACCTATTCATTTGTTATTTAGTAGCGATTCCGATAAACAAAATTCCACCCATTCAGTTTATATGGACAAAAATAAAATGATATTTTTCATAGTTTCCTCGTAGTCTAGCGGGATTAATAATATTCTATGTCCATCTCCTCGTTCTTAGCTATCTTCCCATCCATTTTCAGCCAATTCGGTTGAGCCGTTCTTGAGTTATAAATAGTGTTATTAACACAACTTTATATATATAAAATTAGGCGACCCAACGAACTTTGTTCGCTTAGTACTTCAGATGCTCTGCCTAGTCTGCAGCGGAACTTGGCGTGAAGAAATTTATGTATATGTAAGATAAGCTGTACGTTCAAATGTTTTCTACGTTCCAGATTTCAAGTTAACATGTAACTTTATACTGAGTGTTATGTCTGTAATTTCTAAACTACAAAACTTATAACTTGGCAAAAATATGTAACTCCATAAAGCATATATTTTGACATTTACCCCTCTCCCACGAGAATCCATTTAGTGAGAGGGATAAAATTATCTTCACGCCATAGGATAAAATTATCCTAATGACCTTCCTCAGAACATACATTGCCCACCTGCCAAATTTCGGTACTATCGGTTTAGTCGATGTAGCGTGAATCGCGGTACAGATACAGAGACAGACAGGCAGAAAGAAAGACAGACAAAAAATTAAAATGACTACAAATGATTTCCGCTGCCCATTTTTAGTCGCCTGCACCTATTTTTCAATATCTTCAATGTACAGAATTCACTCTTTTACCAATTTAATTAATATAAATATAGTCAGATATAGTAGATATACAGGGTTACTTTAAAAGGATCGGCCAAATTTTAATATAAGGGAGGAAAGGCTTAAATGGTAATATATTTTCAATATAACTGCCAACCCCTTTAGTGAGAGGGATAAAAAGTATCTAAATGAGATTCCCCAGAACATAAAGTACACACACGCCAAATTTCGATACTATCGCCTTACGGCCAATGTTAATAATGTATCCCTAAAGATGGATTTCAAGTAATCTAGACAGCAGCGTATCCGCCGGCCTGTCCTATTATTTATCCTGTCCACAGATATGTTATTGGCAAGCGATAAGATAAAAATTAAAATGGATCAAAATATCAATCTTGGACAGCAAGTTTTGGATTAGGATTGATTATTAATATTGGCCCTTAGTAGATTCAGCGTGAATCGCGGTACGGATACAGACCGACAGACAGACAGAAAGAAAAATAGACAGACAAAAATTATAAAATTTCCGCTGCCCATTTCTAGTTGCCTGCACCTATTTTTCAATATCTTCAATGTAGATAATTCACTCTTTTACCGATTTATTATAAGTATAGTCAAATATAATAGATATACAGGGTTACTTTGAAAGGACCAGTCAAATGTAAATATAAGGGGGTACAAGTCCTCCAAAAATGCTTCACTTGTTGCCACGCTATGTCGCACCTAGAACGAGTCGTGACGTCATCAGTGTGCGAATGCGACTCTGGTCGGTGGGAACAAGTCCTATGCTTTGTTTACGTTATAACCATGCATCTTGATTTTCCGTAGGATAAAAACTATAATTTGTTTCGTTTTATTTTCAGTTTTTCCAAAGATCGGAAGTGTAACCGTTTACCAAAATTTTAGCTGGTGCTTTAGATGTAACCCTGTACATAGACAGTTACAAATATAGTTTTTTTATGTTACGAGATACAAGTAGGCGGCTCTCATAAACGGAAGAGATAACAAGTTGCCTATGGATTTACATACATAAACTTATCAATCATAATAATAAACATGCACTAGTTACACTAATTGAATCTAGTCCAGAAGTAAGAAAATTATATGCTTGTGTTATGCGTGTTATTCAACGATACATAGAAATACTAAAACAGGTACTGAAAACACCCAGACCGCAGTTGATATCACAAATGCCTGCCCCCGTCAGGAGTAGAACCCGAGCCTCGCGGTAGGTCAGTGTAGGAGGCGATATATAAATATCACTATAGCACAACTAC
>NJDD01000535.1:38341-56740 GCA_002245505.1 Calephelis nemesis
CATCTTGGCGCCTCCGACGACCTGGGCCCTGTTTATTTGTTTTCCCATTTTGTTCTTGATGCTGTGTGTCCCGGTGATTTCTTCTACTGGAAACCTTAGCAAATTCATTCATATATTCATCATCCGTGTAAGTTGCGGATGCAGCATCTTCTAGTGGAGAAACATCAGGACGTGATTGTATGTGTATTCCGCTGTCCTCCTTTCAATGGCGTGCCAGCAGTTGCTTGTATGTTTAATGTGGCTTTGGTCACGTTGAACACCCTTATTAAAAGACATTTTCTTTACTAAGACAAAGGTTATTTGAGTCCTTCAATACGTCTTTAGTTTTAATTTCTTGAAGTTTACATATTATGTTTCTCCGTTAATTTGTTTTAAAGTACGTCATATCCTTGAATTACGATTATTAGCACACAAATTATAAAACTAAAATTCTGAACATCAAAATCATCTTTTTTCATGTTGGCGCTAAAACTTCTACGACAGTGCAGAAAGTACCTATTTTTGTTAATATTCCTTTTTTACCTCTTTATTTAATACTAGTACTACTACTATTAATATTACGAAATAAACCCATATCTTAATATTTCATGTCTTTTTCTAGTTTCGTCTTCAGCTTTCTTTCTTGTTCAGGCCTCTGCCTCTTCTGTCGTGATAAAACACTACAATAGTCTTTCACTAGTATAGTTTATTTACTAAATCACATTTACACACATCTAAGTAATATTTACACTTTAATTAATTTACAAATTATACATTTTTACATTATATTACACATTTTTAGTATTATTTAGTATATCTTTGAAAATGGAGCCGTATAGACTAAAGATAATAATAAACTAAATAAATTCACTCATAACAGTCACAACTAAAAATGACGATTTTTTCTAATTAAAACTATTTCCAAATTAAATGGTTTATTTGAAGAGTTGCATCACAAAAGTCTGGAAGTTTATTTTATGGTAAAAAAAGGTAAGGTCAACAAGCAGACGGATATCCTGGTGGTAAGAAATTCACGCCACCTAGAGACACCAAATAAATAAATAAGTAGGAAGGTAAACTGCATTTTTACGATATCAGACTATTTTTAGTTGATATTTATGTGAATTTGTTTATTTTATATTTATATCAATTATATTTCATTCATAAAATGAATTTGATTGATTCGAGTACTTCTTGCGTCGTCTCTGTTGCTACAGATATATTTACGAAGAACATTATGGTCACCCTATGAAAATTTCTCTGAAGAAAACTTTAAAATCAATTTATTCTTAAAGTATGGCATTTAGAAAAACGAACGATATGTAAAATTTTAATTATAAAATAGTAACGTAGATTATTCTAATTTGCTTTACTCTATGAGGTTAAGCCTAGTCAATAAAACCGAAAATATTGGGCCCTCAGTTCAGACGTTTTAGTTTTTAGTCCTCTTTTATTTACTTTTTAATAACAAGCATTTGTGTGATTATTTCTTTTTAACTAATTCACTTATGTATCTTAGTAAAACATATTAAGGTCGCATTAATTCATTTCTTTACATTAATTCATGTTGCGCAGATTCCTCAGTCAAGACATCAATGAATTGAGAGACTTGCATAATACCGCCATAAATCTGTAACGACAAATCCTACAGATTCAGGAATTTCTTAAAATATTTAAGAAAATCTTTACTACATTCTTAAATAAAAATTAATAACTCAGATATAGAACTTTCTGAGATTTAGGTTATGCAATTTTATGCTCGCGTCTGGATTGAGGGCCCAAGTAATTTAATCATAATAGTTTTAATTCAAGTTTAAGAAATTCATGGCTCTTTGCTTTAAGCTTTTACTATTTTTTACTAATTCCCCTACAAGTTTTATTTCGATTTTCGAAAATTCAAAAAATGGGCCCTCGATCCAGATGCACATTGAAAAGGTTACGTGGGCTTAATTTTCAAACCTTGTAACTACAAAATTTTCGAAATGTTGATTTTGATTAAGTAGTTACCTAAGTAAGTCCATTCATTTAGTCATGTTATCAGATAAAAATCATATTTACAACAAACACAAGCATTTGTAAAATTTGAATGTAAAATAAGTTGTTTGTCTGTTTTTATTATTAGTTATTAAACAGTTTTTTAGTTAGTTAACAGTTTTTTCTTCCTCCTGTAAAATTTTACCAAATGGAGATACGGAGTTTGAAAATTAAGCCAGCGTTAGCAGGTGTCTAGTCAGATAGTCTTAGCATCATTGTAAGCAAAATTGCTTCTAATGGAATTTCATTTCTTTTTATAAGTTGTTTACAATACTACCTGCCACTACATAATAATGTACTAGGTAATAGAAAAGTGTGTTGTTCGAATGTTACCACCGCTTTTCGTATTCCTACGTCCATAGCATCATTTGCTTCTCTTTGTCACTTTCCGCACTATAAAGTGAGGGTGATCCGTAATCAGTAGATCCACACATTTCTTTTAAGGTTCCGACCGAAGATTGATTTTCGGGAGAGTAAAATGTATATTTGTTCAAGACTCCTTAGTTTGTAACAGAAGGTGATAGAAGTTGCAAGTTTCGGAATTTTTTAATAATTATTTTTGTTTACACACAAAATTTCGTTTTTAAGTAATCTAGAAAGAGCCTTATGACTTTTTAATTTTGATGATGATGTAGGACAAAATTGGTGTTATTTTAGATAATAATAAGCTTTATGCAGCTATAAGTCAACATACGAGTATAAGTTTATGGTCTACTATTTGCTATGTGCACGACTTCAGCGCCACCTAGCAACTTTGAGGGCTCTCTGACCGTTCTAACGTTTTGATATTGGCGACATTGCTGGGATAAAGTATTTGAAAAATACTATTTTGTTTGTTGTAAGTATCAAAATTACTGTGATTTGGGTGGACAAAGAGTTGTGAAACCATTTTTGGGCATTTAAGTTAAATGTGGCATGCAAAAACAATTCAAGAAGCCTGTTTGATTCTGGTTATGTCAGAGTTTGGTTATTTGTTTTTTTGGCATAATTTTACTGTTAAACAAGAAGATAAAACCACTTTAATGATTATATTAAATGGTAATTAACATTAATAATTAATTCTGTATCGCTAGTAATAAATTAAATGTCGTTTTTAGATCGAAATGAGTATTATTTTAAAGACAGGGTTTGTGAGTATCACCCACAATATAAAATTTCAACCACAAACCGTTTGTAATAAAAATTGTTGGTATCTGCTGGACATGTCCGCGATGTAGAAAAAATAAGCACAAAACAAGGACAGACTTCAATATTTCAAGCTCGCGTAAACAAACATCTGTTACTTTGAATTTAAGTTTGGATTTCCGCAAAGTAACGCCTTCTTCTATCAATTACCTTATAAAACGCATTTAGAGGTAAGCAATTAATTTCCGTTTTAAATTCTTATTCATTTTGATTATTCAAGGTGTTGGACTTGATTGTATGAGGTCCCGGGTTCGAATCTCGGGTCAGACAACAAAAAGACAATTGGGTTTTTCTAATTTTCTAATAAAAAAAACGTTGCTCGGGATTGGATATGTGCCCGGTTGTCGATAGGCTTGCCACCTATCACATTGTGGGACTCATTGTCTTCGGCTAGTTGTGGGTGCTCTGGTTGTGCCTCTGCCTACCGCTTCGGGGATTTGGGCATGAAGATACTTTTTTTTACTTTTTTTAAATATTCATTTGATCTCAGTTGCAAGCAGCGCAAACTGTGAGAAGGGTTAAATGTGATTGCGTTTATAATCAAAGTGGTAAATGTAAGCACATAGCTGTTTAAGGCATTTTACATCCACGAAAAATTGAATGTGAGGCAAAGATATGATTTAAGAAATAAACGACACGCTTTGCGTGAATATAGGTGAAAAACGTAGGTTTAATCATTATGATGATACTTACTTTGTTCTCTTGACTTGCCTTCCATTTCTTACACTGTTCGTCTTAACAAGAAGCTTTTGGAAATCGGTAAAACTTAAATTTACTATTTCTAACAGTATTCTTGCAGTTTACTACACAACAACTGCTGTGACCCATTTTCGTTAGCGGAATAATGCGATTATTTAACTTATTATTGCTTCTACATGACAGATGAGAGCCTACATTATTTTTATGTTTTGTCACCATGAGCGTTGCGATCGATTAGGATACCCCCCACCTAGTGCTTTACACCCAGTGAATAGACATGTCCTAAGCATTTTGCTTATCTATATATACCTGTATAAAATCCATGCCACTTTTCGTTGTTATTTTATAACTCAAGAACGGGCTCACAAATCCAAACCAAATGAAAATGAAAAATCAGGCTTTGTTCGGGTGCATGAGGTCCCGGGTTCGAATCCCGGATCGGGCAACAAAAAGAAAATTTGGTTTTTCCAATTTTCTAATTTAAAAAAATGTTGCTCGGGATTGGATATGTGCCCGGTTGGCGATAGGCTTGCCACCTATCACATCGCGGGACTTAGTGTCTTCGGCTAGTCGTGGGTGCCCTGGTTGTTCCTCTGCCTACCTTTTCGGGGATAAAGGTGTAAAGATGCTTACCTTTTTTTTGCATAAAATCAGTCGAGTGGTTTTTTTATTTATCACATTTTTGTAGCAAATAAATTCAATGACGGATCATTTTGTTATTGGGTATTTTTCAGTCAAATTGAAACCGTTTTTCAAATAAGGAATGGGGTTGTGCTGTCATATTGACACATTTTTCAGTTTTTGTTTTCGTTTTTTTGTTTTGTTGTGTTATGTCATTTATGCGGTCATTTCGTTCAGTAGGTATAGGTATATTAATAAACTCTATGGTCATTTCTTTTTGGACGTGCTTCGATTAAAGCAAATTGTCAGCGATAATCACAAATTAGAAATACCTACTTATGCACCTACAAGTATGGCTATAATTATTGCTTTGTGTTTATATTTTCAAACATATAATTTAAAACGAGCCGTCGCGGTCGGTGTTTAATATCGTTTACAGGCTTTATTTGAATGAAATTGTCAAACACATTCACACAAACGGTAAGTTTTGAACGGTTGAAGTGAACTACATGTATGTATGTATGTGTGTTTCTTTATTGAAAAAACATATTTTGTGCATACGGATGTTATCGAAAATATTTAATGCTCATATAAATGTGGAGTATTTTAATTCAGTGATATCCATTGAATATATTCCAAGCGGTTTGGATTAAGATTTAAAATAGCTAGCAATTAATTTTTTTTGTTTTTTTTTTTAAGTTAATTTGCCCGTTTCTGTGTCCGATTAAGACCTTTACGCCAGGCTGCCAAGTCTTCCGTGTTAATTATTTCTTATACAGTCATTAGTCACATGTCTTCCGTATTAATTATTCTTATACAGTCATTGGTCACTATTTAAAAAGTTACGTCACAGACTTGAGTAAAGCGGTGGTCACTTTACACAAGCTCACTTTGGGAGATTTGGCGGCAGCGAGGAAATTCACGATAAACTTTCATTGAACAAATTCAAACTAATTCCCACCAAAATTAACTAATTTTACTCATAATTTACACTAAATTCAATAATTGTGAAAAAATTACGACCATCTTCATTCACGATGGTGCCAAAAACCTTTTTTTTTGTTTAAATAAATAAATTTGATCTTCCAACATATTTTTTTAACATTTCAGCTGTTTATACGTAGCGAAGCACGTACCGGACCGCTAGTTTAGTCAAACCAAACTCAAGTTGTGAAGAAAGAATACGCCTTTTGATGTTTAACCATTTAACGAATTTCATTCAAACTCTAATATTTTCAGTTTAACTATTAATGTTTTTTAAAGTTTATCGTTTACCGGTAGGTATATCAGTTTGCTTGCCTCCTAGTACCATGAAAAGCATATGTGTGTCCTCATCGTAAATGATACGATTTTAATAGAGTTTAGTTAGGGGAAAGAAAAAATGGAAATAAAACAAAATAGTCCGTTTCTTTAGTTTATATTCAAAATTTGTAGATAATCTCTCTTCATCATTCGCAATAATACGACCAATAATAAAATAATGGATATGGTAAATCAATCGGACTATACAAAATGGAACTTGCATAGTAACATAATAATGACTGTAAACCAATTTACATGTAAGTAGTTACTTTTATTTTTACTTAGTTTCGTTCAGAAGAAAAATTACATATAAATGGATTTCAGATCTTTGGTCGGCAAAAACTAGATTCACATGTAGGTCCACAAATGTATACTTATTTCAATCATAATTGCTTGGTTTTTACTAACATGAATGGAGATTTCACTATCACACTAAATAACTTAAAAAAGCTTTTTGTACATTCTTACATAATCTTACATCTAATAATAATAAATTGGATAATAATGGCCATAGTTCAAGTTAATGTACTCGAATTTTTATTGATCTATAGACATAATATAGTTTGGCACAATTACTTACAGAATAATAAAATTCGGTCAATTAAGAAAAATACTGTTGTTTGAAATTCACACATGACGGTAGAAATGGTAATATCTTTCTGGTAACCGTTTTAGGCAAGAGCTTGTGACATATTTTATTTGTGACATTGTAGAATAAAAGGTAAAGGTAAAATGTCAAAAAGTCACCGATACGAAAACTGAAAAAAATTGTGTGACTAAAATGTTATAACTTATAGTCTCAGTTTTAAACATTGGTACTTATTTATGTAATTTGAAATAACTTGCATAACAGACTTGGTAAAAAATCTCTAACCACGGGTAAAACTTACTAAAGTTTCGTCCTTCAATAAAATCAATAGACAGACGTATAAACTTAAAGTAAACAAAATAATATAAGAAAATAATTTCATGGCAATGATAACCAATATTTAGTAACTAATTTCTTTTTTTTTCATTATGGTAGGCAGGTGTTGTCAAACACGATTATAATAACATAAATTTTTACGTCTTTAGCAATGTATTAAAATAAGGCAAATATTCCGATAGCTATCACAGCTTAAAACATTTAATTTAGATATAAACTCGTATATGTATTAAATACAAGTGTAAATTACAAGGTACGTTGCATATAAAGAGGCATTACAAAAAATAATCACCAAATAAAAATAATAACCAACAAACGGGTATGTTAAATAATCAAGTAGTTAGGTAAGCCTCATACTATTATTATGTAATTGTAGGCATATGGTATTGACGTATACATCTATTGTGATTTTGTTTTATATTACACCTTTTTTATAAACAAAATTCCTTAAAAAATATGCTTTTATCATGATATTTATGCTACAATATTTCTTCACTACACAGTATGTACATAATAGTCTTACTATAAAAATAGTTTAAATACTGAATAAACTAAGTAAAGTAAAACTCCAAAAACTGCCAACTTTAATAACTGATGACAGTAGTACAACCTGTAAAAAATATTATAAAATTTAAGTATTTATTAAATTTCAAAACTCTTATATTATACCCGAATTTTTTTTATACCCGAAAAAATATGAATTTACCTCCTCCAACTTTTTCTTGCCTCTGGTAAAGTTGATAAGTCGTCTTTGAAAACGTACACTCGCAAACCTGGGAATAGAAACAACAAACTATTATGATAGTGTTTTGGCGCCATCGTGAATGAAAGTGGTAAAAATTTTTCATTATTGGATTTCGTGTTTATATTGAGTGAAATTGGTTAATTTAGGTGGGAGTTAGATTATTTTTTTTCAGTGAAAGTGCACAAATGAAATAATCAAGAAAAAATAGTGTATGTTTCTCGCTGCCGTCAAATCTCTTAGATGAGCTTGAGTAACGAAGCCACCGCTTTACTTAAGACCCTAACCTGACATGACTTTGTACATAGTGACTAATGACTGTATAAGAATTAATAACAATTAACTTGACATTGGCAAAGTAGTCGTAAAAAACGATCGAAAGCCATATTTATTAAAAAAGAAGAAGAAGAACAAACTATTAAAAACGTCAACAGATTAAAATATCGTAACCATATAAACTGTGAGGTATATATTTTTAGGCCAGAAGTAATTTTTTTACGTTTAGTATAGTCTGCGAACAAGCACACGGTCTCCGAATGGTAAGAGACAATCCATAGGTAGACACCAAAAATATTGGTAATAACAATTGCATCTAGCTGTCATGATGTTCAGCTTGTTGTGCAAGTCTACCAGCTACCCTACCCTCGGGACCCGAATATGACCGATTCATTATTGTGGCCAGAATTGGTAAGGCAGTGCATCCCTACCAGGGAAAGTTACCGCACAGCACTCTAGTCTCTACCACTAGTTGTTTTATTGGTAGTGAGTAGGCCGAAAATATATTTCATAACGTTGTTCATATCAGGGTTTCTTAAAGTGGGGTGTATTTGATCACTAAGGGGTCTACGATGTGATGGTACTAGTGATTCGACTAACTCCACCGACTAACCGTGAGCCTCACGACAGATTTCCATCGGGGGCAGAAATTTTTGGGATGAGAATTTAGATGTCTGCATGTGTCTAGGTTTTCATTAAATTTATCCTGGTATCTATTTAAGTAATTATATGTACGATAATCGTTAAATAACACCCACAATAAGCTTATAATTGTGCTTACTTTAGGGTTACATTTCACTATGTAATTTTGTAAAGGGATATTTATTTATTTCAAAAATGGAATTGACGTTTAATATCTGCTTTTTGTTTTTTTTTATCTTCTCTAAGGGTTTTAATTCTAAATGTGGTTCGTGTCTATCAAAACAATTCTGAAAGTGTTAAAAAGTTAAAGTACCCCTGCTTATAAAACTTACCCAGTAAGAAAGTCTCATGCATAAAGTCCCATGACATTTCTCCAATGGAAAATGGGAAAACGACACGATCTGTGGTGGACAAGGATCGCCACATTTCTTGTACATTGTCATCAGTAAACTTCCAATCTTGTGTGGAAAAGTAGAAGAGAATGTTGGCCAGCTTTATCAGTTTCGAATATAGTTTCAGAAACCTGGAAAAAAAATATTTATGTTAGGTATCTAGAACTTACTACAACTACATAATATGCTTTCTTGATGATAAGGATAACCGTGGTCTATGGACACCATAGACTTTATACCTAGGTTTACTCATCCTATGGCCAGGGTGTAAGGCCTAATGAACAAATCTGCCAGTTGGTTTTGGCGCCAGCGAGAAAAAAGATGATCGAAGTTTTTGCATAATTATTGAATTTCGTGTTGATATTGAGTGAAATTAGTCAATTTTGGTGCCATTTTGTACAATTTTATTCAGTGAAAGTGCACAAATGAAATAATCGTGAAGAAATTAGCGTATCGTTTATTTTCTCGTTGCCGCCAAATCTCATTACATGAGCTTGTGTAATGAGGCCGCCGCATTACCCAAGAGCCTGACATGACTTACTGACGACTTATGACTGATGACTAATTATAATTGATATAAAATTTAATGCAAATTTCTACTTGATGAATGGCAAAATACTAACGTGAAGGCAAAAAAAAAAGAAAAAAAAAGGAAAGAAAGAAAGATATCTGCCAGTTACCCTACCCTCTCCAACCGAAACATGGTAGCGTCATTTCGGTGACAGGAATAAGTAAGACGGTTTCCCTACCAAGTCAACTTTGTGTAAGACTTTAAAAAATCTCCATGAAAATTAATTAAAACATCCCAACCAACGGACAACAATATACCTAAGTCTAAAATATATTTACGTCCGTATGACTGAAGAGGTAGCTAGATATACCAGGACATCCATGACGAATCGAAAATACTAAGTCTCACAATGTGATATATGGCAAATCTATCGCCTACACTTTCCCAATCAGCAAACCCAGGCAACGTTGTTTTTACTGGATAATTTTTATTGGAATCGAATCCAGGATTTCTTTAAGTCAATTCCAATACCAAACCACTAGGCTATACAGGCGATTGCACCCTATAAACAATTATAAACAATTATGTTTATCTGTTACCACGATTATCTGTTACCATGTACTCATTTTCAGGGCAGTCTTATATTATGCTGAGGCCCTTATGCTGAGGGCACACAAAAACTTGGGGCCCTTTTGGAATATAAAGTAATCAAATTTTTACATTTTTTTTCATGATTTCATATGATTTTTTGGGTAATCAATATTTTATTACAGTATGTCATTAATAATATTAGTATGCTGCTGTTTTTTTTTTCTGAAGAATGTCACTTTCTATGCTCATAATTATTGACAATTTACTAAAATATTTTTAAGGTTAAATGTGAGTGAAATGGTCTACCCTTCTGGGCCCTCAGTGTATAGGGGCGCTGGACACTGGCCCCGTATGCCTTTATGGTAAAGACGGTATTGCTCATTTTACATTCGTAGTCAGGACAGCGACATCTGTGTTTTTAGGCCTCGGTTATCTCTTACCATCATGAGAGCCGTGTTCTTGTTTGCTGATCTCTCGAATAAAAAAAATTAGCACACGGCTCTAAACTCAGTATAAAAAAACGTGTAATACGAACCCTTTACGCTTCCCCAAAAGTCCAAAAGCGCTGTCCACAATCAGAGCCGGCAAATAGTGGAGGAAGAAGTTGTAGAATAAAAACATGTAATAGCTGTTGGTTGCATTTAAACCGTAATACCTAAAATCATAATGCATATTAATAAAAAAACTTGTACAGTAAGCAAACGAAATATCTGATCTGTAAGATATTTCTTTTGCTTACTGTACCTTTTTAACACCTTAAAATATACATTTGAAAAATAGTAAAAACGACACTTTGAGTTACATAAAACAGACTGCTTTTAGGTGTCAGACGGAAGTTTGCCAGGGGGCTGATTCGGTATATTTTAGTGATGATCACTGAGTAAGTGTACATCAAATAGCTGTCAAATGACGTTTATTATATTTTCTATCTCCAGTGTATTTCTGTGGGTCATTAGAGATAACAAAAATAAAACATATCATTTGCCAGCTGTTTGATGTACACTTTACCTAGTGTTTGACTATCCTATCCTATCTACCCTAAATGTTAGCTGGAGCCCGGAAACTTTTGAGATACCGGGACAAAAAGTAGCCTACGTCATTTTCTAAGAACGTATTTATTTTATGTACTTCATTCATCCTATTGACCGCTAAGTATATGGACATGAAAGACCTACAAAAAAAGGCTGCCGTCGGCTACTAAATATGGCTGCCATTTTGACATTATAAGGCTGTCCAGAAGGAGTAGAGTACCGACATCGATACATGATCTACTAGTGACGATTGATAGTTAAGTTGTGGCATATAGATAAGAATTATAATTTACCTACTGAAATAAATCGCTACTATCACCTTACTTACTTTGTGCTACTCAATTGGCTTATACCTAAATAGGGAAATGTAATTAAACGAAAGAAAGAATATTTGTTTACTTTTCGAGAGCACGTTTTTTTTTTACATTGTGGCGTCCAAATATGTTTATTCTTTATATAAGTCAACTCTTTATATTTATTATAAGATTCATTATCATTACAAAAAAATATTAGATTACATTCAAACCACTTTCTTTACTTGTAAGTAAGCAATTCAAAGAATTCTTATTAAGCTAGACAGACAGCTGATTGATATTTTCAGTGGCAATGGTATACGTTCTTATCTTGTCCAATTATTCTTTTCTGGGAACGTAAAATAAAATATCGACAATTGTAATGTACATCACTATAAAAATTGAACACTAAATATGGATTCTTGGCAAACATGAGAACTGTCATGACGTCACTTCAAATCGAAGCCAAAATTAGCATAGACAAAAATGCCGTTATCTCTTTCGGCGTACATAATATCAACATTTGTCAAAAGAGACAAAGAGATGTTGTTGAGTTATATGTCCATTCCAACGGTATTTATACAACTAAATTTGCTATAGAACATTGTTGCACTTCTTTATATATTCCTATTTCTATGATTCATCCACATCATCATTTCACTCTTAGGTATCTAAAATTACCTAATCAAAACGGGTTTCTCTGCATAGATGTAAAAACGGGTCACATATAAAAAAATTACACGCTTTATTATTTACTTCGTATGTCTACTTTATATATCATTAGATTACCTTATCAGGTTTTTGAAATTTCATATACTTAGATAAAATTTGTAAGGTATGTGTTTAGAAAATGTATAAGTGGAATTACTTACCATATTGCTTTTGTTGTCGGTATATTCATACCAATTTTCTCGTTACTTTCTAAAAACTGTCTCCATGTTAAAGGATTCTGAGCACTCGATATGTAGTTGTAGATTGGGATATTTGAAGTTTGGCTGGAAATTATCGTTATTTCAATATATTGTTTGAATACTTACGGTAATTATACCGTCTTAGATAAATGCATTTTTCACAAAAGAGGAGGCCTGGCAAAGGACCACGACGACCAGTTACCGTCAAGTGAACTGGTTCACATGATGGTAGGTAATTACCGCCGCCCGCTCACAACTACTGGGTGGTAGAGTGTTGCAGCGACTAGCCCAGATTGGTACCACCGCCTTATCTGTTTCTGCAGCTATAGCTAACGTCAGCACTTGCAGTTGAAGTTTTCCGGTTCGGAGGATGCGGTAGCTTTTATACTTACTTTTTCCTATAGTAACATCCCGAACTCAGTTTGGCAATGCACCATTACTACCTTTGTTGTTTCTAGGCGGCTTTAATTTTTTACGATCAGGAAATCCGTCTGCTTGTTGCACGGCAGTCACACACAAAACTTTGAATTATAGATAGAGGTCCAGTGATTGGCGTCGGGAATCAAACCATGTGTTGTTTTGACTCGTTTTTAATGTTTTAAGATATCAAACAAGCATACAAACAACTCTTCTAATGGTACGAGTTAATTATAGTCTAATATAGTTTGTACTGGTGCGTCGATAACTTATGGTACCTACCATTGCTTAAGGGGGAGATCTAAAGCTAACTAAACCTATATTCCAACACGAAACATTACAATTGCGAGCACCAGTACTATGACAGAAGGGTAAAGATGTTGATACTTTTCCAGGCAATCTGGTACTCAATACACTACTTAAAATTTGCTTGCGTTTCGCAAACAAGTGCGTCTTCTGTACCACAGAGTAAGGAATAATAGTATCGTAAAAAGAAAAGTAAGAAAGAAGAAGAAAACGAAATAAAAGAAAACCGTACAGAAGGCTCACTGAACTACAAAACGCAACCTAACTTTAATCAGAAAACGCTAATTGTGCTGAACGAATAGCAGTCACGATTTACTTAAAAAGTCACGCATGTTAATATAAATTGAAAGATATGGCGTTGATTTAAAGGCTTATACTGAGAGTAGCTGAAATATTATCACGTAACGGTAATGAAATAAGATATGTTCATTAACTAGGTTTTGACATGAGACTCTTCAAGATGTTAGCCGCCTAAAGGTCTCAGCACACATATCAACTCGGAAAGGGACCGTCACCGTATCGCCTTTTGCCTCGCTTTCATCCAGGCGTCAACTTAACGTATGCACGTAACCAAACAGTATCAGCAGATCCTGTACTTCAACTCGGCTCCGATTAAACGACACCGCGCTTTTAAGGCTCGCCGACCGCGAGCCTAATGCCTCTTCCGAGGCGTGGCGATTACGTTACGATTCCGATTAGTGTGCGTAGCAGTATGTAGTTTTATACAAACAATAAAGAACGGTATGATGCGATACGGTGACTTAAATATACGTAAACTGTAGAGTAAAACCCTTCTGGTAGTACGTAGTTTATTCTGTGATAATGGATTCAATGGCAAAACTGCATAGCGATTTCAAACTCACGGTCATTGACAATTATATTCCACAATATTCACACTTCATTATCTTAAATGGTGGTCGCCCATTGGTCGAAATTCGACCATAATAAATTTTAGTATCTTTTTGATAAGTACGCTATCTTCATTTATCAAGACCAACTAACTTCCTACCAACCACCAACCACCACTAACCAACTTGTTTCCTAATTTTATGAATATATTTTATTTGCCATCTGTGATCTTTTATAGTTATCATCAATATATTAATTGTTTGTGTGTGTAAAATGCATGGTAGTGTGGGTAATGTTTTATTTATTGATTTAATGTACTTTATAAGCATTATTATTGAAAAATATTAGCGTTCTGCACTTCTCCTACACATAAACTATAAGTGTGCTAAATTTTATGCTCCTGCATCCTCGCAATTTTCGTAAAATGGGGTCCAAAGTTTTTGCTTCACGTATTATTAATATTATGATTAATAAAAAATCTTACTTCTCCTTGAAGTTTTTGTCAGTGTACCAAGCTGATGCAATGATACCATTGACGGTCAGATCCACGGGAACTAAATCTGCCTTCTTGTCCAAATCTACGTACATGGCACGTAGCACCTGCAAATAAATATATGGTCAAAACATGGAAGTTTTCAATTATTCGAATAGCAGTACTATTTAAATTATGCGCTTCGGCTATATTCGTCAAACTTCGGAAATCCGAATGTATTTTCAAGATATCTACCTACTTAGAACTGTTATTACATAATTAATCATTTCGCTGAAATTTAGATTAGGTCAGCCAATTTAAAAATAAAATTAAAAAGTGTAAAGCAGAAGCGCATAATTTAAATAGTAGTACTGTACCCCTTTACTATTCGTTACTCGATTATTCAAAAGCACCTGGGTCGATTTGAAAAACTTGCTTGTAACAAAAGGAACACTTTATGGATGGTTCAATGGTCATCAGGTCTTAGCCAAGAGTTTCTGGAGAAATCAAGGAACATACGTTTCATAGACAAACTTAATGTAAGTTGAAGATTTTTTTTATCTTGTGCCAGTATTTAAATGCAATTTCATAATATTCATCCTACTAATATTACAAATGCGAATGTTTGTATGTATGTAATATGTATGGAGGTTTGTTAGATACTGTTTCACGCTCGAATGGATTAACGGATTTGTCAGAAATTTTTAACTAAGATAGATTGTGACCTGCATTTACATAAAGGCTTTTTTTAATCTCAATCGCACAACGAGTTCCTATGAAAACGCGGGCGAAGCCGCAGGCAACTGCTTATATTTAATATTTTTTTGCGTAGTGATGTACCCCATCAAGTGCTAATGAAATAATATTTTAATTTAGATTGCTGGATTCCATAATCCAGTTCCAGTACAGATTCAGCCTAGGCGGAATTCTATAACTATCTATCCAGATCGATGACGTGTTTTTTATTCCTGCCACCTCAACATAAGTGCTCACCATTCTGGTTTTAAAAAACCTATGCGAGAAGGTTTTTCTTGTCGGTGGGTAACATGCACTCTATCTTCACTCCTGTATCCGGAAATCCCACTCCTCTCTCTCTCTCTGTCTGCGTGTGTGCGCAGTGCCGAATTAAGCCTATAGGGGGCCTTAAGCCATTTTGATTTTGGGGCCGTTCCTTTTTCAAAAATGTTGTGTATTTTTATGCCCCAGGCCATGGCCTAGTCTGGCCTATTGGGTAATCCAGCACTGTGTGTATACGTGTGTTGGTGGCATAATAACTTCTAAACGATTTAGGTGCAGTTTTTTTAAACGAACTTAATCGTGATGGTTTTTAGATGGTAGGTGCCCACAGCACGTACATATTTGCTTACTTTTGACCAGATCAATGAATTCAATTAGTACAGTGCTTATAATTAGATACAACCAAGTTACACCAAGTGCCGAGGACAAAATGTATACAAACTTACCCCAGTGCCCAATCCAAGTATAATACCAGTAGGTCCATACATGCTGTCTGTCCATCCCCTGACTGGTTCCTCGTACGTTGATATCACTAAAAGCAAAATTTTTTTATGTTACAAGTACCATAGACACCACACCGCCAAGAGAATCTGCTTTGACATCTCTCTTGGTGGTAAGAGGTTAGGCGGTAATCTTGGCGAAAAAGTTTGTTATAACAAAGTTAGGTTGGTAACGGACCATAACCACCTTTGGTCGGAAATTGGTTTTGGTACATAATGGTGTAGGTAGGATTCTGCAAGAGGGGGTAAACAAATAAAATCTTGATTAAATGAAAACAATTCTGGACTCTCTATTAAACTCGCCTCTGTGGCCTAGTAGTCCGGTGTTTGTTTTGACTATATGACGTTTGTTCCGGGTAAAGTAGAAAAATGTGTATTTTCAAATGTTCTTTTAAAACTGCGTTACTCGAGATTGGATATGTGCCCAGTTAGCAATAGGTTGTATATTATGGGACCAAGTAGTGGCTTCGGCTAGTTGCGAGTGCTTTTATTGTACCTCTGACTATCTTTATGAGGATATAAGCGTCAAGGTACTGAGGAATCTACTTACTTTAGTTTACGTATATTCATACAATATGTGAACTAAGTATCTTTACTAGAATCAGAATCAGAATAATCTTTATTCACATGAACCATACAAGTGGTATTTGTGCGCGTCGAAATTTTTTAAACTACCACCGGATCGGACTACATAGTGTCAAACAAAGACGCTTTCCGTTGTCTTTTTTTTTTTATGTTATAGGAAGGCAAACAAGCAGACGGATTTCCTGATGGTAAGAAATTCACGCCGCCTAGAGACACCAAAGGTGGTAATGGTGCGTTGCCAACCTGAGGTCGAGATGTTAGGCCTCGAGCAAAAGTAAGTTTACCGGCTACCTTACCCTCCGAACCGGAACACGTCATGACGTTATGGCGGCAGAAATAGGCAAAGCGGTGGTACCAATCCGGGCGAGTCGCTGCGAAACTCTACCACCTAGTGTCTGTCCCTATGCATGCTTAGAACTTTAAAACTACGCAAAGGATTTTTATTTGTGTGTGTGATTGGATAGGAAGATTTAAATGTGTTTTTTCACCCTTGCGAAACTATTAGCAAAAAGGCGCGGAAATGTCTATAAAAACCTCCCCCACCCCCCCGGTGAGAAATTCGTACCTACTTCATTTCTATCAGTAAGTTTAGTTTACCAGTTATTTGTATAATAGTATTAGTTATTGTAAAATAAAGTGTATTGTAGTCTATCAGTCCGGCGTCGAAATTGACTTCTTGAGATCCTAGTTTCGTACCCCAACAACAAAAAAATAACGTTGCCTAGGATTGGATATGTGCCCGGTTGGTGATAGGCTGGCCACCATCACATTGTGGGACATAGTGTTTGCTCCTATTCTGGGTGTTACGGTTGTGCCTCTGCCTACCCTTTCAGGAATATGGTCGTGAAGATACTTTTTTGTTACACAGTACACTTTATTTCTCACTTTAGACAAAAGGTCTTTAACATAGTATCATGAGCGCTTGACAATACAAGGGCGATGATTAAAAAGCGTGTACACAATCGAATTTCACTGAGTGCCGACATTAAAATTAGAAATTCCATCTACAGAATTCTTACCAACTCCTGGTCTGAAGATACAGATTGGTAGTCCTTCACCATATATCCTTACAGCCTCTTCAGCAACGGCCTTCGTAAAGCAGTATGTGTTGGGCCTTTTGCCTAGTATCCTGTTTAAAAAAAAACATAAGTATACTTTAGTTACTTTTAGTTACAAAGTCAATTTTATTTAGTATAAGTAGCTCTTTCCGAAATAAAAACTAACCAAGATATATAAAATTGAATCCGATTTTTTCAGTTCTATCCGGAATATGTATTATTAGATGTTCTTCAAAAGGTACTTACGGCACTTACATACTCGTCGAGAAACTCTACTTAAGTGATATAGTTTTCGTGGTCACGGTGGCTGGGACAAAAAACTTATGCTTGGCTATTCGTAGGTGGCAGCAGGTTCCATTCTCGGGTTGGACAACTAAAACTGTGTTTTTCGATTTTTCTGATGATAACATCGATGCCTGTGATTGGGTCCTTGGTTGTCAGTTGGTTTGCCACATATCACATTGTGGGACTAAGTAGCTTTAGCTAATCATGGGTGAAATGGTTCTATCTCTACCCACCACCTTGAAGATAAGGGCGTGAAGGCACTTACTTTACACCTACTTAAGCAGCACCTCTGCTTTTTACTTAAAAAAGTATCATCCGTAGCTTCGAATAGGTAGGTACATAGGTACAACTAAGGCATCCACAACTAGGTAAAGACACCAAGCTTAACAATAGCTAGTAGCAAACCTATCGCCAACAACGACGTTTTATTAGAAAACCGAAAAACCATTTTTTTTTACTCTACCCGGCGATCGAACCTGGGATCTGATGAAGTCAAGTCCAACACCAAACTGCTAGACCACAGTGGCGATAATTCACTTACTTGAATCTGATTTCACTTACTTTGGTAGAATAGACTGGACCACGTTGTCATCTAATTGACTTAATGCCTCCAGAGCGTCTATCGCGATAGGAGCTTCGTAGAACCTGGAAGAAACCTTTAAATGAGATACCCATTCAACATTCCAAGATAAGATACATAAGAGAGAGTGTTAGGATGAGAGTAGGAGAGATAGTGAGTTTTTACAAAAGAAAACAATTCTCCTAATAGCAAGCGG
>NJDD01000535.1:79986-100754 GCA_002245505.1 Calephelis nemesis
AATAAACATAAAAAAAAATATCTCCTGGACACATGTCTATGAGTCTTTTTAATGAATGTTTTTTTTTAAATGTTATCAATATTTGAGCACAGTAGGTACTTTAGTATTTGATATTTTTTGTCACTTGATATTTTGGCTACTTATAAGTTGGATAGATTTCGTGAAATATGGTTCAATGTAAATCTAATGTTAAAGAAGAATAATCATGCAAAGCTTACTTTAAATTGAAAATATCACACCAATCAAAAGCTCACACTAAAAAAACCCAAAAAATTCACAAAACAACTTATATATATGTAATAAGTCTTTGATGCAGGGCGTAGGCTTATAATTTTTGAAGTGAAAACTTCTTTAGCCGCGTTGCTTTTTAGCACTTTTTTTGAATGGGTAAAAACTTCTAAACTCCCATCAAGACACGTAACCTGATTCGTAAGGCTAAAATTCGTAAGACAGCGCAGGGCGCTTGCGGGAATGTTCGTATTGTCATCGTACACAAACGATAGCGCAATAAATGAATATTGTATTCTACCACATAAATGATAGTACTTTCATGCTGATAATTAAAGCAATTCGTGCAAAATTATTCCCTAACCATTCCAAAATATCAAAAATGCACAACGTTAACATTCAAGTTTTTTCACTTCTGCCGGCACTCCCGGAGTGTTTTTTCTTTTACAAGGGTAGAAAATATCCTGTATTTTGACCAAAGCACATATTAATTACATCCTACTAGCTGCTGTAGCGGCTTCGCTCGAACGGTCATTTTTTGATCATAAATTGAGATATAAGCTATCCTATCTTTCAAGTTGGATCAAACTGCACACGGTGTGCAAATTTGATTGAAATCGGTTCAGTAGTTTAGTTCATTACATATATTAAGATTTTAAAGTTTTAAACAAGATTCGAATGATTAAGAAGCACACACGATCTACAGATAGGAAGATGGCACGAGTGTTGCTCCTCTGAGATATGGCTGAAGATGCTCTAAAGATAATATACCTCTTGCTTTAGTCACATTTAAACTAGACCATAATAGTCACTATCGGTAATAGTAAAAAAAACTTGGTTATTAATCTCGAGAAATCGTCAGGGCACTACTTCCTAGTTATAGGTCGGGGTGCTATTGACCAAATATGTTTCAAAAGACGTCTATCTCAGAAAAAGTAGCAATTTTTAGCTGTCGATATATCTAACTTTCTAGTTCAAAGTTTTCGTGTTCACACATGCGACATTTCGAAGAGGTGTAGGAAAACTGTTGTAATGAAGAGAATAGGCAAAAATAGTAAAAACATCTTGAGCTGAAATCCTTAATTATGAAATTATAATTTTTTTTTGTAATTAGGTATATCGTTTATAAATCAAAGAAATTTACGTCTATTTTTTCTAATTTAGGACTAATTCGAGGGTAGAGTGCCTATATATAATAAGCCTATATTACTTATCATATATTTTATGTGTGACTTAAGTTTTTATTAGGGAAAACATATTTCATTATCTTTTAAAAATCAAAGGGTAATCAAAATCGGTATACTTTCAAAAATGTCGCCTACACAAAAACAATAAGAAACCATGCAAACTCACCTTTCCCCAAAAACCCAGTACCACCCGTCAAAAACACACACTGATCCTTATAAAACTGCTGAATCTCTGTCTTAGCTGCTTTACCCTTGGTTAGTTTCTGCTTCTCTTGTTCCCTTGCATCAGCTAAGTCTTCTTGTGCATAATAGTCGTCCAGTTGGTTGGCTGAGACGAACTCATGGTCTTCTGAATAGTCCAAGATGGGCGCTGTCGGATTCATCTTCTGATTCTCTATCTCTGGTATACGGACTGTGTTTTCGATTTCCTGTAAAAAATAGTCATTTAGGTAAGTAATTTAGTATCGTCACGTCCATATCTCCGAAGGCAGAGGCACAACCAGGACACCCACGACCAACCGAAGACACTAAGTCCCACAATGTGATAGGTGGCAAGCCTATCGCCGACCGGCCACATATCCAATCCCGGTTAATGTTATTTTTATTAGAAAATTGAAAATATACATTTCCTAATTTTTTTTGTTGCCCGACCAGGGGATCGAACCCAAGACCTCAAGAAGTCAAGTCCGAAGCCGGACCGCTAGACCACAGAGGCTATAGTTATTTGATTAAAAAAACTAGCTGCTGCTAGCTGTTTCATCTGCAGATTAAAATGTTTGGTAAAAACTGCTAAAATTTAATTTCAGTTTCATATTATGTCGTCTTAATAAAAAAATGTATTTTTTTTATTTATATGATGGCAATAGGACCACTTCGGAAGTACAATTTTCAAATAAAAAATAATAACAATAATAAAATTAAAAAAAAACAGTAATCCCATAATCCCAATAATTAAGCCAATGCTTAATGTAACCTGATGTAACTAAGAACTCACCAAAATCTCATTAAAATCGAAATTAACCGAATTGGTCCAATCGTTCGAAAGTTATATATTTTGGCGACAAATTTGTAGGTATATGTATAGAAGAATTATTCAAGTTTTACTGGATAACTTTGTTTTATCTATCAAAAAATGTAGCCTATGTTACTCAGTGATAATGCAGTATTCTAAAAGTGAAAGAACTTCCTGAATCTGTTTAGTAGTTTTTGAGTTTATTCGTTACAAACACCCAAAAATACAATAATCTTATATATCAAAGTCTATTGCTGTTCGTTAGTGTCGCCAAAACTTGAGAACGGCTGAACCGATATAGCTAATTTTAGTTAATATAATCGGTTTAAGACCAGGGAAGGTTTAAAAGATAAGAAAAAGGGAATAACTGCGAGGAAACTAGAAAACAACATTTTAAGTTTTCCCATATAAACTTCCCATATAAATCTTTCCTCTTTGTTACTAGTGTAGATAGTAGATAAACTGAAATCTATCTAAATATATAATACTCAAAGGTGACTGACTGACTGACTGATATAGTGATCTATTAACGCACAGCCCAAACTACTGGACGGATCGGGCTGAAATTTAACATGCAGGTAAATGTTATGACGTAGGCATCCGATAAGAAAGGAATTTGATAAATTCTACCCCCAAGGAGTAATAAGGGATTAAAGTTTGTATAAATTTTCTTAGATTTTCGACTGATTGAACTGAAATTAAAGATTGGAGCTACTATAATGAACACGTCCGCTTAAATAGGATTTTGATCAATTCAACCTTCATGGGGATAAAATAAGAGATGAAAAAGAATGTAATTGTTTTAGTTTGAACCTATCAGTACCTAATCCTACTAATAATATAACTGCGAAAGTGTGTCTGTTTGTTTGTTTGTTATTCCTTCACGCAAAAATTGCTCAACCGAGTTTCATGAAATTTAGTACACACATAGAGGGTAACTTGGATTAACACATAGGAAGTTTTTTCGAGAAATAATGTTCCTGTAGGACCACGCGGCCAACGCCGCTGGTAAGTAATATAATAAACTTACATGTAGATTATCTTGTAGTTCCTTGCTCAATTTTCGTACATTTTCCAACTCTTTGAGCTGTTTCTCTGTGGGCTTGCCATATACATCTATTTCTATGTTTTCGCCTCTTTTCTGTGCTTCTACCCAGGCAGCCATTTTGTCTCGGGTCAAGTCAGTATTGGCTAACGGAGATTCTTGTAATGAGTGATTCATTGTTCTGAGGACAAAATATGGCATTTTTAATCAGAATTCAATATCGTCATGCATATACAGGGTCACATTTAAAATACCAGCTAAATTTTGAGAAACGATTTAGAATCGATAACACTTTCGATCTATAAAGTAATTAAATCGTTATAAAAAACAATTTATAATCTTTATCCGACGCAAAATATATGTATCGTTATAACGTAAATATAGCATAAAACTGGTTCCCGTTGACCGCAGTCGCATTCGCAGGCTGGTGACGTCATGAATCGTGCTAGGTACGACATAGCGTGACAACAAGTGAAGCATTTTTGCGGACTATTGCAGCTTTGCCCTTTTACATTGAAATTTAGCCAGTCTTTTCAAAATAACCTTGCATATGAATGTGTGTATGTTTGTCTTTAATTATTTGTACTGCAAAGCCTATGACGTGACCTATCCCGAGGGTTTAAAAAACAGGTACGGGGATGCTTGATAAGGGCTATATACCGCATGGTTTTAGCAGATGGGAGTCAGGCTTTAACCCGTCCCCACGAAGTGGATATCCATACGAATATCCAACGTTTAAAAAGATTTAGTGTCAATCTATACTTATAAAACATGTCCCGACTGACTGATTCATCATCGCTGAGCAAAAACTGTTCCAGTTATAGCCATGAAATTTGGTTAGTAGGGTCATTTTATTGAGTAGACATCCACTAAGGACGGAATTCCGGAAATTATACCCCTAAGGGGGAAAATAGGGGTTGAAAGTTTGGATGGAAAATTGTCGTTTATTCAAGTTAGAAATATAAAACTTAATTTTTGAGCCTCTATAAAAATGAGTGGATACATATTTTAGTATTTCTGAAAATTCTACCCCTAAGAGGTGGGGGTAGAGCTAGTTAATAAAGATTTCCCATACAAACACTAATACGTAATTAAATAATAGGCCGTAAAAGTAACACTTTTATATTAATTGGTATAAATGCCACATCTGTTAAGCAACGAATTTCGTAACTTCTGACATTGATAGCTAACAAAAGACAGTTTGCAGGGCCGGCTTAATACTACCGGCGTCCGGGTCGAAATTTTCACCCCAGTTCCTTAGGTAATGCAAACCTGCATGCATACGAAAAATAAGCAAGGAATGCAATAAACTAAATTTACTAAAAGAAACTGTTAAATTTTGTTATTTTCCGTTAACAGGTAGACTGAAAGTAGTTTCTGTCCTTATAAATAAGGTCATGCTTTTGTGGCTTTGTTATATTGAATAATGTAATTTTTGTAAAAAAATAAAATATCACAAGTAAACATGCCTCGCTGAATTAGCAACCAGATGGTTATTTGCATGAAACATAGTGCATGAAAAGTATGCGACCTAGCGACTGAAAACACATTTTAGTTTTAGGTAGGCACGGTAAGATAATATAACGAGTTAACAGAAAGAAGAGCTTTTGCTTTGTATACTTTTTAAGTTAAAAAGGGGAGACGGCAAAATTTGGATTTTTGGGATATTTAGGTTTTAATGATCCGAACAAGTACTACGTGTATCTTAATGTGACTAGAAATACCTGCAAGTACCTGAATTAATAAAATATTAATGCAAGTTTGAATGTTAAATTTTTCCGCTCAGAGAAAAAAACATTCTCGTCTATTCTAACTATTCGTAACAAATCTCGGTTTTTTGTTTCTACTGAGCCTTCATCGATTTAATTTTGGTGTGATAGCGGCCCATAGACATCACTGCATATTTTTAAATACAGCACTGGAATCCGAAACAACACGGGGGCGTCGAAACAATAATCGAAATTCTAAGGTAACAAAAAAAATATAGTCAAATTGAGAATCTTAACTTATTTAAAATGGTTATTTTTAGCAAGTTGCTTTAAACTTATAATAAAAGGTTTGTTGAACTCATGACCTTATGTACCCTACGAGTACTTATTCCCCATTGCAATTCTTACCTAATAAAAACTACTTATAATAGGAAGCGAACTCTATCGATACCATGAAGCAATCCTAATAACTTATTGCGAATGTTCATTGTATAGTTATTTTAATGATACCATAAAAACCTTCAAGTTATCAAGGCAAAGCCTTACAAAATCTGAGGATATAGGCATTTACTATGATATCGGTAATTCTATTGGAAGACATGACTCAATTTAGGGCCCAAACACACTTGCGTTTTGTGGTCGGAATTCTGTGTTCCGCGTTCACACGTCATGTGGTTAGATTTTTATTGAATTTACATACGATTTATAAGAACATTATATATATTACTAATACATTAAGGATGAGACATGTTTCAAAACTAAACGTAGTTAGGCTGTCAAAGAACAGGTATTAGCATATTGTTGTAGTCTCACGATTCGGTGATCACGTACTGTATTGTTTACATTTAAGTTGCTTGAAAAGAAATAAGGAAAACTGTCGATCGTGTTGTTTTGATTATTTAGGAGGAAGCACCCGGTACGTAATAATTGTAGTAAAGAAAGAATTAACGTAATTAATTATTTCAAAAATGTTGTCAAGTATCACTTGTCCAGTGCAGAAAAAAAATTACGCCATAACCAATTATAAGCACCTATGTAGTACTACAACCATTAAATAGGATTAAAAAAGTGGCATAACATATGACAAATACAATAAACAACGTGTTTAAATAATATACTACCATAATAACATACCATCGCTTAATTTATTACAGTATTATGAGGAGATCTTATTGTGTTCATATTTATAAGTCCATTTCTGTATACCATACATACAAACAAACACATTTGCATTGAAAATATTAGTTTAGCTTCATGGTTTAGATTTTCATTGTGAGTAAAAATATATGTTTCTAATGCTAAACTACGGAATACTATGATAACTACAAAATGGATACGGAACGCAGTACGCAGATCCTAGAGCATTCCAGTGTGTTGAAGCCCTTAATATTTATTCTATGCCTATCTAAAAATGTTTAATATCCAATTTGTTCTCTGGGGATCGGCTAAAACTAGTTTTATTAATAAAAGTTTAAATGCTAAGCAAGATTTATTATCGAAATTTCGGTTACTTTGTCCGAATTCTATCGTAACTGTTGATACAAAGTGCCGTTTGGTCTACTAGGACTTCGTTTCGATTTCTTTAACAATAAATATACAAATATTTTTCCAAATCTTTTTTTTTAGTTTTTAAAAATATGTTTCTTTTTCATTTATGTCTACTACAAACGAAATGTATTAGTATTAAATTGTTTTAAAAATATAGTTTCCAGCTTCAAAAACCTGCAGAGATGCTCCTTTTTTCAAAAAGTATCTTCACGCCCATATCCCTGAAGAGGTAGGCAGAGGCACAACCAGGGCACGCACGTCTAGCCGAAGATACAAGCCTATCACCAACCGGGCACGTTTCCAATCCCGACCAACTTTTTTTTTTATTAGAAAATTGGAAAAATCCAATTTTCTTTTTGTTGGCCGACCCGGGATTCGAATCCGAGACCTCATGCAGTCAAGTCCAACACCCGGACCGCTCGACCACAGAGGCTCCTTTTTTCAAGTCGGTTTTTTCAAGACTAATTAAAACCTAGAGTTTTTCAGCCACTCGCCCAAATTGGTACCACTGCCTTATCTATTCCTGCTGCCATAAGATCAAAGCTTGCCGTTGACGTATTTCAGTTTGGAGGATAAGGTAGTCGGTACTCTTACTTTTGCTCGAGGCCTTACGTCGTGGCCTAAGGTTGGTAACGCATTATTACCACCTTTGATGTCTCTGGGCGATTTGAATTTCTTGTCATCAGGAAATCCGTCTGCTTGTTTGCCTTCCTTTATCATAAAAAAAAGCCTTTTCTCGCGATATCATAAGTTAATATAGTTACTTCGAAAAGTATTATAAACGTTAATAATATTTTCATATAACCTTTCCTCTCCATTATAAGTCATTGGGGAGTTGACTTTTTAAAACAATCTACCACATATTTAAACTCGAATCTTTAACTAAATGTTCTTATATCAAATTTCACCCAAATCGGTTGAGCCGTAAAAGCGTATCAGAAAGACTATTGCATAAATAACATTGGTAACAATTTTTAAATTCCTTTCAGAACAGGACACATAACCAATTAAACTATGTTTATAATTATGTTAATAGTTTCTAATTTAAACTGGGTAAACTCATGTTTTGTTTGAAAAACAATTGTTTGTCAGTTTCTATAATTCGATTTTTATCAAAACCTAACAAGTTATTCTTATGTACCTACTTATTTAATCGTATTTGGTTTACCTTGATGATATTATCTACATCAGTGAAGTAAACGGTTGTTTTGCAGTTTTACTGAGTTTAAATTTTTAAAGTAAACAATCAGGATATCCTGTTTGTTACAAAATCAGCGCAATCATAAATAAACAAGAGGTATTTGCAAAATTAAAACAATGTTAAGTCTGTTGCACAAATACAATCCAAACCGTAACAAGAAATGGCGAGTACTGATAAATAAATAAAAATATCTCTGAAATAAATAACTCATTTTTCACCAATAACATCTTTGGTGTCAATATAATAATTACTCAGATTTATATCCATATCACTTAGCTAGCCTATTTATCACCACATAACATAATGACAGTAAACACTGCTATTATAAGAATAGGAGAAGATTTATACAATAATACATTGTATGTGATCAATAAATAATAATAAATATATCTGGACAAGTTAGACAAATTGAATCTAACTCAAAGTACGAAAATTATGTGCTTGTGTTATGGGTGTTAGACAACGATTCTAATACATAGACATACTTAAATAAATAGATACAAGAATCAATTTAATAGACACCCAGACTTCGAATCGAACCCGAGCCTCGTGGTTGGTCGGTAGTCAAGCGTGTACGCTAGCCACTGGACCAAAGAGGCCTATACATACCTACATATACATACGTTATATTTTATCAATGTTTAAGACGTGTGAGGTCAGCTAGAAGAAAATAGACACTCCCATTTATTATTAATAGATACGAATACAAATGTGCTGTATATTGAGGAAGTTGACTCATTCATAAAACACGAGGTTAGAAGTCAAATATTACAATATAAAAATTATTATTGTTATTTGGGGAAGGAATGTAATGACACCATCGCATAGGGATATTATACAATAAATGCTTTTAGACAGTTAATAGAATCAGCTATCTAGTACTCGTCGAGTAGAGCTAGATTCATATCTGTAGGGTTACTCGGGTTCGATTACCGACGGGGGCAGGCATTTGTGTGATGAACATTTAGATGCCTGCATCTCCGGGTCTGAGTGTTTATTAAATTTATTCTGGTATCTATTTAAGTATTTCTATTTATTAGTATTGTTGACTAAACATTCATACCCACTTTGTATGTATGCAGGTAGGAATTGAAGGCCCAATAAAAACATTTTTTATAATTTGCAGTTAACATAACTGAGCACAAACTTAATTTAAAGAATTTATTGGGAGTATCCACAATTTTTTCTCACATATCTTTATAGAAACGAATGTTATTAATTCTCTTTTCAGAGATGGGAAAAGCGAGTTGTTTTGTTATTTTTTTGTGTTAAAATTTATGTCATCGTGTTTCAGTTTCTTAACTTTTAAAAAAATTGTGAACTAGTACATAAAAAAACTTACTGGTTTTTGTCCATTCTCAAAAGTCTAATTTTAGATATTCGGGAAAATTTAGCATATTCGGGAGGTATAGACCTTGATCCAAGTTTCAGATGATTACATCTACATATTATCTTCATTATTTTTAGACCAAAAGGGTTACTTTTGAATCTCGATTTCAGGCAAATTAGAAATTGGGATCGGATATATCATTTTAGGTACTCTTAAAAACAGTGCCAGCGGATTGCAAATATTACGTTCTTAAAAAAATTTAACGAATCTAGTAAATTAATTTATAGTTTGGTTTCTTATTAACTAAATTTTAATGATGTACTAGTATTGTGATCGAGAGCTAAAATGCAATATTGCATGCATTGATATTCAATAATAGCCCAACAAGATTCCTTAAACTGGGATCCATGATGTGCTGACCAGGGGCCCACTACGGTGCGCAACTATTAAATAATGTCACCAATCACATTTTTGGACTTAATGTCTTCGGCTAGGCGTGGGTGCCTTTGCTGAGCCTCTACCTACCTCAACGGGGATATGGGTATGAATATACTTAAACTAATTGTAAATCTACGAGTAGTAGTACAAGTAGAACAATCTAGAAATCTATATTAAGCACAGTTAAACTGCAAAAAAACCCAATCCAGTTATTTACGACTTCGCGATTTAATAATTATTTTTTCGAAAGATACCAAAAGATTCTTAGATGTTCCCACATAAATTTTATTAACATCCCACTTATAGTAGTTTTGAGATAATCCTTTTTAATGACTAACATATTGCTAATGCGCGGTTTTTACAACTACACCGTGTTTTTAATTATATTTAATAATGCATGTAGTGTTTTCATTGATTATGTTGCAAACATAAACGAAAAATTATGCATTTTAAGAAGAACTCAAAAACCCAAAGTCGGATCATGATTAAAATCTATGGGCTTACCTCTGAATCATAACCTAACTTTTCACACCGGCCGTTGACATGGCCAGCAAGCTTAGGAGACCACGTCACGTAATATCGGATCCTCTGGATCCAATAACCGCGGCACACGCGAGCATCCCTCCCAAACCAAACAACACTAACTCATACGACACTACACTACACCATCGCCGCCGGTCTTGGCGACGAAGATCTCTCTTGCGCCCGGCGTCTAACGCCGAGCGATGAGCTACTACTCCTCCATCAAGTCCACCCGGTAACTAGAACGCAGCACCAAGTTGAGGTACGGTCTCCCGGGCGATAACCCTTGTTCCTGATAGTGAAAACAGTCCAATAGTTGGCAACACATTAGTGATACCAAAAAACGACTTTTCAAAGATAACCAACATCCCAGTTACCAGATACCAGGTAGCCGCGTAGCAAATATACAAAATACCATACAATCCAATTGACAACTACTTCTTTTTGTAATCTTTTATTCAAACAAATAATAGTATATAATAAGTATCCCTGAACAAGTTACACAAATTGAATCTAACCCCAAAGTAAGCAAGTTATATGCTTGTGTTATGTGTGTTAGTCAACGATACTAATACATAGAAATACTTAAATAGATACCATAACAAATTTAATACACACCCAGATCCGGAAATGCAGACATCTAAATGTTCATCTCAAAAATTCCTGCCCCCGTCGGAAAACGAACCTGACCCTCGCGGTTGATCGGTGTAGTTAGGCATGTACGCTAGACACTCGACTAACAAGGCGGCTAAATGCTAATTACTAGATTACTCTTATAAGAATGGTTTAAAAAAATAGATAACATGAACAAAACCGCGGTAAACATCTAGTTCTGAATCAGGTTTTACTTTTATTGAATGATGATTTTCCGTTGAATTCTTATGACTTCTACAGAGTTGCATTTTATTACTGGTAATAATAACCTTGTGCAATTTAAATAATTTTGTAGTTAAGACTATATTGTTGGTCATTTAATCCACCTGCAAATAAAGGGGTTTGATTTTCACATTCGTGTATCTTTATGAACTTATTTTCAAATTAAAAGTTGTTCTGGAATCAATATGTTGTTCAATTTTCTTTCAAACTGTTACACGGAAATAATTAAGTATTTTTTTAGAGTCAATTATTTTCACAGTGCTTATAGCCTTGTCCAAAACTTGTTTATCAAAAACAATAAAACGTTTTTAAGCTGAACTGAATATTTTAATTACTTCCTCTTTAAAAAAAAATAAACTTTTAACTTTAACTGTATCGTTAGTAATTATCACCTCGGAGTTAAAGTCCCTGTCTCTCCCTGCATCGAGGTACCTGCAAGCCCAAATCCGCCGACCGACCGTGAGGCTCAAGATTAATTCTAAACGAGGGCAGGTATGTGTGCGATGAACTCAGATGTCTGTATTTCCAGGTCTTGGTGTTTATTGTATTTATACTGATATAACTATATAGTGTTAATAACAAAATATTAAAAAATGTGGTTCTGGGAATTTCATTTTCGTTGCTCACGCTTCGGAAACTAATAGCGGAATCACATTTTACGAAGTAGCATTTCAGTTTCGATTTTGACTACTGAACAGTAGGGTTACTCTTGAATCTCGGTTTCATTAAAATTGGATTAGAATTTATTTTGTATTTATGTATTTATTTAGTTAATAATAAACAATACGTAATTTGATTTTTCTTGCATAGTACTAGCGGAATCATATTTCACAAAATAGCATATATTTACTAACAGTATTACTGACAGTAGGAAACGGATTTATCGTTTCAGGTATTCTTAAACACAGTACTAGTGTATTATTAACATTAAGTTAATAATAAATAAAGCGTCTTTGAATTTTTTAAAACTTAATGTTAATAATCTATTAATAATGTGTTTAAAAGTACCTAAAATGTCATATCAGATTCCAATTTCCAATCTACTTGAAATCGTGTTTAACACCGTGACATCTGATGTGAATTTCGCAGCGATTCGTCCGGATTGTTACCACCGCCTCACCTATTCCTGCTGCCATAACGTCGTGACGTGTTCCGGTTCGGAGGGTAAGGTAGCCGGTAAACTTACTTTTGCTCGAGGCCTAACATCCAGGCCTCAGATTAGCAACGCACCATTACCACCTATGGTGTCTCTAGGCGGCATGAATTTCTTACCATCAGGAAATCCGTCCGCTTGTTTGCCATCCAATATCATAAAAAAATCGAGATTCAAAAGTAGGCCTTCAGGTAAGTGACAAATGGCAAGAACTATGTAGATAGGTATATATTATGGACCAAACATTCAATGTCACCTCAACTAAACATTACAAGTATGATAAAAAATAGGTAATTTTGCATTAGATATATCGCTTTAACATAGTTTATATAATTATATGTTATTACATAGTTTGTTGACTGCAGTAGCAATTATCTGGTCATAAAGGCCAAAGTGATAAAGGTCGAAACAATTCAATCCCAATCTAAACACCGATTTCCATGTTATGTGACTAACGGCCATATTAATAGATAGATAGATTCTATCTACAGGTAAAGTTCTTCTAAAGTTTTGTTGCTAAAATATCTTTATACCTACATAGTTCTTGTGTGCGTGTGTACTCGTATGTCACCGAATTCCTAAACGACTGGATTTTGTTGAAATATTTGTGTTTGTGTTCAAGGGGATTCGAGAATGGTTTAGATTCACAATTTGGTCTCCTGGAATAGGTATGTTATTTTAATAATTAGTAGTTGTTGATTTTGGAATGTTTCACATTGTATCCGCCAGACTGCGCTACTCTCGAAGCATTAATGTCAAGCGAAACGAAGTTTGCTGGATCAGCTAGTCTTTATAATATATTATATTTCTAGTGTGCGTGTATATGTCACTGAACTCCTCCTTAACAGATTCACAATTTGGTCCTCTGGAAAATGTTTTTTATAGTTTTTTATTTGAAGGTATTTGTCGATATTGGAATGTTTTACATTGGATCCGGCAGAATGCGCTACAATCGAAGCAATAAATATTACGTAGTAGCTTTTAACGTCAATGTCATGTTAATGCACGAAGTTTGCTGGGTCGAAAACATTAAATATTTATTTTTGTTGCTCAACCCGGGAATCGAACCCGGGAGCTCAATAAATCAAGTCTGACACCAGACCGTTAGGCTACTGAGGAATAACTTAAAAACAACTACTAATAATTCTATACTAAAAATATCAAAATGAATTTTTCCATGGAAAATTAATTATCATTTGTAAAACATTTGCTTAAATAAATTTATATTCATCAAAAACATCAAAATAGAGTTACAGAGAAACAAATAGCATACAAAATAATTTTATTAATTCCGACGTTAGGCCAAAATGGGTAAAAAAGGTAATTTATTATTATAGATTATTCCCACATTGTTTTGATTACAAATACCTAATACATATACATTGTCCAAAATTTAATTACTTGAAATACATTTTTAATCAAATGAACCAACATAATCTGTAATTATAAAACACATATTGTTTGTTATTTTTATGATATTAGGAGGGAAACAAGCAGACGGATTTCCTGATGGTAAGAAATTTACGCCGCCTAGAGACACCAAAGGGGGTAATGGTGTGTTTGCAACCTGAGATCAGGATGTTGGGCCTGGAGAAAAAGTAAGTTTACAGGCTACCTTATCCTCCGAACCGGAATACGTCAACGGCAAGCACTGGCGTTATGGCGGCAGGAATAGGTAAGGCGGTGGTACAAATCCGGCCGATTCGCTGAAACACTACCACCTTGTCAGATCTCACGGTGTTAGTGACGGTTAGCCTATGCTCGACTTTTACAAGCTGTCTGGCAGGAATGCAGGTGGTCTATTTTTCAAAGGAGCCCGGACCAGCATGGGAAATTGTTGCTAAAATTGTGGCTAAATCCGATAAACAATGTTTTTTCTTTATTTTATCCGTGTTGGTCCGGGCTCCTTTGCAGAATAGACCATCTGCCTTCCTGTGCCAGGCACCTCGTAAAAGGCGAGAATAAGCTTACCGTCACTAACACCGTGACATCCTACTTGGTGGTAGAATTTTGCAACAACTCACCCGGATTGGTACCACCCCCTTACCTATTCCTGCCGTCATAACGTCATGACGTGTTCCGGTTTGTAGGGTAAGGTAGCCGGTAAACTTACTTTTGCTTAAGGCCTAACACCCCGGCCTCTGGTTGGCAACGCATCATTACTACCTCAGGTATCTCTCGGCGGCGTGAATTTCTTACCATCAGGAAATCCGTCTGCTTGTTTGCCTTCCAATATCATAAAAAAAATTAACAGAATAGATTACGACCTCCCTGAGTAAAAAAAAATGTCGGTTTTTAATATAAATGCTAAATTTTTTGTTTAGTAATTCGTATGTTTGTAAATTACATTTAGTTGAATTGATTGCAATGAAAGTTATGAGTTATGAAAGTAGCCTGTCCTAGCAAAAGACTTAAACGAGCGGTAGAGCTAAATATAATGTGCGAGTCCAGCTACAGGCAACAATATTATAAATGAAAAGACAGATTTTTAAATATTTAGTGTATGGTTTATTTTCATTTTCCATTCATGGCTCAATGTGAAGTGATCATGTCGCTAGTCAAATATTGTAGGGGAGTCTAGGATGCTAAATGTGAATTCACTTCAGCGTCATGGGATTTTATTGGACGTAATCGTTTAGATGGTGGAGGATGCTAACTTTGAAATTATTTTTTATAATAAACTCCAGATAAGACTTTATGTTGTAGCTAAGAACTATCTCGATCACGTCAGCTTTCAAAACAAAACATAGGTCAATATCGGTCCACTGTTTAAAAACTATGATGCCACAAAGACACCTACACAGACACATCGAACTTATAAAACCTTTCGTTTTCTGTAGGGAGTTAAAAAAGATCAAAAAACAATGGCAGTGACTTGATCATACACGAGCTCAACAGATATTGATAGTGTTCTAATGTGACAACATACAAATCAGACAGATTGACGTAGTGGCTAACGAACGTAGATGAATTGTTATTTAAAAGTTTTTGACCCTCCTACTTCCGCTCATACTTTTTTTGTTTTAAAGATGATAATATGAGACAACCATGTTTTATATACCTAATAGATAACCATCTATCGTATCCTCCAGACCGGAACATGACAGAGTCATTATGGTGGCTTGAATAGGTAAGGCGGTGGATCTACTCGGCCAAGTGTCCACAGCGCACACAATACCAACAGTGGTCTTGTTGCTAATGTGCCTGGCAGAGAGGCAGATAGTCAATTCTTCTCAGCGGACCCAAACAATACGAAGAAAATCACATGTCACACTCTAATCACCACAATATTTAAATATGCACTTATTGATATGCAATAAATCCATCGTACTTTCACCTGACACGTTCGAGTATATTAAAGATAGTCTGTCTTAACATTTTAAAGCCAAACTATTTAGATAACTACCCTACAAGCACGTTTCTAGGTACATAGAGATTTTATGCATACTGAAGATATAGATTGAGACATCCTACCATGGTTAAAACCTTTGTTATGTTTAAAATAACTTTATATAATTTCCCATGTCATAATCTGACCCCTCTTAGTAACTCCCTGAATACCCTCTTGGACTCCTGTACTATTAACTCATGTCACTAAGTTCATTGTCAATAATTGAGATCTTGTGTAAATTTACCATCTGGTTTTAAACGCACAAAAATAACAAGATCTGACGTAATTTCCACCGAGTTTCTTACTACCGAGTACTTTTTTTTCACATTTTCATCTCAAGTGATCATTCATTTTTTTAAATGTTATAAAAACTTTACCAATGCGCATTTCTGTTTCATTTGTTCATAATTACATATACTGATTTCTAATAGGATGTAGAATCCATATTTACTGAGTTCTGTTTGTACAAAAAAATAAACAACATCGTATAACCTTGTACTTGTGCTGTAAATTTTTTTACTGTAAAGGAGCCCACTCACTCATAGCAACTTACTAAATTTTACAAATGAATTTTACGTATGACTTATTATTTATATTATAAACAAAATAATTAATTAATTGTAACTGAATTGCCATTTCAGATTATTTTGGACAAATTACGTTTTGTAGAAACTCCAATGTAAGTAAAATTGCGAATGAATTAGTTGAAAACAACAGCACCTAATTTACATATAAAAGTAAATAACAAATAAAACTGATTGTATTACAAAAACTCGTCTCGTTGACCATCGTGAATAACAAATCAGTTTTAAAGTAAATAATTTCAAAATATCGTTTGTAAAGTGAAAGATAATCTTTTTATTAAATAAATATTGAAAAAATTCGATACCAATAACTCTACCATTTAAATTTTATGCTTATCTTTCTCTTTGGTAGCGATGGAAGTTTGAGCCCTTGGTAAAGGTTTCGAAACAGTTTGGTTATGATGATGATACCAGTTCCATAGTATGTTTTAGCAAATAAGAACAAACATTATATAAGCAAAACGAAGCACAAGTAATGTGTATCATATAATTGAGGTCGTTTGGATTTAATTTAATTTATAATCTTTTTTCGTTTAAATGTTAGTTCTTCGACCTCTATGACTTGTTCATTGCCACTTCAACTAACAAGCGATCTAATAATATACAATTATGTACAGTATATTACAGCTACATTACTGATGCGATTTTACTTATTTATATCATAGAATACAATGTTTAATTGATAATAATAATAGTGCCTGGCAAATTATGTACTAAAAACCATCCGGGAAAATCGATATTAGTTAGTTGGCTTACTTTTGTGCAAACGAGATACTATGTTGCTTGGATTTTTTATTCATAAATATACATATTTTATATTTTTACAAGTCTTGCTTTTAATATTTCTTAATTATTAAAATCAACTGGGTTAATGTATTTAAAGTTTATTTGTTAGACAAAAGAACAGGTCGTTTTTTTTTATTTTAGGTGGTTGTAAAACTATGTTTGCTGTGTTAAAACTAGTACACATACATACACATCTTTAAGCCAAGTCCTTTGTCGAGTGCTAAATCTCGCCATCCGTGCAGACCTTTCTGGCTTCCTTCATAATGATCACCCTTTTCATACAAACACGCCGGTTTCGAAGACTCTTGACACCACTCTCGGATAACATGAGCAATTTGATAATGGAATGTCAACCTAGGTCTCCCCGATTATCCATATCCATACACATTCGCATTGTATATCTGCTTTGTCATTCTTTCATCTGTCTTTCTTTTCACATAACCGAAACAGCAGAGCATGCGCTTTGTCATTATAACACCAACACTTAAACCTAGTAGTGGAACATTTAACGTGAGTTCGCTCTTTAATACCGTCAAGAATAAATTTCATTATATAAGTAATTACCCAGATTCTTTTAGTTGGTAATACATTAAAACATAATTAGATAAACATAAAATTTGCAATCTATTGATTTTGCCGAATTCGAATGAGCTGTGAGTGAATAATCATTTGTACTGAAATGTTATTAATTGTGATGTGAAGTCACCAGCATGGATTGGTACGTTTTATATATTCATACTGCCTTCATTTTAGTTATCGGGTTCCTTCCTTTGTTCTATTAAAGTGTAGCCAGTATATTTTCATATGTGGCCGAAGATTCCAGCTACCTATATGATAGAAACGCACCAACGACATTGTTCGTGTCTTCAGAAAATTGACTTTGCTGTTTTTAATTTACCACCCTCTTTTTCGTTCTTTCGTTAAATTTCAAAGTGGAACACGATAATGGCAAACACTGAAATTATCAGGAAAAGATAAATCGTTAGTAACAATACGAGCGAGCTATTGATTGATGGGAAAGTCCATACATTCTGACAGCATTGGCACAACAAAAAAGAAGAAAGGGCTTACCATGAACGCTTAAAACAGTATTATTTCCAGATTGCGAAATGCCCCCTCATTAAGGTATCTTTATAGTATACGTCTTAACGTAGTAGGTATTTCTCCAATAACAATTAGTATAAATGAAATAGTATTAAAACAATACAGAAATTAATTCTTAATCAAGCTCTTATAATTTAAAGATTTAATCAAAATTAAGCTTTTAATCAAGATCTTAATTAATTGAGCTCTTGCTTATTTTGCTCAGCTTAACAAAAGAATAATCGTTTTGATCCGAATATGAGTGTTAAAAGAGGTGTAAAATAATGTTTCGTAATGTCTTCATTTTTAAAAACTTTGAAGCAGACAAATTTTCTGTAGACGTAGAATACATACACCAAACGTGTTAATGGGGCGTTTCCAAATGTGGCTATGCTGTTTAATCTCTTGTGTTACCTTTACTTTTAAATAAAAACATCAATAGTGAACACTAACGTCATGACGGCAGGTTTAAGTAAGATAGTATCATAAATCTTTATAACATATAAGGTCACGATGATAGAGGATATAATTATCGACGTGACAAATATATATCCTATCACTTATGAAAAAATAACTTCCAATCTCTACCATTTATTTTTATGCTGTTAGATGAACAAGAAAACGGCTTTCCTGATGCGATGGTAAGAGACGACCGTGATCTATAGACACCATAGATGTTATAGGAGTGACGCAGATTGTGGTAGAGGTGATATGCTGATAGGATATTATACGAGTTTACCAGCTACCCTACTCCTATGATTATCAGACCTTTTTAATACCCGGGTATCAGGTACGATTTTTAATTAAATTTTTACAAACATAGGAAAACGAAAAAAGACAGAAAAGTTTTAAGTAATTTGTAATAAGCACGCTTTTAAAAAACTATTGCATGGAGAGATTTATCAGAAAAAAGGTATCATAGAGTTCCAGGAAGCGTACAACTCTCTACTATTTTCTTAAATTTGTAAAATCCCAAGAAAATCCCTCCAATTGAGGCATCTTGATAATCTACTCTAATCTAAACTTTGGACACCTTTTTACGAAAATTGCGCGGACGCAGGAGCATAAAATTTGGCACACTTATTAAACTATAATTATGTGTAGTAGAAGTGCAATATTTATAATTAGTGCAAAATTTCAATAATAATGCTTATAAAGTACATTAAATCAATAAATAAAACATTACCCACACTACCATGCATTTGACACACACAAACAAATATATTGATGACAACGATGAAATATTACAGATGGCGCACTATAAAGTTTGAAAACAAAGTAGTTGGTCTAGTAGTAATACCCCTAGTACAAAATAGATATGCGAATGTTTGACGTTTTTAGAAAAGGGTACATATACACTATCGTTTAATCGTTGTTGATGTTAACAAACTCCAAACGATGTGTGATAAATTTACTGCTGCTAATAATTATTGTTTGTTATTTATCCATAAAATTATTATAGACAGACCTTCGAATATATAGTAATGGTATTTATTATTTCGCTATATCCGGAGGTTTTCCCGCTCACCTGAGGTCGTATCGTGAAAGTAAATTACCTTTTACAAACCAAAAAAGAGGAGGTTGTTAATTCAGGTGTATTTTTGTCATATGATTGTTAAAAGATTAATTTGCCAACTACAAAAAAAAATTGAGGGTTATTTTTTAAAAAAGGTAGATAACAATTTCATTATGATCCGGCTAGTGGTTTTTGAGTTTTACTTAATCCTATTAATACTGTAAATGCCAAAGTTTGTCTGTTTGTTTGTTATTCCTTCTCGCAAAAACTGCTAAACCGATTTTCATGAAATTCGGTACACACGTAGAGGGTAATTTTGATTAACAGATAGGATAGTTTTTATGCCGAAATAACGTTCCTGTGAGATCACGCTCGCAACGCTGCGGGCAACAGCTAGTGTTACATATATTTTTATCATCTAGTTAATGTCGTCAGCAAACGTAAAAATGTAGACATTAATAAGTTTAATTCAACAATCACAGGTGGTTTATCATATATCTTTAAAAAAAATATCTTTACGCCCACATCTCCGAAGACGTAGGCAGAGGCACAACCATGCCACCCACGACTAGCCGAAGACATTCTTTCCCAAAATGTGATAGGTAGCAAGTCTACCGGTCAAGTATCCAATCCCAAGCAACATTTTTTTATTAGAAAATTGGCAAAACCAAATTTTTTTTGTAGCCCGACCAGGGAATCGAAACCGGGAACTCATGAAGTCAAGTCGTTGGACTTGACTTGACATTGACCGCTAGACCACAGAGGCGATCATTTTCGAAAAAAAAAGATAAAATTACGACGTGCTAATGAAATATTTGAGCCGATTTTCGAAGTCTCTTCTTAAAATATTTCAAAATCAGATTATTATATGCGAAACGATTATTTATGAGATACTTTCGTAAAACAAACTATTCAGAGCGATAAAAACACTATTAAGCTTTTTAAGCATTTACTACATAGATAATATACCTAAACTATTCAATTAAAATAAAAATTTTATAACCTTCCTAATATGTTAAAAACTGAATATTTTAATTTAAATTACATGAATATAATCTTTACACAAAAACTTTTATAATTGCTATCTAACTAAATAACTGTACATGGTTATAATATTTTTTGTTTTCAGTGTCCTTTTCATAGTTTTGAAATCAAGGAT
>NJDD01000535.1:101519-132388 GCA_002245505.1 Calephelis nemesis
GCAGAGGCACAACCATGCCACCCACGACTAGCCGAAGACATCCTTTCCCACAATGTGATAGGTGGCAAGTCTACCGGTCAAGTATCCAATCCCAAGCAACATTTTTTTATTAGAAAATTGGTAAAACCAAATTTTTTTTTGTAGCCCGACCAGGGAATTGAAACCGGGACCTCATGAAGTCAAGTCCAACACATTGACCGCTAGACCACAGAGGCGATCATATATCTTTCGAAAAAAAAGATAAAATTACGACGTGCTAATGAAATATTTGAGCCGATTTTCGAAGTCTCTTCTTAAATTATTTCAAAATCAGATTATTATATGCGAAACGATTATTTATGAGATACTTTCGTAAAACAAACTATTCAGAGCGATAAAAACACTATTAAGCTTTTTAAGCATTTACTACATAGATAATATACCTAAACTATTCAATTAAAATAAAAATTTTATAACCTTCCTAATATGTTAAAAACTGAATATTTTAATTTAAATTACATGAATATAATCTTTACACAAAAACTTTTATAATTGCTATCTAACTAAATAACTGTACATGGTTATAATATTTTTTGTTTTCAGTGTCCTTTTCATAGTTTTGAAATCAAGGATTCTTTACTTCTATACTTTAATATTATAAAGAGGAAATGTTTTATTATTTTGTTTGTTTGAAATGAATAGGCTCCAAAACTGCTGGACCGATTTCAAAAATTCTTACACCCTTAGAATGCTACATTATCCCTGAGTGGCTTTGTTTCATCAAAATCGGTGTAGTAAAAGCCAAGTTACGCAGGCGAAGCTGCGTGAAGCTGCTAGTATTCAATAAATAAACAACTAGCCATTCCTATCTGAATCCGTCTGATGCCATAATGACGTTGTCATTTTTGCCCGTGTTAGTCTGAGTCCACTGGGGTAGAAGAGATCGTCTGCCTCTCTGCGAGGCAGCTCGTAAGAGTATGTATGGAGTAGGAGTAGAAAATAAGCTATGACCATCGGTGGTACAGTGCTGTGCAGCCACTTGCCTGGGCAGGAATCCACCGCCTAAGGTAACCGGCCGTTCCCGCATGTCATCCCCTAGTTTGTCCCCGCCGGTGCCATGTGGGATTTTTTTTGAAAAAATTCCCACATGTCACTGGAGGTACCCCCCAGAAGAAGATAGCGATATTTTACAATGAGTTTAGTAGGTGCGCGACAAAATTACTGTCACTGCCGTATTCAAGAACATAGAGTATGGTAGCCGGTATACTTACACAATTGGCGCGACACCTCGACCACAATGGTTTTGTTTGTAAGATATAGATGATAAAAGTAATTTACAAACAATGGTGATTTTTCCAGACAATGATAAGTTTTGCTCGCTAAATGTAATACAGGGTTTAGTTATTCTCACAGCTGAAAGAATACGTTACTTTGCACAAAATATAATTTTCACATTTGTTCAGTACTTTTGGAGTTAATCCTTATTACGTATAAATTGATTTAAAAATATAAATAGACTAACATGGTTTCGTAGTTATTGACTGCCGTGGTAATGGTGCTTTGCCAACCTGAGGCCGAGATGTTAGACCTCGAGCAAAAGTAAGTTTACCGGCTACCTCCTCCTCCGAACCGGAACACGTCAACGGCAAGCACTAACTTTGTGGTGGCAGGACCTATTCCTGGCGCTGGTAGACGATCTGGTCGAGTCGCTGCGAAACTCTGCCATCTAGTCTGCAAAGGAGCCCGGACCAAGACGGGGAAAATTTTGATGTCTTGTCCTTTGGTGTTATTTAGTGTCACGTGAAATTCTTACCATCAGGAAATCCGTCTTCTTGCTTGCCTTCCAATATCATAAAAAACAATACTGGTCTAGGAATCCTACCAGGAAAAATATTTAGTGTATAAGAACAATATGGATATGAGTCAGCTGCATCTGTACTACGCTACATTTACGTTTCATGGTCAAAGACTACATTATCAGGTGATGAACTGCCTACAAATGGCCTATTTATCTTGGTAATGTACTAGGCAATGCCCTCGACTTCTGACTCGCATTCTTACTTAGATTTTGATGGAATTTATATATATTCGACACCGATTATTTCATTACTACATCGCGATTTCATAATTATTTTGCGAAAGACTAATGATATGAGATGGTCCTTTAAAAAAATTATCAACATAATGTATTTTTAACCAATTTGAGACAAAGGGAGAGGTCATATTATGTTCGAATACTATATACTTTATGGCTCTTAGTCGATTTATTTGTCATTTTTGATTTCATTACAAAAAATATTTTTTTATTTGAAAGAGCGTACTTCCAAAGTAGTTCCATTACTACCAAGTCTGGATTTGATGAGGGAATCCCGGGAATATTAAGGGAAATATTAAATCATGATAAAATTGATATGGATACACCTCGGAATTATGAAATGTCTTTCTCTAACCATTAAAAACAATTGCGTGTCGGTCAAGTAACAAAGTAACAATTTAATTAGAAAAAAATGAAAAATACCATGCAGTCGAATGGGTACGATTCGACTAAAACTTTTTTGAAGTCAATTAAAAATAAGGAAAGGTCCACGAGAAGTTATATAAATTAAAATGGTATTATTTTTGTTTATTTGATGTAAGCAGTTTATCGTTTAGCTGAACTCCATGTTTAAAAATACCAGACAGGAATAATTACTTTTTTCTACACCAACATAACCAGGACCGGTTTAAGCATTAACATGGGTACAGGATAAGACATATATTTATAGACTTCAAGAAACTGACCCTGGCGGGGTCTCCCATACCACATTCCAGTCCTATTTATATCATATCAGTATGTCACGTACGTAAGGTCCAGTGGTTAGCCTTGACTGCAAAAACGATGGGAATCGGGATTGATTTAAAATAATTGTATCCAAAATTAACACCCTTTTTTCTACTGTGCATATAATGAAACAGTAAAAAACTAAATAAATAAAAAAAACATTTGAAAGTCATACTCTCCACAGAATTAAAAGGGATTCAATTTGAAACCCTCTTCCTTTTTGAAGTCAAGCTTTATACAAACTCCTATCCCGTATTTCACCTATCCAAAAATAAACCAATGGCAACACATGGCAATTGCCATGTGTTGGCACAGAAATGTGATTATTTTTATTTAAAATGTTCCTCGTGTTGGTCCGGGCTCCTTTGCAGAATAGACCATCTGCCTTCCTGTCAGGCAGCTCGTAAAAGGCGAGCATCGGCTTACCGTCACTAACACTGTGACATTTTACTAGATGGTAGAGTTTTGCAGCGACCCGCCCGGATTGGTACCACCGCCTTACCTATTCCTGCCGCCATATCGTCCAATGCTTGCCGATGACGTGTGCCGGTTTGGAGGGTAAGGTAGCCGGCATACCTACTTTTGTTCAAGGCCTAACATCCCGACCTCAGGTTGGCAACACACTATTACCACCTTTGGCGTCTCTAAGCGGCCTGAATTTCTAACCATCAGGAAATCCGTCTGCTTGTTTGCCTTTCATTATTATAAAAAAAGCTAAATATGTTTAGTAATTTCGGCAGTGTGTTGATAATAGTTTTCAAAGTAATCATTTATATGTTATAGTCTTTAGTTCTATGTCTGTATCAGCTTGTCAGAATTACTTTCATTTTTCCAAACCCCTCGTAAAACTCGTTAAGCCTTGTCCTCAAATATCTGAAATTTTAAGATATCAACTGGTCGATTTTTTTTTGGGTTCAGTAAAATAACATTTTTTTATTTATAAGATAATAAACAAGCGAGTGAATCAATGGTTATTATCAAGCATTATAGATGTCACTAGTGTGTCTGATATCTTATCCTGAGATCTTAGACCACATCTGCAAACCTACTTGCTACCTGACGAAATACGACATTGGCAAGCACTAACGATATTGTGGACGACAGCCTTATGATAATGTTTTGATATCAATATTTCTTTTTCTAATTATTTTTTTATCTAACTATAGCCATATAGTTTGAATAATATAAAATAATTAATAATGTAATAAACTATTAAATTTTCGTTTTAGAACAAATTTCATCATTCAGATAGAGCAATAACAAAAAAAAATATCTCATCCATACTAATAATATAAATATTCGTATTTATCATCGTCTGTTAAGCTTTCACGACTAAGCCACTGGACCGATTATGATGAAATTCGATAAGCATATAACTAAAGATCCGAGTGCAAACATAGGTTTTTTTTAAAAACCCACCCTTGAAGGACTATAATAGGGAATGAAAGTTTGTATGAAAATCGTAAATATTTTACACTGACGAAGTCGCGGGTCAATTATTGGTTGATTTTCAAATGTTTTTTATTTAAATGAGTTCGAAAATAAGTAACTACCATATTTATTACTAGCTGTTGCGGGCGGCGTTGCCTGCGAGGTTACTGGACGCACAGGATAATTTTTTCGGGATAAAACTATACTATGTGTTAATTCAAGCTATACTTTATAAGTGTGCCAAATTTCATAATAATCGGTTTAGCAGTTTTCGATCAGCAGTAGTTACATACAAACATGCAAACTTTCGCATTTACAATATAAATAGGATAGGATAGGATTACACGGAACACTCTGCTTTTACAGCGATCACGCTTGACTCTTTTCAATATAAATGCATTTTAAATGTAGATCACATTGACCATATCAGTTACGAAAATTCGAATAATTTATCCAAAATATCCTTGATAATATTTCTTAACAATTTAAGCATAAATAATACATGTGTTTATTTTAAATATAAAACAAAGACTGAGTGATTATTTATGGTAATGAAAGACCATTAACAACATTTGGCTCCATCTAACAAAACTGATGACTCTTTTCTGTGTATATATACCAGAAAAGAGACATGAATTTTGTCTCTCCCATGTCATCATTTTTTTTATATGAAATGAATCCTATATAGCCTCCCAGCCTAATTCCACGCATATAAACTTTGCCGTAATACCGCTCCATAGCAAGGTCGAAGGACAAAAATACAAACACAATTCCGCATTTATACGAGTATTTATGCACCGACTCACCCGGATTGGTACCACCGCCCTATCTATTCCTGCCGCCATAGCATCAGTGAGGATAAGGTAACTTTTACTCGAGGCCTAACATCTCGGCGTCAGGTTGGCAACGCACCAATACCACCTCTGTTGTCTCTGCTTGTTTGCCTTACAAGACCTTAAAAATAAGTTTAAAACTAAAAGGTAGCCACGGGTCAAATCTAGTGGTATATTTTACAAGATCAGTGAGATAACTACTATAATAAAATATTATTTATAATATGTCACCACGTATATCCAGCAATCATCACGTACCTACTCGGGTCGACATATTTGCACGGCTTTTAACATACGAGTACAAGTATTGTACGGATGTCTATCTCTACATCGAATTCTTAAACCTACTAACATTGAAGACATTCCAGTAAAACTTTATTCGGACAGGACGGATAGGTTCCGCGAAAATATTTTTTGACCCCCGATAAAAAATGTATATACAAATATCTACATGCTAATTATATATCTATATATATACAGATACCGCATGTTTTTAAAGAAGTAACAGCTGATTAAATTAACTATAGTTCCACAATAGCAAAAACCACATCAAAATCCGTTGCGTAGTTTTAAAAAGCTAAACATACACAGGGGCAGACAGCGCAAAGCGACTTTGTTTTTTCTGTGTAGAGATGTACAAACTGGCAAATCCATATTTTATTTAAAAAAAACAGTTTTTTGTTGGCTATTTAAATATAGGCTACTGTTTTCTTCAAAAATCAACTCTTATCATATTCATCTATCAACTCTTAGGGACTTATGGGGAATGAATGTTTGTATGAAAATCTACTTTACGCCAGCAAAGTCGTAAGTAAAAACTAATCCTACTAATATTATAAATGCGAAAGTTCGTGTTTATTTGTTAGTTCTTCACGCAAAAACTGCTGAACCAATGTTTATAAAATTTAGCAAGTACATAAAGGGGAAGGTGGATTAACACATAGTTTTATAACGAAAAATGTTCCTTTGGGACCATTAACAAAGCGGGCAACGCCGCGGGCAACAGCTAGTTTTAAATAATTTTTTCTCAGAAACGAATTCCCACAGTTTAGAATTGACAACGGATACTTTATTTTAAAATTGTACTTTTATTTAAATTTTTCACTTTATTACAATTTTAAGGTCGTTTTTATTGCGCCTTAGTTAAATGTGATGTCAAACCACAATAACCAGAATAAATACTCTATTAAAATTTAAAATTATTACTAGCTGTTGCCGCGGTTGCCCGCGTGTCTCACAGGTACATTATTTCGAGAAAAAAACTATCCTATGTGTTAATCCAAGTTACCCAATACGTGTTTGCCAAATTTCATGAAAATCAGTTCATTAGTTTTTACGTGAAGGAGTACCAAACAAACATACAAACTTTCGCATTTATAATATTAGTTGGATAGGTTAGGACTAGCTGGCCAGACGAATTTCGAATGACTTGTATACAATTTGTGTGGCTCAAAGCATTGTTTTTCCCATTTTCCTTGAAAACTTTCAAGATTTTTTTAAATAACAACCTTCTTCTGACAGTAAAAAATATAACAATAATGAAAAAGCAAAATTGGTCTTTCCGTTCAGGCTTGGTGCGGCAATCACGGGAAATGGGAATTCCTTTTTTATATATTTTATGGTATTGGAAGGGAGTAGACGGATTTCTTAATGATAAGACATTCAAGCCGCCTAGAGACACCTAAGGTGGTAATGGTGCGTTGCCAACCTGAGGCCTCGATGTCAAGCCTTGAGCAAAATTAAGTTTGCCGGCTACTCCACCCTCCAAACCAGAACACATCAACGGAAAGCATTGACGGTTTGGCGGCAGAAATAGGTAAGGTGGTGGTACCAATACGGACGAGTCAGTGCGAAGCTCTACCACCTAGTAGGATGTCGTGTGTGACGGTAAGTTATGCTCTATTATGGTCTATTCTGCAAAGGACCCAGACCAGAACGGGGGAGATAGGTAGGTATATAGATTTAAAAGAACGTGTATCCGTATTTGGTTGATACTACGGGCACAACAAAGACCAATCTGTTTGGGTAGAGATCCACTGATAGATTACCCATTCTTTCCACTATAATACACATTGCCATGGTCCGGTTCGGAGGCTAAGGTAGCAGGTAGACTTGCACAGTAACGCACCTGTAACATCTATGGTGGCTATTGGCTAAGATTGTCTATTACCATCAGGAGAACTTGCGCTATCACATAAATAAGTACAGTCTTTTTAGTTTTTACAATCTTGGGCTGACCACATTCGACTGGTAATAGGTGTGCTGGTTGCACCTCTACCTTTTCTTAACACGAGCGTAAAGATACTTACTATTCTAATATTTCACAATTTACCGGATCTCACGTGTGAGGTCAAACTAAAGTTATTGCAATTAATTAGCCTTAATTAGTTGTACTAAATTATTTATTCATTTATAATTGTCTATTATCTAGTATTATATAATTATACAAATTTTACACGACTGGCAAGGTAGGGGTTAAGTGTTTAGCGCGTATATTGTGTACTAGCAGTTTCACGCAGCTTCGCCTGCGTAATTTGGCTTCTACTGCACCGATTTTGATAAAACAATGCAAATGTCACTCAAAGATAATGTAGTATCCTAAAGGTGAAATAATTTTTGAAATCGGTCCAGTAGTTTCGGAGCCTATTCATTTCAAACAAACAAACAAACAAAAATTAAAATGTTTCCTCTTTATAATAGTAGTATAGATACCTATAGAGTATAGATTATTGTTCTCATTAACTGCTTTCAACCTGTCAGATTGAATATTATAGCCGTACCGTAGTTGAAATGGTTAGCGATCACGTCTTATCCCGCGGTTTATTTGCGAGGGTTCGATGCTTGGCATGAGTTGCCATCTGTGAGGCATATCTGCATAATACGTATTTGTTTGCCTTAGTACCGTTAACTGATTTTAGAATAGACTCTTAGTTTTGTCGCCAATTTCAATCTTACATTAATTTCTATGAAATTGTAAAGTCACACACAAACACACACACGAGAGAGAAAGAAAAAAAAGAATGAAAAAAATATTAACATCCACATAACAATGAAAAAAAAATTGGATAAAAATAATATAAACGCTATAAAAGTATTATAAACGCAGTGTGCAGCACTGTGTTGCTAATGGGGAAACACTCAGTATATATTGTTAAAACATTTTGCATTGACAATTCTTTTTACTCACTCTCACTTCACTTTATTTTCAGGTCCCCCCTTCAGAGAGAGATTACATTGTGCGTAAAAGCCTTAAAATAATTAATTTTAGTAGTTAGCCCTTTAAATAGCTGAACAATCATAACATAAGTAAATATATAGACATATATATCTATCTAACATCGCGGACTTTTTTGTAGATAGTAAAAAGCCACCCCATACATTGTTTTATAACTCAAATGGTATTGGTAGTCTATTAGATAATTATTCGTAATAGGTTTGAATTATTATTCGATTATTATATATATTCGCTATTCTTTATTGGTACTATTGGTCTTAGAGTGATGTGTAGCCTATAGCCTTCCTCGTTAAATAGGCTATCTAACAATGCAACGAATTCACAAATCAGACCAGCAGTTCCTAAGATTAGCTCTTTTTAGCTAACAAAATGGATGTAAATCTGTAAAATCTTCAACTTTATAATATTTGTATAAATATGATGATAATTGGTATAACATATACATGTTTTAAGTAATTACACAAATAACATTACATTTACCACAAGAATTCATTTTCATTTACACACCAGTTGTTTTTCACAAATATGTTACAATTAATTGTTTTATGTTTTTTAATTAATATTTGGTATTTTATATTTGAAGGTGTTCAACTTGGTGAATGATTTTTTATAAAAAAAACTAAATTACTACAACCAATCTTTTTTTAAATCTCTAATCTAATCTAACTTGAATGAGTTAATTGATGGTCTAAGAGATATTTAGTAAATAAACCTGTTTTTTGTAAATAACTAGGTAATAATTTTTTTATTAGCTATCTGTTGACAAGCTCGCCTTTACGCTTTGCGGTCTCTGATTCAAAATGTTTTTCTCGTGCCTTTTTAATTACTGACAAAATAACTACTTTAATTAAAACCGACTTCAAAATTAGTTTTTTCTAAAGTTAAAAAATAACAAAGATTTAATCCTATTAGGGCCACTTGCACATTCCCGGGTTACATTTGACACTGAGTTAAACTGTCAAATATAAGGTGATTTAACCCGAGTTAGACGTTAACTTAATGTTAAAGACTTAAACCAGGAACGTGCAAGTGGCCCTTAATATTATAAATGCGAAAGTTTGTATGTATGGATGTATGGATGTTTGGATGTTTGTTACTCTTTCACGCAAAAACTACAAAGCCGATTACGATGAAATTTGGTATGTAGGTAGCTGAAGACCCAGAATAACATATAGGCTACTTTTTATCCCGGAGTTCCCGCGGGATTGGGACTTACGCGGGTAAAACCGCGGGGCGCAGCTAGTACTAAATATATACTACCTATTAAGTACTTATATGTGCCATTTACTAATAGGTTTGAAGTCGGTGCCAAACCTTAAACTAATAATTATATTATATTAAGTAAGTATTAAATTAGATTGGCGATGAAGGTATTTAAAAATTTTGCGTAATAAATGACCTAACAGTATATCTAAAGTGTTAACGTTTGTATCTTCGAATTTGTACGCAGAGGTAATTATAGGCCACCTATAATTAACCGCATGTACTAGTCCTACAATGTAACATATGGCAAACCAAAAGCCAACGGGTATCTAGTCTCAGAAAATGTTGTTTTTATTACAAACCTAGCCGACCCGGTGAATTTCGTATTGCTAGAATTTGATAGATACTAACAGTTTGTGTTCCAAAAATGAATGTGCTATTTTTAAAATTTTCCCTGCAATTTTCCCGGTTTTTCTTTTCATGATAATCATTCCTGGCCATAAATTACATAACAAAAAAAATTGGTTCATCCGTTCAGGCGTGATGTAACGACCACGGGAAATGAGGTTTTTGTGTAACTAGCCGACCCGGCGAACATCGTATCGTGTAAATTGATAGAAGAAGGCGTTACTTTGCGGAAATCCATACTTAAATCTAAATAAAATTATTTAATTTGCAAATTTTCCGCTAAAAAATGTGTATACGTATTATGGAGTAACAAAACAGACAAAATAGTGCGCTAAGAATGAATTGGACTTACCGGAAGCTAAAACTCCCAAATATATCCAGCTATCTATAAGTATCTGCTCGACCTTCGTGGAGTGCAGTCGATTTCTCCTGATGATGCTTCGGTTACGAAGCGAAACGTACGTTGAGTTTTTAGTAGTATGTGTATTGTTGGTGCTAATTAAACAGTTTAGTGGTGTGTATTGTGTGGAGCTGGATATATTTGGGAGTTTTAGCTTCCGGTAAGTCCAATTCATTCTTAGCGCACTATTTTGTCTGTTTTGTTACTCCATAATACGTATACACATTTTTTAGTGGAAAATTTGCAAATTAAATAATTTTATTTAGATTTAAGTATCGTGTAAACATTAAATGCTACTAACAGTTTTTTATGGATTAAAGCACTGTTGTTCCAATTTTCCCTGCAATTTTCTCAGTTTTTCTCTTCATAAGAACCTTCTCCTGACAATAACCAACACAACAAAAAAATGGAACAATTGGTGTGATGAACATGTGATGACCACGAGAAACGAATTGGGACCTCATGTAGACCTCACATTTGACTACTAGACCACAGGGGCAATCTAATATATTATTAGATATAATATTAGATCTAATATATTATCTATTACTAATTCGAAAATCTAGCTCTTCAAAAAAGACAAGGCAAGTAACATTGAAAGGCTATTTAAATGTTGTGAAAATGAGGAAGAAAAGAAATAGCAACAAGTGCAAGGACCAAGCCTAATTACATAAGTATAAGTTAATTAGCAAGTTTATTAAGTATTAATTAATTATTTTAAATATCAAACATTATACAAAGAGAGCCTTGTTTTAATTTGAATGTAAAGAATGTTTTGCTTTGTATTTAGTCACTACGGTATAATTACTATTTTCCATTTCCGACTAATTAATAATATTCCAGCAGATTTAAAAAGAGATATGATTTAAGTATCTTGTATCATTACATAGTACAAAACAAAGTCACTTTCCACTGTCTGTACCTATGTTTGCTTAAAGTAAAGTAAAAAGTAAACTATATTCACGCCCATATCCCCGAAGACGTAGGCAGGGGCAACTCCAAGGCACCCACGTCTAGCCGAAGACACTGAGCCCTGGGAATCGTGGGCAACGTTAATTTTAGAAAATTGAAAACATATATTTTCTATTTTTTTATGTTTATTCTAAGTTTGATTAGACCTTTAAAACTACGCAATGGATTTTAATGCGGTTTTTTCAATAGGTAGAGTGATTGAAGAGGAAATTTGATATGTATATAACTTAGAAATTTGTCCACCCGTGTAAAGCTGGGACAGTCTGCTAGTTTAACATTACAGTCTTGTTTGTATCGTAAATCCTATTGTTATTAGAAATGTCGAAATAGTAATTTTTATTATTTGTTGTTACAGCGGCTACGGAAATACATCATTTGTGAAAAATTTCAGCTTTCTTACTATCACGGTAATAGTGTCCGTTTTTAGCATTTGGGTTCGGAGCCCCAAAAAGACCGTGAGCTATAAATATAAATCGTAAAGTGAACCTAAAAACTTTAAAAGTTAAAAAAGCAAAGTTTACTCAGCTAACACAATTTGATGATACAATATTTGTTTATAATATCTGACGTCTAATCATTCGTAAATACTTCACATTAAGAAGTAAGAAATGCCAAATCATCTAAGGAAGACCATTTTTATTGACTTGCCAGTCTATATCCGTTTAGTTGTCAGCACATAAAAAATACCAGTAGCAGGGTAAAGTGTTAAAAACGTTTTTGCGCAACCTCCCCAAATTTAGCAAAACATTTCAAAATATATTATAAAATAATCATTGTGATATTTCTATCAATATTAAAAGTATCTTCACACCCGTATCAGCAAAGAAGTAGCCAGAGGTACTACCAGGACACCCACGATAATTAATACAATTCGAATATGTATGGATGTACCTTAGTGACCAAGATTGACGTTCCACTATCAAATTGCACGGTTTTTATCAGTGGATGGTCTCAAGAGTCTTCTAAACCAGCATGTTTTTTAGAAAGAATGGAGTAAGCTAGGCACGTTTGCAAGGAAAGTGACATTTGGCACTCAATACTCTCTGCTGACGCCGTAAGAAACTTGGCGTGAATTTATGCATGTATGTAGGCTTCATCATAAATATATTTACATAATCTATATTAATAGCTGTATCTCAGTTTTGTATACCCAATAAATGAATAAAATACTGCTAACTGTATATGTCAAATCGTGATAATAAGTATTTATTATGGTCGTCGTTTTATTAAAATATTATCACTTTGACGCTTCTGGACAGGAAAGTGACGTAGATTGCAGATGAGGCCGGGCCCGGTTTGCCAGGTATGTGGATAGATCGGTTGTACATTCTTCATATAAGCTTGTGAACAAAAATGGCGCATTTTTTAACTATTGAAGTTTATGTTCATGTTGAATAAAATTAGTCGATTATGGTGGTATTTTGTACAGATAAAGTTTGCAAGTGAAGTGTTCATATAAAACAATGTACCTATCACATATTTTATCGTTCCCGCCAAATCCTATTCGTGGAGCTTAGATAAGGGTCCAGCCGCTTTCTCTAAGATTATATTAAAGTGATTCAGATTGACAATACTATGATTCAAAAAACTCTGCTCATATAAAATGAAAATGACCAACAAGAGGAATAAATATTGACATTGAAAGAAGAGGCAACATGAACGAATGGTCTTAGCCTGCTCATAGAAACAACTTGATTAAAAATATATATAAATAGAAAACACGAAATCAAATAATGCTAGTTTTGGCACAATCGGGAGAAAAGAATATTGCGGTTTTTTCATGACTATCGTTTGGTGTAAATGTTCAGTTTAGTTGAATTGCAAGAGTGGGGTATTTATAAAGAAATTAGTCTGTATTTCCTTATTGCGGCAAGCCTTACTTGATAACCTTAAGTGAGGATGCCACTGCTTTAGCTAAGACCCTAACATGACTTATTATGATGACTTATGACTATTTTAAAACTAGCCAAAGAAGTATAAAATGCAAATGACCAACAAGAAAAAAATATTTATATTAAAAAAGAGGCAACATGACCGAAGGTCTTAGCATACTCAAGGGGACGATTTTGGCAAAAAAAAAATCACGCAGACTAAATCAAAACACTTATGTATTTATGCCAAAATTATATTTCTCAGTAAGTTTCCCTTTATTTAACATTCTACGATAACAAAACGTACGTGACCATCGTATTAACGTGCGTTAGGAAGTTATTCGCTCGTGTGTAATAATAATCTCATCACCGAAACATGACTATCTTAATACAATGCGTGTAGCGCTGTTTTTATGATATGGGATCATTATCGGATGAATTTCCTGATACGCGTCAGCCATAGACACGAAAGAACTATATGAGCTAACTCATTATGCGTGTAGAAGAACGCTATAAGGTTTCACCTTTACAAATATTTTTTTTTATTTTCTAATAAAATGAAAATAAGCCTAGATTACATAATATGTCCTAATTGGTAATAGGCTTACCACCTATCGCATTGTAGGAATTGGGGTCTTCGACTAGTAGTGTGTGCCTCGGTTATACCTCTTTCTAACTCTTCGGGTATATGGGGAGAAGATACCTTAGCTCCATTTCTGCGACGCCTTGACTTTTTTTTTTCAACTTAGTAAATAAAGTAGTAAAAAAAGTATGTTCACGAGCATATCCCCCAAGAGTTAAGTAGAGGTACAACCAGGGCACCCACGATTAGCCGAAGACACTAAGTCCCGCACTGTGATAGGTGGCAAGCCTATCGCCAACCGGACACAAAATCCCGAGCAACATTTATTTTATAAGAAAATTGGAAATACCACATTTTCTTTTTGATGCCTGACCCGGGAATCTAACCAATCATGAAGTCAAGTCTACTAATTCTTAGTCAAACTAATTTTAAAATCTATCAAGGTAATTAAGTACTACTTCTTTTTAGAACAACTAAAGATTAACACGCAAACTAATTTTAAAATCGTCTGCTTATCACGCTTTGTGTAAACAGCTGACACCACAGCTATTAACAATTTTTAACATGTTACTATAGCTATTAACATTCTACGTTCATAAGATGTTAAACGTGACGAATATACTAATACGCTAACCAGTTATTCGCTTGTTTATGAGATAATCAGATCACAAAAACATCATGTATTTGTGATACTAATATCCGGTAAAGCTAATTTGCAATTATGAACTTGTGTTTACAATTTTTTCCTTTAAATCAGCTGTATTTTTCCTCGGTCACATTATATTATATATTTGATTGCGGTTTATAATATTTTATTGTGGAATAACATTGTTGGACCATTGCGTTCTTAAAATAAAAAGTTCAGAATGTTTGATTGACTGAAGTTATCAGGGCCGGATTAACCCATTAGCTAAGCTTAAATGATATAATTTAGGTAATATTGTTTGTAAGATTTAAAAAAGATTTTTAGGTCGAAACATCTTAATTTAAATTAAATTAATATAAAGAAGCGATTTGGCCAGTCAAAAGAAATAATTCCTTTTAAAATGCCTAAGACTAGACGTCTAACATTTTCAACTATTATAATAACAAAAAAACATGGGGCCCCATCATCATTCACTGCATATAGAACCCATAAAATGCTAATCCGGCCTAGGAAGTTATTCTCTGAGAAATCTATATAACTTTATGTTAGAAACGCTTAAAATGTTAATACATATTTAAGTCATAGGTTTAACCGCCTCGTTGGTCGAGTGGCTAGCGTATACGCCTAACTATATTGACTTACTGCGAGGCTTGGGTTCGATTCCCGACGGGGGCAGACATTTGTGTGATGAACATTTAGATGTCTGCATTTTCCGGGTCTGGGTTTTTATAAAATTTATGCTGGTATCTATTTACGTTTTTCTATGTAAAAGTATCGTTGACTAACTCCAATAACACAAGCATATACCTAATTTGCTTACTTTGGGGTTAGATTCAATTTGTGTAACTTGTCCAGAGATATTTATTTATTTATAGGTTAGTCCCCAGTTTTGCTTAATGTCACAGGAAATGCTAATGACGTAAGAATCTTAATTATTTATTTCATTCGTCATGTTTTGCAATTGCGTCTATTGATTCTTATACTTTTAAAATTGCACAGTATTTGTAAACAACTTAAAGCACTACATAGTAGGTATAACTACATAGTACTACATAGTAGTCGCCTCTGTGGTCTAGCGGTACAGGTGTTGGACTTGACTGCACGAAGTCTCAGGTTTGATTTACGGGTCTAGCAACAAAATGGAAATTTGTTTTTTTTTTCAATTTTTTATTAAAAAATACTGTTCGGGATCGGACATGTGTCCGGTTGGCGATAGACTTGCCACCTATCACATTGTGAGACTTAGTGTCTTCAGCTAGTCTTGGGTGCCCTGGTTGTGCCTATCCTCACTTTTCAGGGATATGAGAATAGTATTAAAGAAAGGCGCGTTCTGATGTCTGTCCCAAAGTATGCCTATATCTATAGAACTACTATTTTAGCATTTTTCTGACTACTGTACAGAAACAATCTAGGTATCTAATCTCATCCAATGTAGTATTAATTTCTTTTTAATTAAAAAAAGCTTTCACAGATTTTGCAATGTCATTATTTTAAATTTTTATAACAAAATCTACATCGCATAAAAAGCTCAGTGTTCGTGTTCCGGTTTGGAGAGTAAGGCAACCGGTAAACTTACTTTGCTCGAGGCCTAATATCCCGGCCTCAGGTTGGCAGCACACCATTACTATCTTTGATGTCTATAGGCGGCATGAATTTCTTACCACAAGGAAATCCGTCTGCTTGTTTGCCTTCCAATATCATAAAAAAACTATGCAACGGATTTTAATGCGATTTTATAATAGGTAGTGTTTCTAAAGGTAAATTTTTATGATAATAAAAGTTTGTACCACCGTGCGAAGCCGGGATGGGCTACTAGAATCTTATGAAAGTTTAAAAATTTCAATTGCAAAATTTGTCGAAAAGTAAGTAAAAAGAAGTTAAAAAAGGAAAGCGGACGATCGATCACCACGTTTTAACTTCAGCACTGAAAGCAGTTGAGCAACTGAAAATGTTAGGACTATGATGATTTAAAGTTCTTGACTATGTAGGGAACTCGCTCGGAATTATATCCACCGCATTTCCAATTACTGTCGTTATAACATCACGGCTCGATATTGTCGTTTGCCGTTTTTAACTCCCGACGCAAAAAGAGGGGTGCTATAAGTTTGACGTGTCTGTCTGTGGCATCATAACTCCTGAACGGATGCAGTTATTTCAGTTTAGTTTTTTTTGTGTTAAAGGTAACTTATGTACGAGTGTTCTTAGATAATATGTTTGATGAAAATCGGTTGAGCCGTTTAAAAGTTGTGGGGAGATTAACCGAATGTCAGCATTTTTTTACTTTTTAACGGAAATAAGTTCTTGTGTCGGGGGATTTTTAAATTTAAAATTCAATTTTCCTTTATACATAGAAAGGTAGATATAAACTAATTTCACCTTATGAAAAATGGTGCATAAATAATTGACTATTACACGATATTGAATTGACTAATTTCCATGTCTTTTTAGTTCTTAATTTCAAGGTTCTATGTATCTACTGAGAAGAAAGGAAGGACCTGTTTTTTGCATTAATTCAAAAGTGCGTGATGTATGAAGCAATCTTTATCTTTTGATTGAAACTTAAGATACCTACGTAGTGGGCGAGTTTGCGATGCGTTTTGGAGTTTAAATCTTTGAGTCGTTGATTTTTTTAATATTTTTTTTTATTTTATTTCTAATTCAAAAGTCTATGAAATCATTGCATTTACATTTTATTCGGACGATTTAAAGGATTATATTGTACGTTTTAAGTTTAACAACACAGACAAAATAAATTGTTTTGATTAGGATAACCTGGGGGCTTAATTAGGTATTTGATGTTATATATTTTAAATCAAAATGTTCAATAAATGTTCACATGTTTGTACTTATTCACTTTTAAAACTAAATCAAATAGATAAATATTATAAAGATAAAGAAATATCAAATAAATTCAAAGAAATAAAATTATATACCTATATCTAACAAAGTTTGTAACACATCTATATTTTTTTTTGTTTAAACTTAAAATAAATTTAAAATTTGTGCCGTCGATGTACTTATTTTTTATTTAGAATGTAGGTATAGGTATAGCAAAAGATTTACTGGTGTATTTTTACTTTAAATATCTGAATTTGACATACCAGTCTTCTATTTTTTTAAATTTCGAACCTAAGTAAATTATTAGTTTTTTCATTTTTATAAATTTTATAAATTCGGTTTTCGAATTTTAAGCTCAAAGAGAAAAATAAATTATTTTAAAAATTCCAACTTACAGGCCATCTGAAGGTTTTTAAATTCGATTTTTGAATTAAGAATTATAAAAGTAACTTACTGTTATTTCGATATTCGAGCACAGATTCCACTACGCAAGCGTATGCGCACTTGTAAGACTTAATCGGCACTGGATTAAATGCACTGAATACACGTTCCGATCAAGGTGAATATACGTATTATGCATGAATTAATGAGAAGTATTTTTATAGAGCGTGCGCATAAAAACTTTGATTTTATTACCTTTAATTGATGTCACTTGGAAGTCGGTGAACATAAACTAAGGGTTATTATATTAACAGATAATTAAAATTTTAATTATTAAATTGTTGATTTTAATAAAACATCTACTTCATCCTTTGTAGTTCATAGACAACAAGTTGCCAGTCAACTAGTTTTTTGGAAAATCCAAAGAATACGTGAGCCTTTTCAAGTATTAAGTAGTGTTAAGTACTAATAGTAGAGTGAAAGTAAAGACTGAAAGCCTTTGGACTAAGTAGGGCAGATATTTGCGAGATCAACAGCTATTTATGTATGCCTGGATCTAGGTGCTTAGTTATAAAATATATTTTAATACCTGTTAACGTTGTTATTTGTGTTAGTATTAACTGCTAACTGCAGCCTACAAACAAACATAGATTTTGTGGAATTTAGATCGATTTTTATGATTTATTCAGTAACTTTTATTCTTATACAAATCAATCTAACACCAAAGCAAGGAATTTGTATAGCCTAATTAAGTAATGATACTAATATCGGTTTTTTGACAAAACGTTGTGATTCTAGATTCACTTGCTTAGTGTTATCGAATTATTAATAAACATGGACTCAAGTAAGAGTAAAAATAAGTTTATATTATAGTCTGTATCACATTGTAAAAATGAAAAATAAAGAAATAAAGACTTGAGTACTTTACTCAGTGTTTATTTATGAGATAGCTAAAGTGTAACACTGTACAATACCTTTTTCTTAGAAAATGAATCCACAACGTGAAAGTGAAACTGACACTCGACACAGCTGTAAGTTCGCGTACACCTCAGCTACCATATTAATATATGCTCTAAGCACTCAATGGTTACCGGTTTTTTAAACAAACATAATATAGCAAACAAGGCTTTGATATAGCTTTGTCGTTCAGGCAGTTTTGACTTAGACCTCGATGAAACCTCAATGTCAAGCGCTCGCAAAACTCACCTCAAATATCCCAAGTTTTCCGCGATTTACCCATATCACTCTTTATCTGCTTCTAAAAAAGTTATTTAGCCTAGCCTATGCTATTTCTGAGAATTATTTAAAATTGATGATAAATTGAAATACTGTACAACACTAGCTGACCCGGTGAACTTTGGCCACTCACCACTATGCCTGTTTTGCAAGGGACTTGGCGTGAAGATATGTATGCATATGTCAGATGATACCTGTACAGTGTACAGCCGGCACGCTTAAAAGTTTATCTACAATCCGACTTTCAGGTTATTTGGACACTACATATTCTATTGTTTGTTGTAATGTCTCTAATATCTTAACTGAAAAACTTATGACTGGAAAAAAATGATAGGACAATCTGAAAAGCACATATTACAAATCAAAAATTAAAGGCAGATGGTCTGGAAAGGAGCCCGGACCAACACGGGGAAAAACTTAGTAATAATAACAGTAGGAATAACTTAGTAGTAAAACTAACATTTAAAAACCTTTAATACTATTATGCAATTTAATTTTTATTAACTAAATCGGATCAGATATATTATTTATTACTAGATTGCCCGCGACTTCACCACCTTAGAATAGTAACGATTTTGTACAAATTTTCATCCCCTATTCCTTCCTTAAGGATGGATTTTGGAACAAATAGCCTGTGTTTAAACTCGATTTTTAGGAATATGCATATCGAATTTCATCAAAATCGAAAGCGGCTTTCATCAAAAGGGGCTTAGCTGTGAAAGAGAAACAGACAGACAGACTTCTTCAATTGTAATATTAGTATGGATATGGCTTTTAGTAAAAAAACGCGACAGCCTTTTTTAATTAAAAAGGCTTCTCGGCTGTCGCGTTTTTACACATTTAACTATAATTGTTACTGGAAAAATAGAATTCGGCCGCAAAGTTCTTCGGGTCAGCCATATTCTCGTTAAAAGGAAGATAGAAGAAAAAGAAGGGGGAACTAGGAAAACCTTACATGCAATCGCTTATACCATCCAGTAACATTTGTTAGAGTTTACTAAATATTATGAGTAAATAAAGTGTCTTTACGTCTGAATCTCCGAACAGGTAGGCAGAGCACAATATGATATGTGACAAACCTATCGCCAACCAAATTTAATAAATCCTGTACAACGTCGTTTTTACTAGAAAACTAGCTAATCCGCCGAACTTTGTATCGCTTGACATCAGCTAATAACATTTCGTATAGTGTTATTTTTTCAATTTTTCTTGCAATTTTTCAGGGTTTTCTCTTATGTACCTTCTCCAATACACATATACATAGTCCATAGCCAACACAATAAACAATTATTAGCAAAATTGGTCTATTCGTTCAGACGTGATAAGATGACCACGCGAAGTGGGTATTAAGCAACTCTTTTTAAATTGCCCGACCCGAGAATCCAACCTGAGACTTCACCAAACTCCACCAGAAACACTAGACTAAAGGTGATATTTAGTCAATTTCAAGTAAATAATTTAGACAGCTAAATTTGGAATGGTATATTAACAACCAATGTTAATAATGTATCTCTAAAGATGGATTTTAAACAATCTAGATCTGCGTATCCGCCAGCCTTTCCTATATCTAATTGCCATAGTTTTTTCACAGATATCAATAACACATCACAACATAAAAATGGATTAAATGTCAATCTTGGACAGCAAGTTTTGGATTAGGATTGATTATTAATATTATGCAAACATCGGTTATGAAATTGAAAACAATTTTTAGTTAGATCTCAATATCTTCTACAAGGTTACTTAATTTCATAGTAACTCAGTCAAAACTAGCTAATTATCGACTCTAGCTCTGTGGTAATCGGTCCGGTGTTGTACTTGACTCCATGAGGTCCCGGGTACGATCCCTGGTTCAGGTAAAAAAAATGCATTTTTCCCATTGCCCGTGTTTGAATATGTGCCCGATTGGTCACCTAATACAATGTCTTAGTGTCTTCGACTAGTCGTGGGTATTCTGGTTGTATCTCTGTTTAATTCTTTTGGGAAGTTTGAAGTTTATTTACTGGCTTATAAGTTTTTTATATGACCCAGGTATGTTTTTATAAACTTCAATAAGAGGTTCAAGTCCACTGTAAGCTTTTTTGTGTGTTTGTTACGCGACGACTTTTTCTTTCGACGCAAAAAGAAGGGTGTTGTTAGTTTGCCTTGTCTATGTGTGTGTCTGTTTGTGGCAATAAAAGTTTTGAACGCATTGGAGGATTTCAATGCGTTTTTTTTTTGTTTGAAAGCTGAAGTAATGGCGATTGTTGTTAGGTTAGGTAGGTACATTACAAGGAGGTTTTGTTGTGTTTGTTGAAAATTTTAATGTTATTAAATTAAATTAAATTGATTATGTTTCACGAAATTTTCGAGTAAGAATAGACTAATAAAACCAAGATATGTACATATGACAAACTAGCTGTTGCCCGCGGCGTTGCCAAGTGGTTCTACAGGAACATTAATCTTCTATAATATAAAAATGAATCGCTAAATTTGTTGGTAAGCGCATAACTTCCGAATGACTGGACCAATTTGTCTAATTCTTTTATTATTGTGTTTGTGTTGTGTTTAGTTATTATCAGGAGAAGGTTTTTATGAAGAGAAGAACCGGGAAAGTTGAAGGGAAAATGGGAAAAATAATACTTTATTATTTCCCATACTGAACCGGTGAAACTAAGTTCGCCGGGACAGCTAGTTCTTGATAAAAACTATCCTATGTGTTAATCCAAGTTATCCTCTATGTGTATACAAAACAAACAGACAAACTTTCACATTTATAATATTAATACGATGATCCGTGTCCGGAATAGAAGCTGTGCCTTATGAACCTTAAAGTAAAGTATCTTCACGCCCATATTCCCGAAGAGGTAGGCTGAGGTACAACCAGGGCAACCACGACTATCCGAAGTCCCACAATGTGATAGGTGGCAAGCCTATCGCCCATCGGGCACATATCCTATCCCAAGCAATTTTTTTTTTTGAAAATTGGAAAAACCCAGTTTTCTTTTCTTTGCCCGACCCGGGATTCGAACCCGGGACCTCTTCCAGTCAAGTCCAACAACTGAACCGCTAGACCACAGAGGCGATATTATAATACCTTACCTGATACCTTAAGATATTATAATTCCTCGATTAAAGGGTCGGTCACTACTTGCTGGTACAGATTTTTTAAAACTCAGTCATTATATCACTGGCTTACAAAAAAAAATGGTTTGGTGCGGCTCTATTCGCATCTGTAGTCAGTAAAGTAGGTAGTATGAATTATATTGTATGTCTAGTTTACCTACAATTCTCATTTTAACTTTTTTTAGTTATATTCGAAAGAAGTCCGCATTACAATTAATTTTATGACATTAATTGTACAAATTATCCAGGACAATCACACTCAAGAAAATCACTCAAAAAAATTCTTAATGTATAATTTCCAAATAAATTAATACTTTCTTTAAAATATGTATTTCGTTTCGATTTTATGAACAAGAGCTGATATGAAAAAAGTGACCAGATTTCTCGTATTAGTTCACCAAATATGCCCAAAATCAGGTATAAAACCTTAGGTATTAAAATTATTTTAGGCCATTGATATTTGTACGTTGTTTTGACAACTGGAGGAAATTCCCACGATAACCTTTGTAGTCGAAAAATGGCGATCAGAATGCTCATTGAGATCTATTACAGGTGCGATTAAAGCATTAAAATGTTGCAATATCATCTATTAAATGTTTAAATTAGCTCAATGTCGTATTTACAGACCTTCTGATTAATTAGTATAGACTAACATAAGAGCAAAGTTAAGTTCATAATACAGTCAGTATCACAGTGTATTAAAGATTTTAATACCAGGTTGAACTTTGAAGTACTTTAATGTATTTTTATACAAAAGTATCTTAAGGAGCCATATACGCTAAAATACGTCAGCAGTTTACTGTTTTTTTCATACAAAGCAATCATGGATCTTGCTGACATAAATACACAAGATTAACATGAATATGCTTTACAAGACTAGTGTTTCCAAAACACAATTAATTTCACTTTGTTCGATAGAAAAAAATCAAAAAGTTAACCATTTTTTGAAAGGAAAACGCAAATGTCTACTTCAAATATGAAAATATCAACACCAGATTTAACGTAAACATAGAGATAAGTACTATACCTAAAAGATAAGTGTTTCAGATTTTATACTTTTCTTCAAATTACTTTTATAGTGTCGAAAATAGTGATTTGTCGCTTAAGACGTTTACTTTAGAGCGCTATTGTCTATAGTAATCATGGAACGAGGGAGCGCGGTGATTGGCTCTTCTGGCTGACTGAGTATGGGGCCTTAACACCCATATTCCCGAAGTGGTAGGCAGAGGCTCAACCATCCACGACTAGCCGAAGACACTAATGCCCGATTTCACCAAGAGCCCCTATATTTAGGGGACCTTTTAACGTGTTTTAGGGGACTGTTTTGTATGGAAACAGTCCCATAAGTAACGTTAAAAGGTCCCCTAAAGTATAGAGGCTCTTGGTGAAATCGGGCATAAGTCCCACAACGTGATAGGTGGCAAGCTTATAGCCAATCGGACACATATGTTCAATCTCGGGCAACGTTATTTTTGTTTACACATTTATACATTTTCAATTTTTTTTTGTTACCCGACCCGGGGATCAAACCCGGGACCTCAAGAAGGCAAGCCCGACGCCGGACCGCTAGATCATGGAGGCGATGATGTTTATTAATAAGGGAGAAAGGGTTGAGTAGTACTAGTGGCAGTGGTAATAGCAATAGCGATTCATTTTCATATTATTATATTATAGACTAGTGGTCGCCCGTTGGTCGAAATTCGACCATAAAAAATTAATATCTTGTTGATAAGAACTCAATCTTCATTTCTCAAGACCAACTGCTTTGTTTCCAAACTTTTTAGTACGCCATCTGTGATCTTTTATCGTTATCATCAATATGTTTGTTTGTGTGTGTCAGATGCATGGCAGTATGGGTAATGTTTTTATTCATTAATTTAATATACTTCATAAGCATTATTATTGAAAAATATTAGAGATATGCACTTCTCCTACTCATAAACTATAAGTGTGCCAAATTTTATGCTCCTGTGTCAGCGCAATTTTCGTAACAACGGGTCCAAAGTTTTGGCATCACGTATTAATAGGTATATAGATGTACCTATAGATTATGCCACTATGTTATTTATGAAACTGTAAAACTAAAACGTACTAGCTTCTTTCTGGCTCTCTCGGAAACTCGTTGGCATTGTAGATTCGGAGTATATTACGCAAAAGTAAATGTTTTACTTTTAATTCTGTGTTGATGATGTTTTGTTGGTTTTTGGTTAATGAGACCTTGGGCCTTGTATTAAGCATACCATAAGATACGTGTGTAAATAAATTTCAAATAATTATTCAGTAGTTTATTTACACACATCTTTAGCGCTTTTTAAATATAATATTAGTTTATACGCATGTACAATCCTTTAGTTATCGCTATCTGTTGCCGGTGGCGTCGTGTATTCAAATTGTTTAATTCTTTTAGGCTAAATATTTAACCCTGAGTTAGCTTTTAACTCGGGATAAATCATTTCATATATGACAGTTAAACTTATTGTTAAATCTAGCCCAGGAACGTGCAAGTGGCCCCTAGGAACCAGTTGAGATATCCGGGCTAAAACTGAAAGCTATCCTATGTTCTTTTTGCCTATTTGGTACAAGATAGTGTTTACGGCTTTAATCTTAAATTTAACGAAGTTCGTCTTTTGAGAACCTATTGAGATATCGCAATTAAAACTAAAAACTAGCCTATATCCTTTATTATGTTATAGTGTTTTGAATTTTGCTAACGGCTATTTACACAACACCAACACCAACACCCTCATATTTCAATTATTTAGCTTTTTTGGGAACTTGTTGAGATTTAGGGATAAAAGCTGTAAATTAGCCTATATCCTTCTTCAAGGTAGAATGTACGTACTGGATTTTCCTCTCGGCTACTTCCTGGTAATAACATTATTTAGCTCTTTCGGGAACCTGTTGAGATTTTGGTCTTAAAGATATAGTGTAGGTACTGGATTTTTTGACGGCTACATCCTTGTATGTAAATAATTTAGCCTTTTAGGGTACCTGTTGAGATACCAAGATGAACATTGAAAACTAGCCTATATCCTTTTTTAAGGTAGGTATAGTCTAGGTGCTGGATCTTGCTCAAGGCTACGCCGCGCTCTTATATTTACATTATTTAGCTCTGTCGGCAACCTGTATATATATTTGGATGAAAACTGAAAATATGTAGCTGATAATATATATGATATAAACTGATAATATAAGCTATCCTTCTTTTGGTTATAGTGTATGTACAGGTCACTGGATGTTGCTTACGGTTCAACCCTTATATTTACATTATTTAGCTTTTTCGGGAACCTATACCAGGATAAAAACTAGCCTATACCCTTAATCTAGTCAGGCATTGTGTAAGCACTAAATGTTGCAAAAATATGAAACTCATTCGGGAAACTATTCAGTTATCGGAATGAAAACTGTAATATAGACTTCTATAATGTAGACTTCTTTAAAGTATAGGTACCTACTGGATATTGCTCATGACTATGCTTTGGTATTTAAACTATTTAGTTTTTTCGGAAAACTTTTGAGCTATCCAAACAAATCTGAAGTAGTGAAATACTAACATATAGTTTTGGTATACCAGATGTTGCCCGTGGCTCTGTCCGTGTATTTAAATTATTTTAACTGCCCATTTAGAAATTGAGTTAATACAAATTTTTGTAACATACCTACCTATCCTCCCATCTTTTTTCCAAAATCCATATGTCCAATTCATTCTGAGTGAAAAAAAGTTCAAATAAACACAGTTACGCATTTATCGTTAACTAGATTTTTCCCGAGGCTAGACTCAGGTTTTAACTCTCCCGTAGTAAACGCAACCACATGAAATAGCACTAAAATCGAAATTAATAACCCCTGAAAAAAAAACTATAAGTACATGGCTAAGAACCATATCGTTCATATCAGCTTTTAAAAAAAACCCAGATCGAAATCGGTCCATTCGTTCAATAGCTATAATGCGATAGACACGTCAAACTTATAACATCCCTCTTTTTTAATAGGTTTTTTTTATAGGCAGGTTTTGAAATATCTTCTACTGAGTGTTGTTATGTTTGTAACTTGTAAACCACAAAATTTATGACTTGGAAAAAATTGCAGAAGAATCCGCAAAGCACATGCCACGAACCATAAACGAATTAATTAAATCGGAATTTTGCGTTAATGAATTATAGCCCAGCTAACGTTTTGGCCCCTTGCTAACCCCTCTTCCGCATGAACCCATTAAGTGGGCGGAATAAAAAGTAACCTATAACTTTCCCTAGAATATAAAGTAGCTGTCAGTCAAATTTCATTACGATCGGTTTAACAGATATGGTGTGAATCGCGATAGTACTGACAGACAAACAGACAAAAAAATAAAAATGCTGAAAGTTTGTCGCTTCGCCTTTTAAGTCACATGTACCTATTTTTTTTATTAAATATCTTTAATGTATACAATTAATTTTTTACAGTATAGATAGACAGATAGATATATGTAGAAAAAAGAGATGAAAGATTGATAAAGCAGATATACAATGTGAATATGGATGGATGTACCTGGGGAGACCAAGGATGACATTCCACGATCAAATGTTATCCGATTGCGGTATACATAGTTTCTGAAACCGGCGCGTTTGTATGAAAAGGGTAATGAATGTGTAGGAAGCTAGGCAGGTCGGCTAGGATCGTGAGGTTTGGCACTCGATAACCTCTGCCTACCCCGTAAGGGACTTGGCGTGAATATGTATGTATGTATTGTATGTGTATATAGTGATGAACTGATGATTAATGATTTGTTTTTAGTTTGTTAAAACTTTAAGGAAACTCGAAAACTGAAACACTATGGCGGTGTACACCGATGTTAACTCTGCCAGGGTCACAGTATTACCCACTCAAGGGTCCGAGCCTTGTCGTGGCGGGGGTCTGAGTAGCTGGGGTTAAGCCGGGGCCCCGGCGAAACTAATTTGGACCAGGGAAGGCGCTCCTCAGTACCCCTCTCTGTCCAAGAGGGGATACGATTTCCGTCTAGCCCGCCCGGTCGAGATGGGGTTGCAGCAGGTACGGGGAGCTTGTCACCACTGGAACCCTGGACTGAACTGAACTGGATGGGGTGCACCCTTTGTCTCCTTACATCACTTCAGACGATAGGCGGCCTCTGTTGAGTAGGGCCGCCAGAGGGGGATCGTTGGATCTAGAGCCGTTGGGGCAGTGGAAGTTTGCGAAAGCGTCCCCATAGCCCCGGTACCTGGCGAAGAGGAAGACACCGTGTGGTTTTAGTGAGTAGGAGTCTCACTTGACCCGCCATTTCCCCCGAAAGTGGCGTCTATCCATGATGGATTTCCACTCGTAAGAAAAAAAGTCACGGTATTAGTGACTTATGTTAATAGACGTCTTTTATAACTTTTAAGTACCGAATAATTTTCGTTGCAAGATATCTTAATCGGGCACATGTCCGTTTAATTTGTTATTAATGTTTTTTAAATGTCTACATATTATTATCTCAATCGTGGGTACATAATGGCATACTTAATTGAGTAGCTATGATCTAGATCACGATACCGATCAGCTTCTTTTGACCTCTGTTTAACAATCACTAGCAGTTGCCCGTGTTGTTACTCGCATTTAAAAAAATCTCTCTATCGGGATCACTTGAGAAAAGGGGTAACATACAATAAGGGGTAGGTAGAGGCACAATCATGGCACCCACGACTAGCCGAAGATTTTTAGTCCCACAATGTAATTTTTTACATGAACACCCACCTTCTTCTAATAATAATGAAAGAGTATCCATCCATTCTCATAAACTTTTGCATTTATGACATTAGTAGGATGTAACAACATTTTATCTGCCTTAAAAAAATGAATGGAAAACCTGCTCAGCCTTACTTTTATTATTTCACTAAACCATAAGACATAAAATAACTTCCAGTGCCTAAAATCCTTGCTTTTAGCAGGAATTTGATATAGCGATATTTGTTGCGGAGGAATTATTAATTCATTTAAATTAATTAAATAAAAAAAAACCTTGAACTAATTTTACAAGTTATTTAGTCAAAAGCTAATGTTTGCAATAGTTATTGATGTTAGCCTTAAATACAAATTTATTAACTTGATACAGAAACATTTTTTCCCAGCGTTCGTCCTGGGGGCTGATTATGTATCTCAGTGGCCAACTAAAAGTATACATCAAATAGCTGTCAAATGAGGCCTTCTTTTTTTGTATTTGCTATCTTCGTGACCAACAGTAATACAATAGAGATAGGAAACACAAATGACGTCATTCGACAGCTATTTGATGTACACTTTTCCATTTTGAGTTGGCCACTGAGATACATAATTAGCCCCCAGGGCCGCTGAATAGAATAGACTATCTGCCTACCAGCCAGGTGGTTTTTTAAAGTTACGGTTTTTAGGAGGAACATAGGTAAAATAAGTCATTACCAACTAGACCAACGAGACATACACACGAGGCAGAGTGCTGTGCATCAACTTGCCCGGGTATTACTGCCGCCATAATCACTGTCAGTTCCAGTTCGGAAGGTAAGGTAGCCGGTATACTTGCACAATTGGCCTAACATACCTACTACAGTCTATAGTATCTAGACTGCGGCTATCTCTTACCGTAAGTGGAGCCATGTGCTTGTTCGCTGTATCTTTCTATCATAAAAAGAGGATAAGGGGTGTTGCAAAGGTACGTTGACTCGGGCTATAAGCTACTACTACACTAAATTTTGTGAAAATTCGTTTAGTAGTTCATGCGTAAAAAGTGAACAGACAAACCTTCAAATAATTTAATAAACCATATTTTGAGTTATTTTTACAACATTTAGTTATCGTTGTTTTAAAAAAATATATTTAATGTTATTTAGTCTTATCAATGTTTTGTTATTGCACCTATAACGCCTACGGTGTCTATAGGCTACGGTTGTTTGTTACCAACAGTTTGTTTGTTTGCTTTTCTCTTAGGTACATAAAAAACAAAAACTAATTTAATAAACACCCCCACCCAGAAATAGGTTTAGATTGGGAAACTAAATTTTCATATTATTTTTAGTTCAATTAAATAACTAAACTAAATATTAAATGAAGAGGGTATAATTTCACATTTACTCTATCTGTCTTTACTTTTGTTCCTATACTCCGAATGACCACACCAACAACAATCTAGCGGTAGAGTGCTGTGCAGCACTTTTCCAGGTAGAGATCCATCGCCTTACAAATTCCTGCCGCCAACATCGACAGTATCATGGTTCGGTTGGGAGGTAGGGTTTCCTGTACATTTACACAATAGGCCTAAAATCCTAGCCATGGACATAAATCGTGAATATCAGCTATGGTGTCTGGAGGCCAAGGTCGTCTCTCACCATCAGGAGGGTCTCGTGCTTATTCGCTGTTCAATTTATAAAAATAAGACTAAAAAAATACGAAAAACGACACTAATTTTGCCCATTTAAACTGCTAGCTGCCCAGCGAAACTAAATTCGCAGTGTTGGCTAGTAAACCTCAAACCTTAAAATTATAACCCAGGTACCATCGAAACGAAACCATTAAAATCCTTTAGCTATTAGTCGAGTATTGACGTAGACACATACAAGACGAATGAAGAACCTCATCCTTTTACGATAGCTTATTTGTTATAATTTATAAAATAATCTATTAGTTTATAGTTATTTATATTATACTATAACATATTGTACAGTAGATATTTAGTTTTTACTGAGACTAAATTTCTTTTATGATAATGGAAGGCAAACAAGCCGACGGATTGCCTGATGGTAATTCACGCCGCCTAGAGACACAAAAGGCGGTAATGGTGCCAACCTGAGGCCGGGATGTTAGGCCTCGAGCAAAAGTAAGTTTACCGACTACCTTACCCTCCGAACCGGAACACGTCAACGGCAAGCATTGGACGTTATGGTGGCAGGAATAGGTAAGGTGGTGGTACCTATCCGGAAATAAATAAATAAATAGTTTTATAATATTATTGGTTATTACTATTAATTATACTATCTTAATATATAAAAATTACGTGTCATATTGTTAGTCCGCGATAAACTCCGAAACCACTTAACCGATTTCAATCATATTTGCACACCCTGTGCAGTTTGATCCAACTTGAAAGATAGGATAGCTTACATCTCAATTTATGTTCAAAAAATTACCATCCGAGCGAAGCTGGAACAGGCAGCTAGTAATATAATATGTTACTGGCGTCCCGCCCCGGCTTCGCATGGATATTAAATATACATATAAACCTTCCTCTTCAATCACTTTATCTATTAAAAAAACGCATCAAAATCTGTTTTACGTAGTTTTAAAGATTTAAGCATACAAAGAGACATAGGGATCGAGTGGCTAGCATACACGCCTAACTACGCCGAGCAATCGCGCGGCTCGGGTTCTATTCCCGACGGAGGCAGGCATTTGTGTAATGAACATTTAGATGTCTTCATTTCCGGGTTAATAAACACCCAGATGTTTATTAAATTTAGTTTTGTATCTATTGAAGTATTTCTATGTATGTATTAGAATCGTTGACTAACACCCATAACACAAGCATATAACTTTCTTACTTTGGGGTTAGATTTAATTTGTGTAACTTGTCCAGAGATATTTATTTATTTTATTTATAGGGACAGAGGAAGCGACTTTGTTGTTTTATTTTTATGATTTTTTATGACATTGGAAGGCAAACAAGCAGACGAATTTTCTGATGGTAAGAAATTCCCACCGCCTAGAGACACCAAAGGTAGTAATGGTGCGTTGCCAACCAGAGGCCGGGATGTTAGGCCTCGAAAACTATATACTATGTGTATATGTGTTGTATACTATGTAGTGATTATGTTATTTTATTCGATACTTAGTTTTTACTAAGACTTCATTTGCAAATAGTTTTATAACATACGAGGGTCAAACTGAAAGTTCTTAGAAAATCAAAAACTAAGCATTCTAGCAAG
>NJDD01000535.1:138832-187950 GCA_002245505.1 Calephelis nemesis
CTGCCCTTTACGAGCTTCCGTCAGATGATCTATTCTACTCAGCGGACCCTGACCAACACAAGAGATTTGTAATTTTATATATTGTCTTGTGTGTGTGTGTGTGTGTGTGTGTGTGTGTGTGTGTGTGTGTGTGTGTGTGTGAGCTGTTTTAAAATTGAGTTATACAATTCTACCTTAACAAAAATTATAATAATACATTTCAAGTTAATTAAAAACTTGCAAAATGAATTTAATCTGAGACAACATACATGTTCATGACTTTATACCCACTATTTCTCTGGACTTATTACACAAATTGAATCTAACCCCAATATAAGCAAATATGTGCTAGTGTTATGGGTGTTAGTCAACGATACTAATGCATAGAAGTGTTTAAAGGGATACCAGAAATACTCGTAATTTAATAAACACCCAGGTCCAGAAATGCAGACACATAATATTCGACAAACAATAATTGCCTACCCTCGCAGGGAACCAAACTTGACTGAAGCTCAAGTCAAGCTCAGGTTAATAAGATTTTTAAAAGACGGCATCGAATATTGCAAACATGAAAAGTCTTTTATTTTAAAAACTTGATCGACGATTGATAAGAATGTCCAATGCACAATAAAAATGTGGACACGCTTACAAATCTTGGCATGTCCAGTGTGTCGAGTGTGAGCTTCGCACGAATTTTCTTTACTGCCGCCTTTGCGTTTGGACAGTCCAAATGTATGAAATAATTTAGTTGTTTCGAATATCCGCTGGAGGCGCTGATAATAACTCCATATATATTAAGATCATGACATGTAAACGCGATAGTAGAGTAAATTGTTTCAAAAACTCACACTAGGCACAAGATGACGACATAATCTATAGTCTATACCTATATATAAAAGTCAATGCCACTTTTCGCTGTAATTTTATAACACAAGAACGGGCTCACCTATCGAAACCAAATGTTTAGACTTTGTTCGCAGTATTTAGTAGATGGTTTATGTGAAGTTTGAATAAAATCGGTCCAGCGGTTATACATTTATCACATTTTTGTAAATAAATAAATAAAATAAATTAAAAAATGGCGGATCATTTTGTAAATAGGTAATTTTCAGTCAAAATCAAACTTTTTTTCAGGTGGCAGCACAATCCACGCTGTCATATTGAAACTTTCCGTTGTTTTTTTTTCTTTTGTTGTGTTATGTCATTCATACGGTCATATAAGTGCGTAGCGAAGCACGTACCGGGCCGCTTGTAAGTGATAAAAAATTTAAGTTTCACTAACTGTACACATGTGTCCAATCTCTTGTGTCCTTCATTTTTAATAAATTTTATTTTTCAAAATATTTTAGTTGTCATAGTCCTGATAATGCCTTAATCACTAAACCAGTTGTATAAAATATAAAAATATAAAGTATATTGTGGAAAGTGCAAGTGTTTTTTAAAAAAATGTGTCTTTATTTTAAGGTATTGCCCCGTGTTAGTCCGGCCTCAATTGCAGAATAGACATGTGATAAGTCCGTTACTTTTCAATCGCCGTGACTGTCGTTCCAGTGACAAGAAAGTAACGTTAAAAAATAATCGTGACTTTGTCGCGTTGGTCACTCTACACACAATACATCTTACCTAGGTTATAAATTTGTTTCATGTAGGTAGGTCACATTTATCACTCCGAATATAATTAGGCAAACGATTCAGGAGTCACACTTGTCTTCCAAGTAACGTAATGGGGTCATTCTACTCTTTACTGCAGGTTTTTGGCAATAGTTGTAACGGTTTTAAAACAATATTGGTTAAAGATAAATTAAGTTATTTCGTTGTGTGTATGTGTAATTATAGCTAAACTATCGCAAACCACTGTCAGCAGCGAGCTTTGTACGTACATTTTTCTAAAAACAATGACATTGTTGACCAAGGTAGAAAAATCAAACCACTATGTTACCAATCAAATTATTTTTATAAGGCATTTAAGTCACTCATTATAACAACAAAAATTAACAAAACGTATTTAAAAAACATGTATCTTTCTTTCTCCTATTTATAAGTAAAAGTAATCATTTGCTAAGTCTTATAAATTACAATTAAAAGACTGCTGTGTTACTGTTGTGCAGTTTTGTTTAAAAATATTTAACGTAACATATACGCGCGTAAAAATATCTTAGCAAAAATTTTAACATTCATAAAAATATATATTATAATGCATCTGGTATAACCGAAATACAATTTAGAAACCAATTATACGAGGGTCAAACTGAAAGTTCTTAGAAAATCAAAAACTAAGCATTCTAGCAAGTTACTAGTTTTATTATAACTTTTCAAAATAGCGTCCATTTACATCAATACATCGCTGCATTCGATGGAACCATTGAGAAAAGCACCTTGCCCACTCGGCCTTAGGGGTCTCTTCGACGGCGTTTTGAAACTCAGCCACTGCTTCTTCGGCGTCCATAAAATGTTTTCCTCGAAGTTTATCTTTTGTTTTCGGGAATAAATAAAAATCGCAAGGTGCGAGGTCGGGGCTATACGGCGGGTGACCCAGTAATTCCACGTCTGAGGTCGCCAAATAGTCGATCGTTTGCCTGGCGGTGTGCGACGAGGCAGTGTCGTGATGAAGGAATATCCTGCTGCGAGGTCGTTTCTCTCGAACTTTTTCCAAGACAAGTGGCAAACAGTTGTTAGTGTACCACTCTGCATTAACCGTTTTCTGATCCTCTAAGACAACTGTCGCGTAATGACCTGTCTTTTCGAAGAACGAGGCCACCATCTTTTTTCCAACACTTCGACCTCTCTTCACTTTAGTTGGCAACTCTTCGGAAGGAAACACCCACTGAGCAGACTGTTTTTTGGTTTCCGGATCATAACAGTAAATCCAGCTTTCGTCACCCGTTAGTATGTCGAACACAGCATTTGAGTCACCTCCGTTAAATTTTTGGATCATTTCTCGGCACCAATCAACACGGCGGAGTTTTTGAGCCTCGGTCAAATTATGCGGTATCCAGCGGGCACAAAGCTTCCTGACCGCTAAATGTTCATGGAGGATTTTGTGCACTTGACTCATACCTATGCCTAGACTTGTCCGAATCTGCTGATAGGTCACTCTTTTGTCAGTCTCTATCATACGCCGCACAACACTGATATTGTCTTCAGTCGTCGCTGTAGAAGGCCGTCCCTCACGCAAATCATCGGTGAGATTAGTTCGACCACGTTTGAATTCATTAAACCAGTTGTAAACTGTGGCACGAGATGGGGCTTCATCGTGAAAAGCCAATCGAAGTCTATCATAACTTTCTTGTTGACTTATATGACATCGAAAGTCATAAAAAATCATTGCACGAAAATTTTCTCGGCTTAAATTCATTCTGACGTGCACAGACAATTTTCAATTTGCCGCCAAATCGTAAAACAAATGACAAATGAATGAAATGTATACTCAATATTATCGGTAAAGAGTTCTATTTTCAAATATTAAACTTATTTTTTTAATATAATGCTTTTAAGTTTCCAGTTCTAAAAACTTTCAGTTTAGCCCTCGTACAACCGAAAGCGAAAAACATCTTAGCAGAAGTAGGGACATGATGGTAACACAGTTGTTCAACAATAACAAAATTGTTTTTAATAGAACATTGTCTTACACAAAAAGTTTCTAATAATTATTATGATCGGTCTTTTAGTTTCAATAAAGATTGTAGATAATGCTTTTATTAATAATACTATATATTTTAGCTAAATCACAGTACCTACACAGGCTAGGTTACTTAAAAATGAAATAAAAGTTTCAATTATTGCTCGATCACTTCTAAAAGGTTAGGAAATGTATAGTATGCGCATTTTCCTCTGAAAATCTTTTTTGGTACAGAAACTGCTTCAAGAATGTTAATATAATGCTCCTCACTAATGTCTGTTTCGCAAGCTTCAAATAGTTTTCCAGTTACATTTGCAACTCTATAAAATACGACTTTTACATATCTATCCTCATCAACATCGCTCAACGCAGAAGCTATGTATTTGTAAATTCGTTTTTACCTTGTATCTTCAAGAATACGTAAGTTCCAGGAATTATTTTACTACGATGCAGATTTTCTTTATGGAAGTCGTCGCTTTGTTTTGATATACTAAGTAAATTATGCTCGTCAATGTTGGAAATATCTTTCAACGCAGAAAGAGGTTCATAATCACTGTTATCGTTATGAGTCTTAGGAGTAAATTTCATGGAATATACAGCGGAGTCACAGCAGAGTAACAAATTTGTCTGGTAACACAGTCGTAAAATAACAAGGTGGTACCTGATGTTTCCGAAATTACCGTGTGATTTGCAAATTTTACAGAAGAACATAATTATGTGACATGAATGCTACTCTCAATATTTAAAACATAATATAAAAGTTGAAAATCTTACTATTTTTCCGAGTAACAAAGTGTACACCAAATAAACATACGCGACGCTATTCACAATATGGTGGCGATTGAGTCGCGTCACGCGGTTAGCAGAGATCTCCCCCGCCCCGCAGTTGTCTTTGACAGTCAAACGAATGGAGCGAGTGGTTAGTGAAACCTCAACATCGAATAGTTTTATGAGAAAATGCCAGTAACATAGTGGAACCGTTTTGGTATTGTTCGTTAGGGACAAAACTATTTAATTTTTTTTTGAAAAAAACTGAACAGTTTAAAAATATGTAATGAAAACAGAAAAAATGCGTTATTATTTCATTATTATATTTCATTTTTTCTTCATAGGGCTGCTTTAAAAAAAATACTTTTGCGGTTAACTTTGTCTGCGCTTTAGGTCTGGGACATGTTGCGTTACTATGAAAGACAACTATCTTACCATGAACCTCCACTTTGTGACCCTACATATCTTAAAATATGTAATAGATTTAAAATCCAACTTTCATAAAAGTAGAAGAAAAAATGCGGTAGTCTCACTTACAGCGTATGTTTTACATTACACTATTAACAAAACGGCATTATCAGATTTTCTTTACGGGGGGACACAAAAACCTGCACTAAAAAGTAGAATGTCCCAATGCCATTTAGCCGTATTTTTAACAGACTTTTCAAAAGGAGGATATTTTCATTTTCTCAAGTCGTCTTATTTTTTTATTTTATGTATTTTCCAATTATACAAGAGAGAGAGAGAGTGAGAGAGAGAGAGAGCGAGAGAGTTAATTTAAAATAAGTTTGACACTTTATAGGCTTACGACTGTTGTATTTAAATCAATGTTGATGGTAATATTTTTAAAAACATAATATTATCTAGAAAGCGACGTCAAACGTGACGTGTCGCCATCACTGCGATCGAACGACGTTCCGGAAAGGCAACGACCGGCAGAAGTACCTATCTACGTTACTTTGGAACGTAGTTCCTTTTTGACAGATCACAGCGGTCACTGTGATGTGTGAATCGCAGTGACATTCATTGTGAAGTTATTTAACGCCCACCTCTTTAATGCAGAACAGACAGACCTTCTTGCCAGGCAGCTCGTAAAAGGCGAGTATAGGCTTACCATCACTAGCACAATGACATCCTACTAAGTGCTAGAGTTTCGAAGTAACTCGCCCGGTTTGGTACCACCACCTTACCTATTCCTGCCACCATAACATCAGTGTTTGCCGTTGACTTGTTCCCGTTCGGAGGGGAGAGTAGCCGGTAAACTTACTTTAGCTCAAGGCCTCAGATTTTATGTCTCTAGACGCCGTGAATTTCTTACGATCAGGAAATCCGTCTGCTTGTTTGCCTTCCAATGTCATTAAAAAACTACAGATATCGCTTTGTATGTGTTTTCAGCACCTCCACCCAGTACTTGCTTCACTCAAGGTTCATATTAATCCGTGAAAAGGATCTTAAGATCGATAAATCACAATTAATACGAGTTTTAAATATAGTCTTAGTTATCATATTACTATTAATCAAGATTGTGACACACAGATTTAATGCGTTCTTGACATTTTTATATTCATTTTAAATAATTTTGTACAAAAATCTGAATGCCAATTGACGTTTTCAATTTGTCAATCTTTTAGCCAACAAAAACTATAGTAAATAGTAGAAATTTTAAAACTTAATTACTATAAGAGTCTTTAGAGTTATTGTTTATTGCGTAGTTCGTATAAAAACTCAGTATCGCAATCGGTTTAAGAATAATGGTAACAGACACACAGACACGTCAAACTTATACAATCTCTTTTTCCGTCGGGGTTAATAAATACAAAAACTGCAAAAACCGACTTATTTTGTAATTCTGCTTTCGCAAGATGGCAAATGATTTGGAAATGGTCTATAATAAATAAATAACTTTTATCAACATTCTTCTAGTAGTTTTAGTTTTTTTTTTCAGATCCATGAATGAGGCCTCCAATTTTTTACATTTATACAAAAGTCGTATAACGGTTTCTTTCAAAATAAATGTACCTAACGAGTTTCAAATATATCCCAATGGTTTGGAAATAACATGACTGTGACATACGGACGGACAGACAGACCGACATGTCAAATCTAAAAGGGCTCCATTTTTACCATTGTGATGCGGAACCCTATAAGTCAGTTTTACTTAGACATGTATAAAATACCTTAATATCACACAAAACTCGTAAAAACTCGTAGTCGGCAAAAATATCGTCATAAAAACTACTTGCTTGGAAATCGGGATGCCCCAAATTTGCTTCCGTTCGAAATTCAAAATGTTATGGACTTCACATAAAACATATTATTTTTAGGCAAACAAAAATTGGATTTTATAATTATACTTTCACGTTCTAATTACAGTACCTACACGCTTATATCTCCGAAAAGGTAGGCATAGGTAAAATCAGTGTGATAGATGGCGAACCATTCACCAAACGGTAACAAAAATAAACATCCAGGCGACATGGGTTTTTTTAATGTAAAAAGCACATTTTCGAGTTGCCGGGAATCGTATTTGAGAACCCATGCAATTACACCAAATTGACATTCAACGATTACATCGCTCGGGTGTTATTCGAGGGTGGTGACAAGTCATCAAAAAAGGCGTTTTTGTATGAAAAATAAAAAAAGTAACGAAGATCGATATGTGCTGAGTCATAATGTGTAATTGTATTGTATTCTTTCGATAAACACACTGATAAGTTATATCAAAGACAATATAATTTACCAATACCAACGCGGCCTAGAGACACCAAATTGGTAATGGTACGTTGTCAACCTGATGCCAGGATGTTAGACTTGAGCAAAAGTAAGTTTACCGGCTACCTTATCTTCCGAAATTCACGTCAATGGCAAGCAGTGACGTTATGGCGGCAGGAATATGTAAGGCGTTGGTACAAATCCGGACGATTCACTGCGAAACTCTACCACCTAGTTGGTTTGCTTGTAAAATCAATGCAATACTTGCAAATTTATATTGTTTTGAACCTAACAATACACGCAAACACTAATTGCTTACATAATTCTATGTTTATTATACAGCCAGAAATCGATTGCAATTTTATTCGTAACTAGTGGTCGCCCGTTGGTCAAACATAATAAATTTAAATATTTTTTTGAACTATTCCAGACCTATTCCAAATTTCTTAGTGCGGCATCAGTGATCTTTTATCGTTATCATTAATATATTTGTTTGTGTCAAATGCATGGTAGTGTGGGTAATGTTTTATTTATTGATTTAGTTTTTTAGTATTTTTAAGCATTATTATTGAAAAAATATTAGCATTCTGCTCTTCTCCTTAATATAAACTATAAGTGTGGCAAATTTTATGCTCCTGCGTCCGCGCAATTTTCGTAAAAAGGGGTCCAAAGTTTTAGCATCACGTACCTATTAATGTATAGATTGCACCCGTGTTGGTCCAGGCTACTTTGCAGAATAGACCATCTGCCTTCCTGCCAGGCAGCTGGTAACAGGCGAGCATAGGATTACCGTAACTAACGCCGTGATATCCTACTAGGTGGTAGAGCTTCGCAGCGACTCGCCCGGATTGATACCACCGCCTTACCTATTCCTGCCGCCATAACATGCAATGCTTGCTTTTGACGCGTTCCGGTTCGAGTAAGGTAGCCGGTAAACTTACTTTTACTCGAAGCCTACCATCCCGAACTTAGGTTGGCAACACACCATTACCACCTTTGGTGGTATCTAAAATCTGTCAGCTTGTTTGCCTTCCATTATCATAAAAAAAAAATTTGTTCGCGACTGTCTGCGGTAAATGCTTACCCGCTTTAAATTAGTAGATTGACATCAATAATTAACAAATTCCTAATGCCACAAATCAAGTGCCATCTTCCCCGGTAATGTAAGAGAAAAGACAATATTTCTCGTAATTTGTAAAAACTAAACACTTGAAAGGGATATACAATAATCATATCTAGAAATAGCTTAGTTATAATAATAATAACTAGAAACAAATTTCTTACAAATAGATTTTTTTGAATTTGAACATAATAACCATATTTTTATAATTATATTTTTTTACCATGTGGTCCGGCGCAAGGCCAAGTCATCGGGCCAGATACTAAATATACCCCATGTCCTTCTCCTGGTTCTAAGCTGCCTCCCAATCAATTTCCAGCCAAATCGGTTTAGCCGTTTTAGAGTTAGGTATAAATAGTACAACTAACACGATTTTCTTTTATGTATATAATAATTGCATAAAATTCGCTTATCTATTTTTTTATATTATGTAGATAGGTGTGGATACGCAGATAGGTATAGGAAGATAGATATTCATGATGGTCTCTGGGTGGAAGGAAACCAGCTGAGGTGCTCAAAACCTGAGGCCATTGCCGTTTCTTTTATTTATGTAATCAATAAGTTTGGAATTATTTAAATAACGCAAGTTTAAACAACTTAATATTCAATAACCTAAGTTTAACCTGTGTTTGAATACAAAGGTAAATTAACACAGGAATAATTATTATAGAATATTAATTTCAACTAGTCGGTCATCGGTCACAAGATCGCTGTTTTGGCACGCGGTGTTACGCTCTTTAGTTAAAAAAATATAGATATCTTTTAGCCAACTCCAAAACATAGTTTCTTAATTCGACTTGGTTTTATTTTTTTTTATTTATTTTTTTTTAAGTTTATTTGCCCCATTATGGGGCCGGCTAAGACCTTTAGGCCATGCTGCCACGTCTTCCGTATTAATTATTTCTTTATTCGTTATATTATGTCTTCCATATTAATTATTTTTATACAGTCACTGGTCACTTTAGGCCATGCTGCCACGTCTTCCGTAATAATAAATTCTTTTTCATACTAAAATTTTAAATTCATTTCTTCAGTTTCTGATCATATTGTCTTCCCCTTTTTAAAAGTCATTTCCTTCACAAAGACAAAGGTTGTTTGAGTCCTTCAATACGTCTTTAGTTTTAATTTTTTGAAGCTTACATATTATGTTTCTCCGTTAATTTGTTTTATAGTACGTCACATCCTTGAATTACAATTATTTTCACACAAATTATAAAACTAAAATTCTGAACACCAAAATCATTTTCTTTCATGTTGGCGCCAAAACTTCTACGACAGTGCAAAAAGTATTTTTAATATTCTTTTTTTTTACCTCTATATTTTATATTATGTAATAAACACATATCTTCATATTAATTCATGTCTTCTTCTAGTTTCGTCTTCAATTTTCTTTCTTGTTCAGGCCTCTGCCTCTTCTGTCGTGATAAAACACTACTATAGTCTTTCACTAGTATAGTTTATTGACTTAATCACATTTATACACAGCTAAATAATATTTACACTTTATTTAATTTATAAATTGTACATTTTTACATTATATTACACATTTTTAGCTTAATGATTGGAGAGAACCCTCGAAAAGCGCGCCTTCCCCCTCCGACCGTTCAAGCCAACCTCGATTTTTTTTTGTGTTAATTTGCCCCTTTCTGGGGCCGGCTAAGACCTTTAGGCCCTGCTGCTATGTCTTCCGCATTAATTAAGTCTTTATTTCAATCAGCCACTATTTACAAAGTCATGTCAGGGTCTTGAGTAAAGAGGTGGTTTCGTTACTTAAGCTCATCTATTGAGATTTGGCGGCAGCGAGGAACTACATGATACACTCATTTCTTCATGATTATTTCATTTGTGCACTTTCACTGAACAAAATTAATCTAATTCCCCTCTAAATTAACCAATTTCACTCAATATAAACACGAAATTCAATAATTATGAAAAAACTACGACCATCTTCATTCACGATGGCGCTAAAACTCCCTTTATTATTAGTTAATTAGTCCCTTTGTGAGGCCGGCTGAGGCTACTTTAAGCCACGCCGCCATGTCTTCCGCATTAAGTTTTAGTTAATAAATGTTAATAAATGACTGTTAGTCATAAGTCACTATATACAAAATCATGTTAGGTTCTTGAGTAAGGCGGTGGGTTCCTTTTTATTTTTATGATATTGAAAGGCAAACAAGCAGACGGATTTCTTGATGGTAAGAAATTCACATCGCCTAGAGACACCAAAGGTGGTAATGGTGCGTGGCCAACCTAAGGCCGGGATGTGAGGCCTCGAGCAAAAGTAAGTTACTCAAGCTCATATAGTGAGATTTGGCGGCAGCGAGGAAATACACGACACACTAATTTCTTCATGATTATTTCATTTGTGCACTTCCACTGAACAACCTTTAGGCCATGCCGCCATGACTTCCGTATTAATTAAATTTTATTAACAGTCATTAGTCGATATGTAGGTACAAAGTCATGTCAGGGTCTTGAGTAAAGCGGTGTTCAGTTTACTCAAGCTCATTTTGTGGATTTGGCGGCAACGAGGAAATACACAGTACACTAATTTCTTTATAATTATTACAACTGTGCACTTGAACTAAACAAAAGAACTAATTACCAGAGATGTGACTTATTTGAAACATGTACTTCTTTTTTAAATGCAAATACCTATTTTGTATTTTGCATTTAAATACTTTTTACTAAAAAGCATTTTGTATTTTGTTTGAAATACCTTTTCAGGTGCATTTTGCATTTTAAAATTAATTTCAAAATGCAAAATACTTTGTACCTAATAGTTTAGCCAACATTATCAGTCAAACAAACTGAAATGAACAAATAAAGCTTGTATTGTCGAATCAGACATATAGAGGAGCTTGAGAGTCAAACGAAAACGACGAAAATAAATAAAAATCAATGTTTATTTTTATCTCCTAACGCAAAAAGAGGATTAGGTATTATAAGTTTGACGTTCCTGTGTGTGCGTGTGTATCGGAATATCTGTGGCATCGTAGCTCTTTAGCGGATGGACGGACTTTGATGCGGTTTGTTTTCGTTTGAAAGCTGACGTGATCGAAATGGTAGGGAGCTATAGTTTATTGAGATCTTTCCAGGTATTCAAGGTCCTCAGCTCATTTGCAGCTTTTTCTTATGCATCGGAATGAATATTAGACGCATTACGGGTATTTATTTCACTTTTATGCATATATGGGACCTAACAGACCTAGCACTAACGAATTCTGGCACAACAGACCTGCTATGATGATGGAGCTCGTAAACCTGGAAACCAGCTGCTGGTAAACCCATCGAGTTTGGACTCATTCAATTCACCTTGACAAGATTTATTCATATTTTCTGTGACGAGGACTGGACGACAAGGACCTAATGAATTTAATGTGAAATGTCTAATAGACAATAGTTTTAAAAATACTGTATTGTGTATGTTTTGTAATGTTTGCAGTTCTTTAAAGCACGCCATAGAAGAAAATTGTTGTAAGTTTGAATTGTTTGTGTGTGTGTGTGTGTGTGTGTGTTTGTCTGTTGCATCATAGCTGCTAAACAATCGTGATGCATTGTTTCAACCTCCGACGCAAAGTGAAAGGTTTTACTATCCCCTGACAGAAAACGTATGTGCTTAGTTATGTCTGTGGCAATAACTTTTGAACGGTTTTACCTATTTTGATGCGGATATTATTGTTTGAAAATTGACGTAATCGAGGTGATTTTTGGTTACGTTGTATAGGTTTTGTCGAGGGTTTATTGCTTTTTTTTAAATTTGAGGTTACTTTCCCGTTTTGGTTTGTGCTCCTTTGCAGAATAGACCATCTGCCAGGCAGCTCGTAAAAGGCGAGCGTAGGCGAGAAGAGAACTAACACCGTGGCGTCTGACTAGGTAGTAAAGTTTCGCAGCGACTCGCACGTATTAGTACCATCGCCTTCCCTACTCCTGCCGCCATAACGTCAGTGCTTGCCGTTAATGTGTTCTTATTCTGAGGATAAGGTAGCCGGTAAACTTGGATTTGTTCGCGGTCTAACATCCCGGCCTCAGTTAGGCAACGCAACATTACTACCCATATTACCATATTAGAGTCGCTAGGCGGCGTGAATTTCTTACCGTTCGTATATCTTCCAATACCAAAACAATGAATTAAAAATGAAAATTTTGACAAAACGCATTTAATTGTTATTATAAAAAGTAAAGTTTAATAATAATAAAATAAGAACTAGACGCACAATCAACCAAAATAAATGGCAACACAATTCACAAAATGGAGCCACGCATGCCTATCTTTACCTTTCCGTTTTTCTAAGTTTTACATCATTTTGATTAAATGAGTATTATTATTAATAACATAAGAGAATTTGTTGATAGGTACGTGTAAAATAAATATGAACAAAATGTCACAGATATGGTGTCATTTGGCTCGGAATTGTATCTTTATTCTATTTGTTATGATAAATACCTTTTCATTTAATTTGTTCAAAAGGTATTTTATTTTGAAAAGTGTTTTGAAAATACCTATTTTGCATTTCGCATTTGAAATACATAACGCAAAACTATTTTGTAGGTATTTTGTATTTGAAATAGTACCTAAATCTGGAAAGTATTTTGCATTTTGTATTTAAATGCTTTTTTAAAGCCATTTTGTACATCTCTACAAATTACCACCTAAATTAGCAAATTTTACTCAAATTTAGCACGAAGTTCATTGATTACGAAAAAATACGACCATCTTATTTCACGACAAAGAGAATATAATCACTACGTTTTATTTCACGATTGCGCCAAAATCCTTTGTTTTTATTTTGTATGTTTTGTTAGCAAAAGTAAAACGCATGCAGCCACATTTCTACCAAACACTACTTAACTCAGCACTCTCAAATTGTACTTTATATTTACTAATCTCTGAAAATATATAAGAAACTTTTAAACAATGTTTAGGGCTTAATCAAATGATTAGCTAAGCAGTGATTTGGAGGTTTTTTAACTCCTTTTTATGAATAAAGCAGTAGATGTCTACAGAGATCTATCTCAAGGGTCAGCACTTATAGTTATTTTGTATGTTATTTACGCGGCTACTCCGTCAATAGGTACCAAACCGACTTTGATGGTAATTTTTGCCAAAAATAAGTCATGATTCCGAGGTAGTCCTTAATTAATTTTATCATGATCCGACTAGTGGTTTTTGGGTTATACTAATGCATATATTTTTCGTTTATGTCGACGACCTCATCATAAATGAAAAAAAAATTTAACAATGTTATGTATAACTCAAAAAGTTTTAGGAGTCAATAGGATGTTGATAAAATTAATGTGGCACTATTTTGGCCTATTTTTCGAAAAAAGAATGATCGAATCGCGACTTGGTAACTAATGAAATAGTTTGACCGCCTCGTTGGTCGAGTTGCTATCGTACACGCCTAACTACATCGACCAACCGCGAGGCTCGGGTTCGATTAACGACGGGGGCAATCATTTGTGTGATGAACATTTAGATGTCTGCATTTCCGGGTCTGGGTGTTTATTAAATTTATTCTGTATCTATTTAAGTATTTATATGTAATAGTATCGTTGGCTAACACCCATAACACAGGCACATAATTTGCTTACTTTGGGGTTAGATTCTATTTGTGTGACTTATCCAGGGTTATTTCATTAGTTGGAGTCGGTTTTTGCAGTTTTACTACACTTAATTATAATTTACAATCATTACAGATGAACCACTTTCTACTTAAACAAAATTTGTCCCGGATCCAAAAAAAACACTACAGTGTTTATAACACTAATCAATCTAATATCTTTGGATCACAGATGTTTACATCTTGTAATCAGACAGTCAGGCCTTCCTGAGATTTATTTTCGTAATTAATTAAGCAGGCCTAGTAAGTTTTTTTCATAAACAAACACTAAAGTAAAAATAACGTTAGGTTGACATTGTAGTCTGTATCACAGTGTAATAAAAACTATAATACGAGGATTTGAACCTTGGCGTACTTTAGTCTATGTTTATTAATAAGACGGTTTAGGATTTTACCGTTAGCACACAAGAACAAAGTTATTTTAAAACCACGTTACATGCAAAGATTTTGATATTAGATACATATTAAATTTACAGACAAGGGTCAAAAATCAACAAAAATCATCAATATTATTAACCTCTAGAGTCCGGAGCTTTTACGGTGAGTTTTCGTCGTTATCACCCAAAATTGCGCGCCAAAATTCAAAATCGCCGAAAACAAAGAGAACGTTATTTAAAAGTCTATGTACCCGTCTGAGGATACAGGATCTCTAGATGTTAACCTATTTTAGGAAATAGGGCTATTTTAGATCAGTACCCAGGCGGCAGGCAACAACTATAATTTTCCAACAAACATATCTAACCAACAAAACTCTAATAGCCCTATCTCTACCTAAAGACTGGTTAGAGAAATCTGCAATTAACCATTGGAAGCAATAAATGCTATAAATACCATTTCTTTGTTTTATTTAAATGGTATTGTATACATTAAAACAAAAAACATGATTGACTGTAATAAACTGTTAGCGTATTAAGTACAAAAAAAAAATAAACACTCACTCACCGAGGAGTATAATCGGCCATTATGTCTAGCGTTTGTGGACTACGAGAAAGCCTTCGATTCGGTTAAAACATGGGCGGTGCTTCAGTCATTACAGCGGTGCCGCATCGACTATCGATACATGGAAGTGTTGAGGTGTTCGTACGAAAAAGCCACTATGTCGGTCCGATTACAGGATCAGAGCTCGAAACCGATCCAGTTGCAGAAATGTGTGAGATAGGGAGACGTTATTTCTCCGAAACTGTTCACTGCTGCACTGGAAGATGTCTTTAAGCTTCTGGACTGGAAAAGACTCGGCATCAATATCAATATGGTGGAATCGCTGAAAGACTTGAGCCAAATGCTCGGTGACCTCGATAGAGTTTCCCAACAGATGGGTCTTAGGATGAACTTGGATAAGACGAAAGTCATGTCCAATGTTTATGTGGCACCTATAGGTTCAAGTTGGGAACTCAATTCTTGAAGTTGTTGATCACTTGATATACCTAGGTCAAGCTATTCAGTTAGGTAAATCCAACTTCAAGAAAGAGATCGACCGCCGAATCCAACTTGGATGGGCAGCGTTTGAGAAGCTAAAAGGTATCTTCTTATCCAAATTACCGCAAAGCCTAAAATCGAAAATCTTCGACCAGTGTGTGTTACCAGTGATGACATATGGAACTGAGACTTGGCCGTTAAATGTGGGCCTCTTAAAGAAGCTCAGAGTCGCTCAGCGTGCTATGGAGAGAGCTATGCTCGGTGTTTCTGTGCGAGATATGATCCGTAATTCGGTGATCCACAAGAGAACGAGAGTAACCGACATAGTTCAGAGAGTCAGCAAGCTGAAGTGGCAATGGGCAGGCCACATTGCTCGCAGGAAGAAAGGTTCTCGAGTGGCGCCCCCGCACCGGAGGACGTGGTGTTGGACGACCTCCCACCCGATGGACTGATGACCTGGTCAAAGACACGGGGAGTCGCTGGTTACAAATGGCTAGTGACCGTGACTTGTGGCGCTCTTTGGGGGAGGCCTATGTCCAGCAGTGGACGTCCTCCGGCTGATGATGATAATGATGATGAATACATGTTTTACTAAACACTGCTTAAAACTGGATTCTCAACCAATAACATTCTGCTAGGTACGTCATTAACATGAAACATATTATTGGATGTCAATTTTAGAGTATTTTTTTGTGATATTGGAAGGCAAAACATGCAGACGGATTTTCTGGTAAGAAATTACTGCCGCCTAGAGACACCAAAGGTGGTAATGGTGCGTTGCCAACCTGAGGCCAAGATCTGAGAACTCCAGCAAAAATATGTTTAACGGCTACCTTACCCTCCAAACCGGAACACGTCATGACGTTATGGTGGCAGGTATAGGTAAGGCAGTGGTACCAATCCGGGCGAGTCACTGTAAAACTCTATCACCTAGTCAGATATCATGGTGTTAGTGACGGTAAGCCTTTGCTCGCCTTTTTCGAGCTTTCTGGCAGCGAGGCAGATGATCTATTCTGAAAAGGAGCCCGGACCAACACGGGGAAACAAACGGGGTCAGTTAAACAAGAGCCTAATTTTTGGTAAACCGTTTAATTTTAAAAAAAAGCGGTCTGATTGCCTGATGACAAGAAATACTCGTCAGACATTATCTCTCCAAAACCGTTGTTAAGAGCTTTGCCACTAGAGCGTCAGGAATATGTACTTAATTAGAATTACATAGACATTAATTATCTATGGACTTTAAATACAATGAGATGCGGTAAACTGTGTTGTATTTTATTAATATTCATATAATTAATTAGGCACTTACGCCTTCATGTAGTTCAAAGAGTAAAGTAACTGTCCATAAAGATGTAGTTATTTAATTATTAGGTAATGACTATTGACCAAAGAAAATTTTTACCAGATAAAAAACCCCAGAACACCGCGGAATGTGTACAGGGTAGTGTGTGTGAACCCCCAACTTTAGTGTGTATCTAGTCACCAAACACAGTTATATTCTTCCGAACCCATACATTTTGCCTCTACCATGTCTTCCAACCCAGCAAGCAGAAATGACTTCTAATACGAGTACAGAAACCTTTTTACCATAAAGATTAAAGTATCTTTACGCCCATATCCCCGAAGAGGAGGCAGAGACACAACCAGCGCAGCGAGATAGTTTGAGTTTTGAGATAGTTCTTCACTACAAGTAGTATTGTTAATTTTAAAGTTATATTCAATTATGTGTCACAATACGAATATCTTAAATATAGTCTATAGGTAGGTATAATACCTACGACAAACTTATCCGTCCAGCACACAGTGGCGCTAGTTTGACGTCTAGTGTTTCTAGTTGAGACTTTTACCTAGAAAGTAGCGATATCTAATAAAAAGAAATGTAGTAGTAAGAATTTCATTTTCGCTACTCATACATCGAAACTGAAGCGTAATGGCGATTCACGAAATGGTAATTTACTTCCGATTTTGACTACTGAACAAATTATTTGGTAACACTATAGACACTATCGTTTCTAATCCCCTTTTTAATAAAACTTACGCGCTTGTTGATCTGGTGTGTAACTTCATTTTTTGTTAGCAAAAGTGAAGTTACACACCATATCAACGGACGCGTAAGTTTTATTAGTAAGGGCAATAGTATAAATTGATAATTGCATGTACGTGATATTAATTAGCGATGTTCTTAAGTTGCTGGTAACGTAAAGGGTGAATCTTAGATTATAAGCACGTAAGTATAAATAATAAAGAGCGATTTATTAATTCAAATCTAAGGTTCGTATTAATAACTCGCTCTCAATATCTAGTGCCTGTTGCACTCTAGTTGTTATAGTGCTGCCATTGTTGTGTCCGTGTTGGTTAGGGCTCCTTTGCAGAATAGACCATTTGCCTTCCTGTGCCAGGCAGCTCGTAAAAGGCGAGCATAGGCTTACCGACACTAACACCGTGACATCTGACTAGGTGGTAGAGTTTCGCAGCGACTCACCCGGATTTCACCCGCCGCCTTATCTATTCCTGCCGCCATAATGTCATGACGTGTTCCGGTTCGGAGGGTAAGGTAGCCAGTAAACTTACTTTTGCTCGAGGCCTACCATCCCGATCTCAGGTTGGCAACGCACCATTACCACCTTTGGTGTCTCTAGGCGGCGTGAATTTCTTACCATCAGGAAGTCCGTCTGCTTGTGTGCCTTCCAATATCATACAAAAAACAAGTTATTCCATGAAACGCAATTCCGCTCTGAGCCTTTACCATGAGTTAGTATAGTTTACGTTCGGTTAGTTACAAGTCGAAATCTGTGTCAATTTTGGTCTAAACATGTGTTTCTCTTAATTACCAATAGAGGCACTGTTCAAAGTTTTCATACAAATAATTAACAGACACGGTAGCGAGTATAATAAACTTAGCAAGCCGTAAACTCATGGTTAGGGCCCTGGTGATATGTGGTGAGATAATCATGGCCTATTCGCTGGGTGCAAAGCACTAGGTGGGGGGTGTCCTAATCGATCGCAGCGCTCATGGTGGCAAAAAATAAAAATAATGTAGGCTCTCACCTGTCATGTCGAAGCAATAATATGTTAAATAATCGCATTATTCCGCTAACGAAAATGGGTCACAGCAATTGTTGTGTAGTAAACTGCAAGAATACTGTTAGAAATAGTAAAATTTAAGTTTTACCGATTTCCAAAAGCTTCTTGTTTAGACGAACAGTGTGAGAAATGGAAGGCAAGTCAAGGGAACAAAGTATCATCATAATGATTAAACCTACGTTTTTCACCTTACAGATATGTATTTTTTTATATTCACGCAAAGCGTGTCCTCTATTTCTTAAATCATATCTTGTTGCCTCACATTTAATTTTTCGTGGATGTAAAATGCCTAAAACAGCTATGTGCTTACATTTACCACTTTGATTATAAACGCAATCACATTTAACTCTTCTCACAATTTGCACGGCTTGCAACTGAGATCAAATGAATATTTAAAAAAAAGTATCTTCATGCCCAAATCCCCAAAGAGGTGGGCAGAGGCACAACCAGTTTACCCACGACTAGCCGAAGACACTGAGTCCCACAATGTGATAGCTGGCAAGCCTATCGACAACCGGGCACATATCCAATCCCGAGCAACGTTTTTTTTATTAGAAAATTAGAAAAACCCAATTGTCTTTTTGTTGTCTGACCCGAGATTCGAATCGGGATCATACCTCATACAATCAAGTCCAACACCTTGAATAATCAAAATGAATAAGAATTTAGAACGGAGATTAATTGCTTACCTCTAAAATCGTTTTATAAGGTTATTGATAGAAGAAGGCGTTACTTTGCGGAAATCCAAACTTAAATTCAAAGTAACAGATGTTTGATTACGCGAGCTTGAAATATTGAAGTCTGTCCTTGTTTTGTGCTTAATTTTTCTACATCGCGGACATGTCCAGCAGATACCAACAATTTTTCTTTACAAACGGTTTGTGGTTGAAATTTTATATTGTGGGTGATACTCACAAACCCTGTCTTTAAAATAATACTCATTTCGATCTAAAAACGACATTTATTTTTTTACTAGCGATACAGAATTAATTATAAATGTTTATTACCATTTAATATAATCATTAAATTAGTTTTATCTTTTTGTTTAACAGTAAAACTATGACAAAAAATAAATAACCAAACCCTGACATAACCAGAATCAAACAGGCTTCTTGAATTGATTTTGCTTGCCACATTTAATTTAAATGCCCAAAAATGATTTCACAACTCTTTGTCCACCCAAATCACAGTAATTTTGATACTTAAAACAACTAAAATAGTATTTTTTAAATTTTTATACCAGCAATGTCGCCAATCTCAAAACGTTAGAACGGTCAGAGAGCCCCCAAAGTTGCGAACGCTAGGTGGCGCTGAAGTCGTGCACATAGCGAATAGATAATATAGACGTTAAGAGATACCTCACTGTCCTTTTGTCGGGATATTTTTAGATTGATAAGCCAATTGTGCAAAGCTATCGGCTTTATTAAAATAAAAAAAGTAAATTCACGCTCATATCCCCGAACATTAAGCAGAGGCATAACCAACACACCCCGCACTAGTCGAAGCCACTTAGTCCCTGAAGGCGATCGATTGCAAGCCTATTGCCAAAAAATTAAAAAACACATTTTTTTGTGTCTGAACCGGGGATCAAACCTGGGACCTCAAGAAGTCAAATCCAACACCGGACAGCTAGCCCAAAAGCGAAAATCAGCTCCATTATGTTTTTTATACAGCAATTAAAAATTAAACACATTAAAATTTTCACTTATTTTTTATTTGAAATGGCCACTGCTGTAAAAAATATACAAACCAAAAATCGTATCTAGCGGTAACATCCCTACAATAACAACTAAATGGTTTAATGAAATTTTCAATTCTTTTTCATTTAGATTTTATTTTAAATATTTATTTACTATTCTCAGTAATAAAATTACATCAAAATATTTTTCTCTCTTGAAAAGTTTAAATAACGTCAACTACATTTATTATCGACCCATGGCCACTATTAATAACCTATCTAAGGTTAGAGATAGGGTTACTTTAGATAGACCTAGCAACCATTATTATGTTTTAATGATTAACAAAAATATCTTAGAAACAATCTCTAGAAGGCCTTTAATGTTGGCCGCTAGCAAACATTTGCAAATATCACCATCTTAAATCTTTGTGAAGAAAGAAATGAAAATGAATTGAATGAGTCGGTGATGCCTACAAATTCGATAACAGCAGCAGTAACGTTACACAATTGTACAACGTATCGTAGATTACTAACATATTAATGTAATTTTTTACAAAAATATACTTATGCTTAAATATTTATTGAAATTTTCATTAAAACCAGACGCGTGAAATATTTAAAATGATCTCTATCAGTGTTTGTGATTTATTCGAAAATCTTTTAGGATGAAAATGTTAATATATTTTTTTTTACAAAAAGTACAACTAAAGTATAAAGGATCTAAGTATCAATTTTCAAAGAAGGTTCATAAATTTAATTTGTTTATCACATCAATTTCAAATTTTAAATAAACGAGTTTTTCAAAATTAGAATAAAAAATATTTTTAATTAGCGAAATTAATTAATAAAGACATCTATTACATGATTTATGAGTGTTACTGAATGAAACTAAACACTTTATACTATATACGACGGTAAAATCTTAATATTCTAAATAGTCTAAAGACAGATGTGTAAAAAAAAATATAAAAAAATGTATACTCGCGTCCGGATTCGACCCAGAGCCTCAGTTTATTATACGCGTTATGCCTACACGCCAACCTCTCGGCTAACGACTCTGTAAAATAAATTATCACAAACCAAACAAAATGTTAGCTTTTTTTTTGCAAAACCCTTTATATAAAAAACCATAAATTAATAAAAAATGATTTGTATTCTTATAATATTTATCGGAAATATTTTTCTAATTAATATCAAAAAGTTAGTAAAAAAAAGTATTACAGATTTGAAATTATCAAATTTGTTTCGGTTTAAAAAAGATCACAAAAAATATTTCACGCGATTCTTACCGTGCGTTCACACATTTTTTTAAGATTTTCGGTCTCTTTCTGCCAGGTATCCATAGAAAGAGACAAATACACGTCAAACATACCTAACATGAAAGAGAAAATAAATCACATGTGTTTAGAACTTTTAACTTCCTTACAAACCCTTCACAGCTTTGGTCTATTAAACTCTCACAATATAAATATTTTTGTATAAATCACAATTTTGATAAAAAATGACACACGCTCCTTTTTTACCACCCCGACATCTTAAAAATAGCTTAATCTATGGTATATGTTTTTACAAAACCCTAACTAGTATTACGCGACCATATGCCATTAAAAAGTGTGGATATAACACACGTCAGACAAGAACATTTTTATGTTTTACCATTAAGAGTATTCTTTCCAGTATAGCTCAAAATAACAAATTTTTACTCTAATGAATACACTTTCCACTTGGATAAAATAATATATGGGTAGGCTAAAAACTTGCTGTTTTCGTCAAAGCGAACGGGACGCGTTTTTTAAAAAAAATAACTGAATACATGTTTTCGCTAAAAAATCATTTAAAACACAAATATGCCTACGTTAAAATACCTATTAATATTATTTTAATTACTTAGCTGTTTTCCCGCGACTTAGTCAATAGGATAATTACGATTTCACACGAAACTTTTTTCCCCCACTCTATCCATTATTTGGGGGTTCACTTTTGAATAAATGAAGCCTATTTATGAAACCTTTTATTTAACATGGATATCAAATTTCATTGAAATCGTCCCAGCAGTAACTTCTTTAGCTCAAAAGCACTTTTTTCAAACAAACTCACACTCTATTCCTTTCCTCCATCCATCCCTTGAGGGGTTGATTTTTTAAATAGCCTATGTATGAATAGGGTGTCTAACTATATGCATTTCAAAATTCAACGAAACCGGCCCAGCGGTTTAGCGGTGTAGGCGTAACAGACAAACTTAAGCGTAACAGAAAACATTTATAATATTACTAAGGGAGTAAGTAAAGACGTAACAATAATTCATGTTCGCTAAAAAGTAATAATTAATGATTTTTTTGTTTATTAACAAAATGTTATTAAGATAATTTTCCTACTGCTTGATAAGATAAGTTCGTAAAAATAAGAGGAAAGAGCACTCTTAAAAGAAACCGGTAAAAATAATATTTTATATGTAAATATGTAGATAGATTTCCAAATTAAATAATAATATATAATGTAACTGCAGCTATTAGCGACTTATCGAAAATCAGCAGATATCACTGACCCAATTGTTAATTTTTACTTCTTTCTTATGTAGAAAGACTTAAGTTGAAAGGAACGAAATGGGTCTGTGACACCTTCAGATTTTCTGTAGTAAATTTGAAATAGCTTTAGTTACCTAAATACAAATATTACAAAGAATTTTAAGAATATGCAGCCAGAGGGTGTTACATAAAAGTGCCATCTATATTATCAAATATTTAAATAAAACAAGTTTTCACTCTTTTATATGACATTGCCATCTGCTTTAAAACATGTTTGATACAATTTGATACATTTAATACGAAAATATGTGTAGAAAATCTCCTAACATTAGTGCCACAAAACAGAGTACAAAAACAAATTAACAAATCATAAAAACGTTATGTTATAGCAAATTGTGGGTTAATTGTATCACACTATGGCAAATTACTCGTCACTTAAACCGCATCAAGATGCAGATATATTTTCACAGCCATAAAACTTTTGCCACAAAATGACAAATATTGCCACGTAAAGGCAAATCTTGCCAACTGGTGGCAAATCTTTTAAACGCTTGGAATATGGTCGCATATTACTCAAAAATGTATTAATTAAATACACTAGCGTTGTAACTACGCGTGTGCGTACTAGTAAATTTTGTCACTTGTACTCATCAAATAGGGAACGAAAAAGCACCAAAAAATAAAAGAAGATATGAATTTGTATCAAAATATTGTCGTATTCATATTGTATATGAAATTGTTTGGCAAGATTTTTATAAAGAAACCCAATTGTGACGTATCTTACGACTTAACGCTAATATAATTGCCACATAAATTCGATAATATCACTTCCCTAACCAAATGTCTCTGAAATACTCGAAACTGACACTATTTGACACAGAAAAAACGGAGATCTTTAACAAAAAACATTAACAATTATGTCAAATAATATATAGAAGAATACAAAGAGCATTTTGTGTTAAAATATAAATAACAAAATGGCTGTCAAATAAAATATGAAATAAAATTACAAAAACCTCAAGAAAGGTTCTCTCCAGAACATATTTAAAGACTTAAATGAAAATCACCAACATAACATTGAGATACAAAAAAAGCTTGATAATATTAAAAAAAGTCAAATAGACAAGATCATTATAATTTAAAAAAAACAACTGAAAACTTATATCATAATTTTTTACGAACGCATTTAATATGTACATTAAAAACGTTGCTCTTACACTTAACTTTTTATACTAATAATTATTTTATTATTATTTACCTTTGGTTTCATAAAAAGAAAAAAAACATTTTTTCTATGTCAAAACTGTCAGATAAAAAATAGCAAAAAATATGGTAACTTATGTAATTGGTATAAAATATAAACAAAAATATATTTCTTCATAACAAAGCAAGAAAATAAAGTCTATGGCAAAACTTTATGAAAACTAAAATATATAGATCTATTATTTACATAGAAAACTAGATTTGACATTTCAAACACTATTATGATATAGATATTCACAAACATCAATATGAATATTTAATTTAAATAATAAATAAATGAAAAAAGAAAAATTAAATAAAATAAATGGCAAATAAAACGATTTTAATTTTCAATAAAAACTGGTTTTCTTTAACATTATTTATGTTTGTCTCTTACTTTTTGTCAGAAGTAGACAAAGTATAAAATAAAATGTATGCCATTTCTGAATAATTTTGAATTAATTATACATACTGATGATCATGAACATTTGAAAAATTAAGACGTCATAATCATGAAATAGAAACTAATGAAACGATAAATTTCTATTAAATATATATATTAACAAAAATATAAATATACATTTGTAAACAATCTGTTTAACAGTACAGTATTTTATTAAAAGAATAAAATATCAAAGTAATAATAAAATATATTTTCACAATAGTGACGTCTTTATATCTTTGAGATATTATAACAGTTTTTGGTGAAGTATAAAAAAGAGTACTGTAACAGGAGTTATAGATGACTTAGATTAGTACTCCTAATGTATTAAATACAAAACTATTGTCTGTGTATATATTAATTTGAATTTTAAAATAATGTTTTCTCTTTTTCCTTAATTTTTTGAAACAATTCTCGATATTATGTATAAGGACGCGAAAAAAATCCGCAGACAAAGCGTGGTTAACATATTAAGTTACATCTTCGATTTTTGTTTTTACCTTACACAGGTAAAAATTATAATGACGAGATACATCTTTGACATAATCTTTTTTACGTTACACAGATAATAATTTTGTATCTTTAAAACGTCACGCTGCAACCAAAATGTCACGAAACAAAATAAATATAAAAAAATCTTAATAATAAATGACGCGCGAGATTATTTTTTTTTTAATATTAAAAATATATAAACTTTGGAATGTCTATGATCACTGAAGAATTCTGCTTAGATCCTGAAAGAAAAACGTGTTTTTTTTAATATAGCTGTGTGAGAATTTTTAATTTGGTAAATATCTTCAGTATCTTCACCCACATATCCGAGAAGGAGTACGCAGAGGTACAACCAGGGCACCCACGATTAGCCGAAGATATTAAGTCCCGCAATGTGATAGGTGGCAAGCCTATCGCCAACTGGGTGCATATCCAATCCCGGGCAACATTATTTTTATTAGAAATTTAAAAATATACATTTTCTATTTTTTTTGTTGCCCGACCCGGGGATCGAACCCGTGACCTCTAGAAGTCAAGTCCGACGCCGGACCGCTAGACCACAGAAGCGATTTTTGATTGGTTATCTTTAAGTTATATTTTAACCTCTGGAACTTTCATATTTGACAGAATTTGCAAACATTTTTGCATTACATAGTGTTTGTCATGTCATAACCATTTATTATTTGGACTTGTTTATATACCTTAAAAAGGAATCGTACAAAAAAAATCACCTCATATCTGTGTAAGAGCTGTGGAGTGTTGAAATGTGTACTATCGCTGAAGAAAAATGGCCGCTTCATTGTATTTTGCCCTGTAACAGAAATTTTCTATATAATTTAAAAAGTTTTTAAACAACGAATTGGATCGTCATCACATAACGCGTGAACATATATAAACAATGCGTTAATTCTTTCTTTTGTTTGAATTATTGTCAGTTTTTCTTATTAAATAAAAAAAACAAGTTAAGAGGAACATTAGAATCTAAGTAAACTTAACGAAAACATAAATGTAACTTTATTGACATTCGAAATCATTATTCGAATAATTCATAGTTAAGCCAGATCCCTTACCATGAGTTTTCGGCTTGTCAAGTTCACTATACTCGCTACCGTCTTTGTAAATTATTTGTATGTAAACTTTGAAAAGCGCCTCTATTGGTGACTAAGAGAAACATATTTTTAGATCAAAAGTGTTCAACACGTAACTTACCGAACGTCATCTATACCAACTCATGGTAAGGGCTCTGGACAATGTTAGTCATTCCGTTGTTCACAAACTAAACCTATTTTAGATGCATGCTATCTTTTTCATATGAAACTAATGTTAATCAATGTTGCTTTGAAAATGAAAATTATTTATTCGGGGAATATGTGTGATAATGAGATGTTACAAACATATTTTAGTATATCAACAAATACAAATATTAGGTACTTAATACAAGTACATTTTTTATATAATAATATATAATAATAATAAAAAAGTATAATTTAATTACACATACCTTAACTTTTTAGCAAATTATATTTTAACCAGTTTAATTATTTACTACCAAAATTTTTTTGAGTGATAGATATAAAACTTCTGTAGAAATCCAAATAAAATTATTTCATTTACAGTTTCACGCCAAAATGCGGGAATTTGGCGGGAAATTGCAAATTAAATAATTGTATTTGTACTTAAGTATGGGTTTCCGCAAAGTAACCCGAAGGGGTTACTTTCTATCATTTTTTGTAGAAATGTTGGGTACAGACAAATCTGACAGCACTAAGAGGGTTTTGTCTCTTTCAATTATTACTTTTGTTGAAAGAAGATAGCGATAACATAATATTAGTTTAGTGAATGCACAGCAAAAGTACCACAGTTGGCGCAGTGATAGTAAGAAAAGATAAGGTGATGGTACCAATCCAGGCGAGCTCATAGCTCTTTCCCACTTAAAAAGTAAGTATCTTCACGTCCATATCCCTGAAGAGGTAGGCAGAGGCACAAACAAGACACCCACAACTAGCCAAAAACACTAAGTCCCACAATGTCAAGCCTATCGCCAACTGAGCACACAACCAATCCCGAGCAACATTTTTTGTATTAAAAAATTGGAAAAAAACAGATTTTTTTTATTGCCCGACCCGGGTATCGAACCCGGGACCTCGTGAAGTCAAGTCCAACACCTGGACCGCTAGACCACAGTATCCAAGTAATAGTCAAATAATAAACTTACATAACTGCGGGTGTGCGGCCAAAGCATTCTGTTTCGCTATTAACAGTTCCGGTCCCGGTCTTGATAGCTGGTCGTAATACCCTCCTGAAACTGTTAGTACATTTATAATTAAAATATCTCCACGCCCACTCCCAGAAGCGAGGGGCAGAGGCCCAAGGCGACAGGTGGCAAGCCCGTCTCAGGTATTGAACCCGGGTATTTATGAAGTCAAGTCTAACAACCAAATCGATACACCACAGAGTAGATACTTAAACTTGTTAAAAACAAAAATTACAATTCGTCTAAAGAAGTTGCTATTTGTATATTTTCATTCATTCATTTACTTAGTCAAATTATAGAAGAAAAAAATAACCAAATCCTCTTATTTATAAAAAAAACTAGCAGCCCTGTACGTGCTTCGCTACTTATAAATTGAAATATTAAAAAATGGTACATCAAATTCATTTATTCAGACAAAAAAAAATACTCATATTTTAAGACTTAATCCAAAATATTTGGATTAACAATTTATTTTTTCTATTTTGAGAATGAATTTACAAACGGCTGGGGGTACCGACCCTGAAACAGGCAACATAAAGTTGCCCATATAAAAAAAACTGATTCCCTCCAAATTCACACCACAAATGTCAAGTGTTTGCCCTTGGCCCTTATTAATGGACATATTATCAAATGATAAACGCACAGGATATTGTAATCGTTGAACTCAAATGACATATCAGTTGAAATCTTAGAGATACGCGGTATCAAACAAACTTCTACTTTTGATTTATCAGTTTAGATCGTAGCTTCAATCAAATTCGGCAATAACTTTTTCACTGCTAATCTGATGCTATTATGAATAAACACAAAACAATAATTATCGCTGACAATTTGCTTTAATAGACGCACGTCCAAAAAGAAATAATACATAAATGACATAACACAACAAAACAAAAACGAATACGGAAGACGTGGCAGCATGACCTAAAGGTCTTAGCCGGTCCCAGAAAGGGACAAGTTAACTAAAACAAAAAAAACAACTGAACAAAGTTTCAATATGACAGCACAATCCCCATCTGAAAGAAGTTTGAATTTAACTAAAAAATACCTATTAACAAAATAATCCGTCATTTATTGAATTCATTTGTTACAAAAAATGTGATAAATGAAGAACCGCTCGACCTATTTTATGCAAACTTCACATAAACCGTCTACTAAATAGTCTAAACAAAGCCTAAACATTTGGTTTGGATAGGTGAGCCCGTTCTTGAGTTATAAAATTATAACGAAAAGTGGCATAGATTTTCATATATATAGATAACTCACCTGGCGTACTATTATGACCGCTATTATAAAATGGACTTGTTTGTGGTTGCATAACACTATCCCGACCTGAAATAAAATCAGTTTTTCAAATATTAAACTTAAATATCATAAATGTATTTGTTTTAATTAAAAAAAAAATAACTCCAAATAGTACGAGTTTTAAAACTTATACACATATTTATCATTCATAATTTACTATTATTCGATAGGTTTTGCCGTCAGTTTTACCAGTCATTGAATTGACTAACATAAAAAAACGAGAAATGCAGTGACTGACATAGCAGCGTAAAATCTCATGACTGACTATTACATGCATACATTTTGTTGACCATCACTCAAACGTTATTCAGAGACGGTGGTAAAACTGATAGCAAAAGCTACCGTGTAATAAGCGTCTATGAATATCGAATCAATTGTTAATAAAAAGAAACTGACAGTTATGTCGAATTTATATTTTCGTTAACTTCTCTTAAATTCTCTAAAGTTCCGCCTAACTGAGGCTTCGTCCAAAGCTATGCTACCAAAGCGAAGCGGTAGCGACTGCCTTGAGGCGGACACACGGAGTACGCAACCACACCGCGCAAACATGGCGTCAGGAAAGCGGTACGCACACGCGACTAGTGATCAACCGTGTGTTGATATTGCTAGTGTTTTGTAAAATTATTATTTTTTATTTCAGAAGAACTTCGAACCTGTGTAGATGAATAAAAACTATTAAAAATATAAAATAGCCAGATATGATGTTAAGAGATAGCTTTTTGGTCAAGTGGCAAGTGTGTAACCCCTAATTCTACAGACACCTGCTTCACGTCCCGCATCCCGCTCGCTCGACGCTTAGATTCGGCCGAAGCTTTATATTTTAATATTGTAATAAGAATTTTCTCGCGACAATAATTACCCGGCAAAATAAGAATTAGTGAAATTGTTCTATCGTCTAAACGTGGTGCGATGACTAAGGGAAACAGATTCATTTTTACATATATAGACTTAACTACTGCTTAAATGCTACTAAACTAAATCTAAAGCGATAAAAAACTTACCACTGGAAGCGTCTGGTTCCTGTTTGACTTGATGTTGCAGATGTTCCAAAAGCCTTTGTTCACCCATCACACGTCTTTGCCCATCGTATATAGGATTAGGATCTGAAACTATAGTACCGGTTAGGTTACCAAAAGTAATAAGAATTTGTCTAACTTGCATATCTTCAAGCCAAGTCCTTTGCGGGACTGACAGATAGTGGACTGCCTAACATGTCCACATTCAGTAACACGCTAGTTTTGGACTCTTGAAATGACCCTCGGATAATACTCAAGCGATAGGACTGCGGAATGTCAACCTAGGTCCCAGTGTGCCTACATTCAACCAAATTCGCATCATATATCTCTTTTGTCTATCTTTCATCTTTTCAACAGCAAATAACAAAAGAAAATGACGTTGTAGTTTTTTTTAAATATTTGTGGTATTTCTCGAACTTGGCTGCTTTGGTCGAGGGGCTAGCGTAGATGCCGATAACTTGTAACCGGTAAAAGAAAAAGAAGAAAAGAAAAAGAAAAAAAAAAGAAGATCGCAATAGCTTAAAATTAGTTAAGTGAGCTACAAAATTATGATCCATATCTTCTGGTAAGAAATACTTATAGACAATGAAGGTGCTAACGGTGCGTTGCCAAACTGAGAGCAGGATATTAACTCTTGTGTGAACATTTAACGAGATAAAATAAATGCTGTTAGAAATAAAAAAAAACTCTTTGTCAGTATCTTTACTCCCTGTAATTTTTTCTACTCAGCCTGCTGGTAGATCATATATGTTAAAATAAAGTGCAAAATAAATATGTATTACTAATAATCAAAGCTTTAAATCTTACAAACTTCCGTTGAAACTTGTTTAATACGCAGACTTCCTGCTTTTAAAATGGTCGTTTCCTACATTCAGCAATTACAAATAGTATTAAGCAAAATTATTTAAATAACAGTAGGTGCCAAATTGCTACCGCCGTCATGACCATCTGCCTCTCTGCCAGGCAGTTCGCAAGAGGCTGGTACAGGTAAAATAGGCAATTATCAACAACACTAGTGGTAGAGTGGTGTACAACAACTGCCTCGGGTAGGGATTCACCACTTTACCTATACCTGCCGCTGACTGCTCTGGAGAGTACGGGAGTCGGTAGACTGCACAATATGCTTAATTCGGCACCTGTAACATCCATGGTGTCTAAAGGTCACGTTCGTCTCTTATCATCAGAGGATACCTGTGTGCTTGTTTGCTGAAATTTTACCTAAAAAATTGTCTTTTTCTAAAATTATTATCAATATACCTACGGACTGTTATCACGAGAGAACATAGTGAATAAAACTTTCTAAACTTGTGAATAAATATAAAAAAAAACATACTTATATCCTTGTTCTGATCATACAAAGCTTTCTCTTCTTCATTACTAAAGTCTATTTCTTGTTTTATGTGATTTTCGTTAAAAAAATTCTGATTTTCCGTAATACGGTGTTGTTCTTGCAGCATTTGCAAATTATGTTGTTGATTACGCAGGACCTCTACACTATCTGAGTAATTTGGGTATGAAAACTGCTCTCTACTCTCATATTCTTTGTTATTAAACGTGGAATACATGTCTGGAAGTTTAGAAAATCCATTTGACATCGGTTTCTGATAGTCCATTTTCTCGTAACCATTAAGAGATTTTCGTTCCAATGCGTATTTTTCAGCTTCTTTATTATACTCTTCGTTTGTCTGTGGTATGTAATCTTCATTGGATTTCGTGTAATCTTTAGGAGTATCAAAGATTTTCATATCGTACTCTTCTTTGTAATTTGGATATTCTTCTGAATTGAATGATTTTTCTGATGCTTCACTGTAACTTGTATTTGGAAGTTCATCTTCCGATGGAATTGGATCAGTTTGCATGAAAGCATCTTGTTTTTTGGGTTTTGTATTGATTGTTGGGCTGTGTGTGTGTGGTATTTGGGTGGTGATTGGTTTTGGGATTTGAGGGGGAGTGTGGGGTGCAGGTAGTGTTGTATTTGGTGTCATCGCGGATGCTATCGCACTGAGCGCGTGCAAACGGTATGGATGCTGAAATAAGAAAAAATAAAAAAATAAATTAGACAGGCTATAAATATCTTCATACCCATATTCCCAAAAAGGTAGGCAGGGATACAAACGCCCATCGCCAACCGGGCACATATCAAATCCCGGGCAACATTTTTTTTATTAGAAAATTGGAAAAAACACATTTTCTTTTAGTTGTCCGACCCGGGAATCTAACCTGGGACCTCATGAAGTCCAGGTATTGGATTTTCAACACCGCTAGACCACGGAGGTGGCTCTACTAGACAGGCAATCATGTGTATCATGTGCATATTTGTACTATTTCATTAGGGAAAACACACAGAAGTAAAAGGAAGACATGAATAGTTTATTTTGGGTTTCCCTTAACCAATTATAGGTATGTCAGATTTTGTTGACCTATCAGATAAAAAAATACACGAATTGATGTAACCCTAAACAACATATATGCCAATATCTTATTTATAACCGTTAATTTTTAAGTAAGAAGATTGTAATGTTTATAATGATTAAACTTGTAACGCCTTGGGTTTTTACCTGTTATGTTACTTGAATAAATGATAAAAATAAAAATAATAATGCCAGTGATATGGATGTCAATCATCGAAACCAATCAACAAAGCTTCCTATCAATTGTTACGTAAATGTTGTTTGTATGTACTTTCCGTTTTTAATGAACTTTTACACAGAAGTAAATTTTCTTTAACACCCAACCTTACATTAATTTATTCAAAACTTTACATATATTTTTCATGAAATTGGAAGGCAAACGAGCGGACGGATTTCCTGATGGTAAGAAATTCACGCCGCCTAGACACCCAAGGTTGCTAAACTGAGGCCGCGATGTCGGGCCTCGAGCAAAAGTAAATTTTCCGGCTACCTTACCCTTCGAACCGGAACTTGTCAACGGCAAGCATTGAATAGGTAAGACGGTGCTACCAATCCAAACGAGTCGCTGCAAAGCTCTACCACCTAGTAGGATGTCACGCTGTTAGTGATGGTAAACTTATGCTCGCCTTTTAGGAGCTGCCTGGCAGGAATGCACATGGTCTGTTCTGCAGAGGAACCCGCACCAACACAGTGTGATATAGCAACTGCAATAGTCGAAGGACTGTGACGTGGCTACTAACGCTCACTTCGTATAAACCAATTACCGAATAGTTAAGCGCAGAAAAACTGCAAAAACCGGCTCCAACTATGTCATTACCACGTCACGCATATAGCAAATGGTTCCGAAATGGTCCCACAAACATTCTACTAGCATTTTTTGAGTATGTAATGCACTATTGAGCATAATTTAATCGCCTCTGTGGTCTAGCGGCTCAGGTGTTAGACTTTACTGCATGAGGTCCGGGATCGAACCCCGGGTCGGGCGAAAATTTGGTTTTTCAAATTTTCCAAAAAAAAAAATATGTTGCTCGGGATTGGATATGTGCTCGGTTGGCGATAGGCTTGTCCCACATTGTGGGACTTAGTGTCTTCGGCTAGTCGTGGGTGCCCTGGCTGTGCCTCTGTCTACATGTTTGGGTATATCAACGTGAAGATACTTTTATTTTATTTTTAAAACCACTGGTCGGATCATGATAAAACTAATATGGGACCAACTCCGAATCATGACCTATCTATCTAAAAAAGAACCATTAAAAACGGATAGCTATTAGCCAAGTAATCAAGAAACAAACACACAAAAAACATGGTCGAATTGAGAACTTCCTTCTTTCTTGGAGTCGATTAAAAATTCGTGAACATACAGTTAAAATGACCAAAAATACACATTAGGGTTAAATTAAGTTTGTATAAAATTAGGTATTTGTTGGGTATAACATATATTGTCTGTATGTGTGTGTTGGTCAATGTCATTGCAAAAGGTTTTTGTGAAAGATTCCGCAGCATAAAACTAAATTCTATAAATATTCGTTCACAGTACGGGCTATTGAGCTATGGAACTCACTGCCTGTTAAAATAAGATAGGCAGAAAGCAGCCATAGTTTTAAGAAGATGGTAAAGGAGTTTTACCTGAATACTTTAGCACCAAATTTATAACTGGGCAACTTGGGAAATGTTCACTACCTATTTAATGAGCATACACTTTTTTTGTTTTAACTTTTATTTATAATTGAAACATTTTTTAATGTTAGATTACTTCCTAAATTAATTATTTGAAAGATTTACGATTTATAAACAGTTATGGTACCCTCTCCTTATTTATCTTGTAAATGTTGTTTGTTTGGAAGAGATCGCTTGTTAGCGATAAAACCGCCTTTTGTATAAAATATGTTTTTATCAATGTAATATGTGACAATTTCATGATTTAGTTCTATAATAAAGAGTTTATTATTATTATTATGTTTAGACTGTAGTAAAGGATAAAGGTTACTTTTTATTCTTACAACAGGCATCCAAAGAAAAACTTAAGCTTACACGGGGGAGATGACATGTCATTGTACAAGACCTAATACCACAAACACTGACATTAATGTAACAACATGTACGGATACTTATGCTTCACTAGCTGTTACCCGTTGCTTTGCTCGCGTCGCAGTTAATTATTAATACTGATTATTGCCCATTAATAAAGACTTTCATACAAACTTTCAACCCCTATTTCACCCCCTTAGGGGTGGAATTTTCAGAAACGCTTTGATATGTATCTACTTATTTTTAATAAGTAGCCCAAAAATAAAGTTTCATGTTCCTAACTTAAAATATGACATTTTTCCATACAAACTTTCAACCCGTCAAACGTTCAAACGTTCAATTCCGTCCTTAGTGGGTGTCTACTCAATAAAAAGATCCTACTCACCAAATTTTGTGGCTTTAACTCTTCCAGTTTTAGAATTGCATTTACATTTTGCGATGATGAATCAATCAGTCAGGACATGTTATTTTATAAGTATTGATAAAAGTACCCACTGCTTACTCCCCAAGGTATTCGGTTTGTATGTGTTAAAGCTATGCAATAAAATTGTTAGTTTCCCTCGAAATATGAAAGCAGGCCCCGTTGTTGTTGTCGTTTTTTTTTATTAGGCGTTTTGACGAAGGTGAGTTAAAGCCAACATTTCTAGATTGTAGAAAAATATTTATCACCTTCCCTGGTGAAGTTTAGGTGACTTAACATTGACTAACCCTTTATGCCAACACGGACGAAGTCGCAAGCAACAAGCAGTTTATAAAGAAAAATATCTCACACATGGATCCTGAGCTGGTGTTGCCAATGTTTCCGGAGTGTGTGATAGCGGGACTGGCATTTGATCTGACCATTTTTCTTGTTTGTCACTGAAATTGTAAGTAAAAGAGAAAATTGTAAAGGTTCACATTTAAAGGATGTGGTTAATTTTAACTGCCCATGTAATAACAATTTATTATTTTGTCATTGGTGGTGTTAATGACGCTTAGTGTATTTACTAAACTGTAAAACTAGATGTCTCTGATCGTTTTTGAATTATTATTATTAAATTATTATGGTAAGTGTACCCTAGACAATTGTCAATAATGGTCAGGCCTCAGGAATTAGGACACAACAATGATCTTTTATTAATGTCTTGGGAGTGTTCTGGGGAAGTAAATACAGGGAATTCAATAATAACAAAAGGCAAACAAGCTGGCGGATATCCAGATGTTAAGAATTACATTTCGCTTAGAGACATTAAAGGTGGTAATGGTGCGTTGCCAACCTGAGACCGAGATGTTAGACCTCGAGCAAAAGTAGGTGGCTACTTTACCCCCCGGACCGGAACACGTCAATTACAAGCTCTGACGTCGTGGCGGCAGGAATAGGTAAGGTGGTGATACCAATCCGGGCCAATCGCTGCGAAACTCTACCACCTAGTCAAGTTTCACGGTGTTAGTGACGATAAGCCTATGCTCGCCTTTTACGAGTTGCATGGTAGGATGGCAGATGGTCTATTCTGCAAAGGAGCCCGGAAAAAACACGGAGGAAATGCCGTAAAAACTCTTACCCGGGTTCTTGATTGTTTGCATCCCTCTGGCCGTAGATTTAATGTAAATTTTATAACAATTGGAAGATGGAAACAAAGTTCCCTTCCAGGTTACCTTAGCTTGAAGACGTATTTACAACCATCTAGAGCGCCTTTTAATTTTACCCCTAACACCTTGACGTATGGCGTTCATCTTCTGTGAGGTTCCCGATATTTTATTCTCAGCTTTCAACCAGTGTTTCCAAAACATTACGATCCGGGGTCAGCAACATTGACTCCTAGTAATGCAGTTGTACCTGGGTGGGGGAGGTCACCTATCATCAGGTGGACTGATTGCTCGTTTGACTACTCTGCCATTAAAATTATAATAAACCTCACCTGATTTCGTCTTTCCTGGACTCCTTGTACTTCATTGTTCTACTTTTCCTGATCACTTTGACTGTCCCATCTGGGTTAAGCTTTGGCAGATTTTGGGATGGCATAGCATCTTTGGATAGCGTTTTCCATTGACCTTAAAAATATATATTAAGTTATTTTTATGTTACTAGATACTAGGCAGTAAAAACAAGGTTCTTTGGGTTGTTCTCTATGAATATAGTATGAAATAAAGCTGCTAAGTGCGCTGTGCGAGTCGACCTTGAAGGGTTCCGCAGCAGTAATCATGATATAAAAGTTCTTTCAATCAGTCAATAATCTCTATATTAATACGTGATGCTAAAACTTTGGCCCCCTTTTTACGAAAATGGCGAGGACGCGGGGGCATGAAATTTGGCACACTTATAGTTTATATGTAGGAGAAGTGCAGAATCCTAATATTTTTCAATAATAATGCTTATAAAGTACATTAAATCAATAAATAAAACATTAAACACACTATTTATTTATTTATTTAAACTTTATTGTACACAAATAAAAATTGTGAGTACAAAAGGCGAACTTAATGCTAAATGCATTCTCTCCCAGTCAACCTTTGGGCTAACAGAGATCAAGTATGTAGGTACCAAATAACCAAAACAGAATAATACAAATAAATTTGAATTTTAATACACATATAAAAAAAATATCCAGTAATATATAACTACATAGCATATTATATAAATTAAGAATAGAATAATTATAGATACAATGCATAAACATAAATAATATAAATAAAGTAGACAGCAAACAAAACAACACTACCATGCGTTTGACACACACAAACAAATATATTGATGATACCGATAAAATATCACTGATAGCGCACTAACTATTCATAAAGTTTTGTAATTGGTTTTGAGAAATGAAGATGGCGTTCTTATCAACAAGATATTATAATTTATTATGGTCGAATTTCAACCAATGGGCGACCACTAGTTATGATAAATCTAATAAGGATATAATAAACAAAACATGAAATTCAGTTGCAATTAAATTTGACCCATATGCAATAACAACTGAAATATAAAAGTCTGTAATATAAATAGCCACAAAGAACGATAAGATCACCCACACTGTATTTCCTATTCATAACGTGTGGGGAATCCCATTTTTGTTGTGATAAAATATTATTCATCACCAGTATTCAAGTTAGTAATGCAGCCAATATTTGATGTTTTATCTTCATAGAGAAAGTTTACCTTCAGGATTCTTTTATCAAATTCGAATTAAATCTTCTATCTATGCTAGACTATCGGCCTATTAATATTTTAATAACATACCTACAGATAGAGATAGGCCTAATAGTTTTGTTGCTAGATATTTTTGTTATTTATTGAAAAATAACATTGTTTGTCTGGTTACTAATCTAAAATAGCCTTATTCCTTATCTTTGGTAGATTAATAGTATTGGCCGTATGTAGGTAAATGTATAATCCAGTATGTATGAAGCCAGTATAGCCAGTAGCTTAAGCTGGAAACATGAATGAATTAACTCTTTATTGTAAGTTTAATACTACAAAATAAGTACAATTAAGTATTAACAACAGCAAATGATTATAGTTTTTAGCTTGCAAAAGGCGGTCTTATCGTCAAATTACTATCGGACGCGACTTACGGACGCAGCTTTTAGCTGCGACTGATGAATGTGTACGTACATATACCGTCCGCGGACGCTTTTCGCTGAAAAAAACGTCCAACGCGCCAGAAATCTTCCGGACGTCCGAACGTTCAAGGACACGTCCGCAACCTACGTCCGATAGTTTGCAATACTCAATGTACTTTCATTATCTAGATACCCTGTAGATCGGGGCTGTCAGCCGCGTCCGTCAGCAGCGTCCGATAGTATATTTCCAGCTTTAGTGTGTTTTGTGCCATGTGTTAAGATGTTAATTGTCTACCCACTCATTTCAGATTCCTCTGTAATTTCTTTATTTGTAGTTTATTTTGCAAATTTGTGTATTTTTTTCCATTGTTGTGTCATGATGAAGGGTTTCCATACTGACGAAGCTATCTTAGTCTGAGATACCTATTAATGGAACAGCGTCCATTTATAGGATGCATGGTTACCATAGATCAAATCTTCGACATTTAGATTTGAGTTTGTTTGGGAATCTCGCCGCTCCCATAACGGCGGCCAACGAGAGCCTCCTACCAAATTCCAACACACACACACAATCCCAGAACGGCGGCTAACGAGAGCCTACCACCAAATCCCAACACACACAAAACACCGTCGCTGCTGCACACCGGTCTCGGCGACGGAAACCTCTTTTCGCTAATTTGCTCGACGGGCGCTCTCCGAGCGGCAAACCAAATTCCCTTCCAACAACCCGCCAGTAATCAGCATCACCTAGCCAAGAATTGGTTCCTGTCAAAATCTAGTCTTGGCATTGCCGTTCAAATCCAAATAAATAATGATGTCTCAGACAGAGCACTGCTCATCAATCCAAGTTGTAATAACCGCGAGGCCAGCAGCACATCAATAATTTAAAAAAAAAGTTTAAATTGGAAAATGCTTGTTTTGAATACTTATTGTTGCTCCAGAAGCTTGTCTATTCTTTTGTGATTTTTCGTTTTACATAAACTGAACGCAACTGAGCCACATGTCGCATTAACCGATTAAATATTTTCAAAAACAAATATGTAGACAATATATTAATTAACCTTGTACTCACGCGACCAAAATATAATGTCCTTTTATTTACCTTAGATATTATAAGATTGGTTTCTTCCTTCTTGCCAATACAGTAGAAGATCCGAACCTACATCGACCTACACCGAGCTGATTACAGAATATTTGGTAACATTTGTATATAGTATATTAGATTATACTAGCTGACCCGGCAGACGTTGTTCTGCTATATTTTTAATTTGATTTTAGTAAAAAAAATTGGGGTGAGTCACCTTTGTCACTTAGGAGTATGAAAAATAGATTTTGGCCGATTCTCAGACCTACTCAAAAAGCTCACAAAATTTCATGAGAATCGGTCAAGCCGTTTCGGAGGAGTTCAATCACACGAGAATTTCATTTATTTATTTATTAAAAATGGGTTGCCTAAAAATGCTGAGCAGAATATATTTCTCAAATGTTTAAAAATATTTCTTTTTACCGTTTCTTTGCAGGGCAATCCTATATCAAAGTGTTCACAATAACAGACCACATGTTATTTTTTTCTATTATCCCATTAAAACGAAAGTAACTTGATCGACATACCTGTTTATACCAGCTGGCAATTTTGGTCAATAACAAGCTACCCAACTTCTCATTTTAAACGTTTTACACCTTAGACCAGGACAACATTTTCTTATAATTTAATGTGGCAACATATTTTGAAGCTATTCCAACAAGAGTTTATTTTCTAATATACTACATTTTTTAATTTACTACATTTTCTAATTTACCAGATTTATTTAAGAATATGTTTCATACTATTATCAGCTCGGTGCAGGTCAACTTAGATTAGGATCTTTAACCAATATAAATATCAGAAAATCGTTGTCACATACAGAGATACTCTCTTTGAAATACATTTAGAATATTGTACGTGTGTTTGTTTTTCTTTTGACGAAATAGCCCCAACTCTGAGCCGATACATGACAATGGCAAACAGACTTGATGAAATCAAGACTAAGTGAGGCGGTGGTACAAAATTGGGCAAATGCAGACAGAAATAGTTATACCCCAACCTCTAGTGCAGAACATGATAACAGCAAGCACTGAGGTCATGCTAACAGGAATAGGGAAGGTGGTGGTACTAATTTAGAGGAACTGCTGAACAGATCTACTACCCAGCATCTTAATAGGCTAGTTCTTTAATATTCTTATACCGATTTATTCATCTTCCAATAAGATGGTGAATATCTAACTTCATTTTGAAGTTTGGACTTAGGACACAGGTGATATGCATAATATCTAATCTATTGGTTAAGCCATGACTCATCAAAATACAACTGTTTATCTTTTCTCCTTATCTTACATAAATTCAGGTGGCTGCACAAAATCTGAGTATCTTGGAAAAAATATTGAAGTAAGTACACGTCAGAAAAGAGAGGTATGGAACTATAACAAAATGTTTATACTAATTCAGAAGGAGGACCCTGTTTTACCGAGATTACAAAGCGGACAAATCTCCTGATGGTAAGAAATATAACTCGTCACCTGCAGACAACGTGGCGCCTACAGTAATAGTGGGATAAGTTCGCACGTCAGCGCTTGTCGTTGACGTGTTCCGATTTGGAGGGTAAGGTGGGCGGTAAACTTACTTTTGCTCGAAGCCTGACATCTCGGCCTAAGGTTGGCAACGCAGCGATAACACTTTTGGTGTCACTAGGCGGCGTGAATTTATTACCATCAAGAAAATCCGTCTGCTTTTTTGCCTTTCAAAATCATAAAAAATATTGCCCTATCTACCAAACCTACCTTCCAAATCTAAAAACGAAAGTGACGTGCATTGAGGAGGCGTTTACGTAAAGCGGGAAAACTCTACAACTTAGTTATAGCCAGGGAGTCAGTAACAGTCACTCACCTCTTAGGTAGAAAAGTAGACCAAATGGCAAAAAAGTCTGAGGCCAACACAAACAATTAATTGTCCATTACAAAAGTAATTAATCGCCTCTGGGGTCTAGCGGTCCAGGTGTTGGACTTGATTGTATGAGGTCCGAGTTCGATCCCTAAGTGACAAGGGTAACTCGCCCCATTTTTTTTACTAAATCGTGTTAAAAATGTAGTAGAGCAACGTCTGCCGGGCCAGCTAGTTTTCTAATAAAAAATGTTGCTCGAGATTGGATGTGCGCCCGGTTGGCGATAGGCTTGCTACCTATCACATAGTGAGACTTAGTGTCTTCGGCTAGTCGTGGGTGCCCTGATTGTGCACACCTCTTTGGGGATATGGACGTGGAGATCATTTTATTTAAAAAAAAGTTCAAATAAAACTGCCTTCACTCTGCGTAAAATAATATTAACAAAAATTTTATAACTGCTAACAGGAAATCTATTTGAGGAAAATGTTCATAAAAGATGCAGAAACAGATATGTTAATTCGTCATCAAACGACTTTTGCTTGTGTTTAATGTTCTACAGAATATACTATATTATGTGTTCTTGTAATTCCAAAATATTAAAAAAATAAGGTTCTACAAAATACACTGTATATGTGTGTTTGTACATCAAAAATATTAAAAAAATGATTTTGGGACACTATGTTCGATTTTTTTTGAGCTATTGGACTTATTTGTTTATTTACTCCTTGTGCACCATAAGAAAATTACTGGATCGATTTTGGTCGGGTTTCCACAAATTGAGGTATTGGGAGCAAGTTCATAACTCAGCTATGTTTAAATAAAGTCGGTCAAGTTGTTGCGCGCATTTGAAAAAGTTAATACATAGGTACACGCAATTGGAACTCAAGTGAAAAAGTAAATATTAAACCATATTTGCGGCGATACGGGTCCTATCGAAATAATTTGCTGGTAAATTAAAGGTAATGGAATGTAGTTTATACTTATTATATTTTTTTGTGGTTTCGGCACTTAAGGTCTTATTACCGGAATGTCCACTCGGTTCATTAAGTCTCTTTCCCTAAATGTCCATTCCCTGAAAGTCTATTTCCCCGAATGTACACTTCCCCGAATGGCTACTTCCCTGAATGTCTACTTCCCTGAATGTCCATTTCCCTGAAAGTACACTTCTCCTAATGTCCACTTTCCCGAATATCTAATTCCAAAAATAGGATTTTATTGTACAGTTTTTAATTTCTTTTTTAAAAAAAAAGGGTTTCTTACAAAGTTGTACAGTTTTTAATTATTTTTTTTTAAAAGAATTTCTTACAAAGTAAAAAAAATATGATCTTCACTCATTCACTCAGGATCATTTCCTTATCATCGGAAGATTTAACAAATATTTTTTTCGAGGTACCGAGGGTAGGTAGTACAGAAAGAGGTTGCAATTAAGCGGAAGGATATCGTAGCAAAATCATTATTTCTTCATTGATTCAATCACAGGTACATTTGGATATGCTGAAGAGATGGTTTTCATGTGGCTCAAATATGGACATTAAAAGAAGTGGACATTCAGAGAAGCGGACATTCAAAGAAGTGGACATTTAGGGAATGGACGTCCAGGGAAAAAGACGTTCCGGTAATAAGACCTTAAGTGCCCACTCAGTTCATTATGTCTATTTCCCTGAATGTCCACTGTCCTAAATGTCCACTTCTTGCTTCATTTGCTGCAGTTATCTCTTCCATTATAGGTGAGCCTTGTGCTTATTTGCTTTCTTTTGCCAAAAAATCAAAGCTTTTATTATTTTTTCTGTGTTAAAATTATTAGTGCGCAATAATTATCTTGCAATAAAGTTTTCTCCATGAGGATATGTCAGCGAACTGAATGAATCGCTGATAGGTATAACTTTATCAGGTGCTTCCGTAATTAATACCGCGGGTAGTTATGTCCTATAGATACACAATTCTGAGTACCCACCAAATGAGTTCATCATTACAGATGAAATTCACATTTTAGAATGGCCATAACTTTCGTTTCTCGCAACGTATTTTTATTTTTTTAGCACTTGCCCTGTGCTTGGGATAATATTCCATAAATTTTAAAGAAAGAAAAAGGAATTAAAAATTTCGCCACGGGACTTGAATTCTCAGTAGCTCAATTGGTTAGAGCATTCGTCGGCTTGAGACGAAAGGTTACAGGTTCAAATCCTGTCTGGGGCGAAATATTTTTTTTCATTAAAATTTATGGAAAATTTATGGAATACCTTTATATTATTTTAAGATTTTCTGAAACAAATGTAATTTTAGTTTCACTTATCAACTTTTTTTTACCGAAACATATTATATTACTAAAACATTAAATTTTTTTCACATATTTTTCGCAAACTCTGTGTTGATGGATTTTTTAGTTTATCAATGTAAGTAGACATTTCAACAAACGAAAATCACATTTGATATAAGAATTTTCAATTGAAAATTACAGTACTTTTGTTCGATATTAAATCAAACGAAAGTTAAATAAATAAATGTTAAAAAAGTACATTGTGCTTTTAACTCTGAAAAATAACCTTTTGCCAAATTGCATGTTTTGTGTGTGCGTGTTTGCAGTTTTTTAAAGTTGTAGGCTTTGTTAACAACACTAAAATTTAAAAAAAACAAAACGTCTAACTTGTCTACACCATCACAAATAAAAGAAGTGTAACGTCCGACGCTACTAAATCATGCTTTACGTCGGCACTAACTACGATTTATAAAAAACTGGTGATCTCCCATTGGTCGAAATTCGACCATACCATTTGACATTTTTTGGTAAGAACGCCATTTTCATTTATCAAGACCAAATTTGTTTCCAAAATATGATCATAGTTTGTGCGCCATCTGTGTTTTTTATCGTATCGTCAATATATTTGTGTATGTTAAATGCGTAGTATTGTGGGTAATGTTTTGTTTTTTGATTTAAGCATTGTTATTAAAAGATAGCATTGTGCACTTCTACTACACATAGACTAAAAGTGTGCTAAATTTCAGACACAATTTTCGTGAAAAGAAGTCCAAAGTTTTTGCTTCACTTATTAATATTATGATGCTGTCTAGCATTTTATATGTGCATCTTTTGTGATTATTCCATTAGATTCGATTCTTTTGTGATTTTGTGATTAATGAAAAATATATAATTTATATAATATTAATATATATAATTTATCAGCAAAATTAAATTAAAGTAGGTAAGTACAACTTCGAGCGTAGCGTTTCGGAATTCATAGCATATTGAAAAATTACGTACCTATGCAACGCGCGTCAGATCACTACTTTTTACTAAAATTATAGATATTTACACAACTTTTTTGTATAGTTAAGATTCATTTTTTTTTAACATGAAAAGTTTTGAGGACAGTTTTTTGTCTGTGTATGTGTGTTCCTAATACATTGTATAACAGGCAGAAACTACTTTTCATTTCCTTAGTTTGTTAGTACACTTATTTTTAAGGGTTTTTTAAACGGTTTCCGTGAAATGGACTCGAACTAGGGGATGGACGCGAACAGGCGAACTTACCCTGGTTCCGGAATTCCAAGCGTAGCGTCAAAGTGTATCGTGCTAATATAGTTCCGGAATTTCGAGCATGGCGTCAAAGTGTATTGTGCTAATTTAGTTCAGGAATTTCGAGCATGGCGTCAAAGTGTATTGTGTTGATGGTTGGACTATTTGTCATTATGGCGGCAGAAAAACGTATGGCGGTGGATCCCTACCCGGGCAAGTTGCTGCACAGCACTCTCTACCAGTGGTCCAGATGGTCTATACTACACAGAGAACCTGGATCAACACGTTGAAGATTAATTGATATTTGAATCAATTATCCAACTAGTAAAATTGTAATAAAAAAGTTGGTTGCGTTAATCCTACTATCCTATCCTATTATTTAATATTATAAATGCGAAAATTTGTATGTTTGTTACTTCTTCACGCAAAAACTGCTGCACTGAGTTTTATGAAATTTAGCACACACGTAGAGGGTAACTTGGATTAACACATAGGATTTTTTATCCCGAAAAAACCAGTGGGACCATTGATCATGCAAGCAACAGCTAGTACAAAATAACTATATCATCGAATTGAACATAAACATGCATGATAAAAAAAAACATTATTTGCATCATGATTACACTTAAACTAGCCAAAAAGCACTGGTTTCATGAAAATAAAGAATAATCAAAATGGATTCTCCCCGTATAAAGATTTGAGGAAACACATATTAAGTAGTATTTACATAGGTGTTAAATATGCTCTCCAAATCAAGTTGTAACAAAATAAATTTTCATCACCGTAAGTCTTAAAAACTCACGGTGCGGTTTTCGCCCGCGCCCACGACGGTTACGAGCCCGCAGGTTCTATCGAATATAGATTTATATTTAAAAAAAATAACACATTTCACGACGCGTTTTACAACCGCAGCGACCGCGGTTGTTTATGTATGCGGCAGCGCTCGCCTGCCCGCAGAAACGTACAAATTTGCGAGCGGTGATTTTAACCGCGCCGCCTGTCTCCGCACAAATTAGCGGTCTCGTGAATTTTGAAATGAATACTGCAGTTCCGAAACCGCTACGAGCGCGGGTTAAAACCGCTCCGTTAGTTTTTAGACTTAGGGTAATGAAAAGTTATTTTGCTACAACTTGTTAGTCCTTAAGGTACTTAAGGAACTGTAACAGATCAAAGTAGTTGCTTATGCATATTGCACGCATAAATAAATGAACAATGTTCATAATAAATCAGTAATAAACACATGACTAACAATGACTTCATAATATTGAGATTAGTTGAAATCTATTACACAATTTTATCACTACACTTAATATCCCATTTTTATATGAAAAATACTGTATAATTGCAAGCGTATTTGATAATAGCTTCCGTTAATGAAAAAGGTTATCAGTTTCTTTGTTATTTAATAATCATATTGGTAAGCTATGCCATTCTTAGGCGTTTCAATATAAAGCAAAGGTTTCTTGTGGTAGTGATAGTTTAGAATGCCCCATTGCAAAAGGGATTACCTAGCACACATGCTTAACTCCAGTCAAACAACTATGAAGCTCAGGTTCCATACCTGGCAAGGGCAGGGATTTGAGTGATAGATATCTATATGTTATGTTTCTCGGTCTGAATACTTCTATTAAAACTACCAGCTGTTGCCTGAGGCTTCGCCCACGTTTTTACAGGAACCCATTGTGTAACGGGGATTAAAAGTAGCCTATATGTTAATACAGGTCACAATCTATCTGTGGTCCTAATTTCAGACAAATACTTTCAGCCATTCAAGGGTGAAAGAGTAATGAACATCTATACATACATGCACAACAATTTTCGCATTTATAATATTAATAGAATTCTGATATCTCCACATATTTAAATATGTTGGTATTTCTATGTACCTATTTATATCAGTGACATAGTGAAAAACTTATTAAGCTTATTTTTTGAATTGGCTAATATTTTGCTATCTGCAAGGTTTTTACACCTTCACCAGGCTATGAAATCTATTAAGCCTTTATTTAGCTACTTAGGTATTTCTATGGATTTTTTATCATTGACTAACACCCATAATACAAGCAAATAATTTGCTTACTGTGGGGTACGATTTTTGAAATTTAACCTTACGAAAGAAGCTTCTAATTGACTGCCCACTTTAATTTTATTATTTTATACAAAATATGATGACCAGTTAGAAACACTATTTTAGTATTGTTCACAGAGCAATTTATATTTAGCGAAAATTTATTTACGAAAAAACAGAAAAAATAATAAGAAATTAGTTACTAAATTTAAAAAGTATCTTTACATCCATAACCCAGAAAAGATAGACAGAGGTATAAACCGGCAGGCGCTCATAACAAACCAAAGACACTCAAGTGCCACAATGAGACAGGATGCAAACGTGTTACCCAACCAGGCACACATGAAATCCTAGGCAACACTGTTTTTATTACAAAATTCATAAAACACATTTTCTTTTTTGTTACCTGATCCGGAAATTAAAGCCAAGATCTCATGAGTCACAATCACAAACGGGACACTGTTGATGACTTCCAGTCATCCAGTCAGTTGAAAACCCATCCAATTAATCTTTTGTCTGTTGAATATTATGCCATTCTGCTATCAGATCTGGTTTGAGTTCTATGAGGGTTGTGGGTCTCTGAATTTTCCCATATGTTATTAATAGGGTTATGGATAAGGTTGCAGATGGTCACAGGGTATTTTTTTGTACACACTTAGTCCTGGTTATCAGCCTACTGAGCATGGTGACACATGATATGACTGTGAGATTGTGTAATTCAAAAAATTTGGCTGTTATTTCAAGTTTCATTAAATAAAATAAGGATTTTGAGTAGCTGCAGTATTTCAACCCCTCCAACTCATATTTAATTCATGACAGCAATCCAGGCGTTATGTTACCTAGTTTTAGCACCAGCCACTAATAAAAAATAAATTCGTAAGATATTGTGTAAGCTAATTTAGTACAATCTCCCCTTTTTTAAAAAGATTTAATACTTCACCCTCTTATAAGTTTTTGTAGAAGTGAATATATTAAAATACTAGCTGTCCCGGCAAACTTCATTCCACCCTTTCAGTTTGTATGGGTAAAATAAAGTACATATTGTTTTTCTCATTTTCCCTGCAATTTTCCAGGGTTTTCTATTCATAAAAACCTTCTTCTGCCAATAACTAGCACAACTAAAAAATAATTATCCAAATCGGTTTAGTAGCTCAGAAGTTATGTGCTTACCAACACATTTAGCAATTCATTTTTATATGATAGATGATAAGAAGTTTAAAAAAGTATATTTTACAAGCTGATCAGATAGACATTGTCCTTTTCTAACTATGAATATTGATTATTTTCATATGAATCTTCTCCTGCCAGTAAGTAACGCATACATACATACACACATACATATCTTCCCGTAAGTAACACAAAAAAAAAAGGAAATTCATCGATCAACCCAGATGTAATACAATGACCAAGGGAAATAGTGACTCATTTTTATTATTAACTAGGGGTCCCTGCTCTGGCTTCGCACGGGTATAAAACATACATGTAAAACTTAATCTTCAATGACTTTATCTATTTAAAAAAAACTACATTAAAATCCGTTGTGTAGTTTTAAAGATTTAAGCATACAAAGGGACACAGGGACAGAGGAAACAACTTTGTTTTATACTACGTAGTGATTAATACCTTACTACAATAAACCTTATTAACTCTACCAATTTTTAGACAATCAATTTAGGATCAAAATAAGCTTATTTAATAATATTTCTAGTAAAAATGTAGTAAGCATTGAAATGCATTTTATATTTCAAGGTTTATGCATTAAGTAGGTAATTTTACTCACTAGAGTATCCCCCAAAGAGGTAGGCTAAGGCGCAACTGAGGTACTAAGATTAGTCGAAGATATTTATTCCCACATGAAAATTGTGGCTGTCAGTAAGGCGACAAAATGATTTCCAAATGGCTACCTATCTAATACCGTACAATATTGTTTTAGTTTGTAAAACTTTGAATTCAAAAATCTGTTTTTTTTTTTTACTTTATGTACTTGAATTCATATTATTTATCCACCACCACACCCACACTCTAAAAGTCATAAGTTATTTCTGATAGGCCCCTCTTTATTTCAAATGTTTGTTATGTATTTTTTTTAATGTCATTATTTACATATAATAATATTTATGCCCCTCTGCCAGGCAGCTCATAAGATGATGCAAGCAAAGGTTAAAATATAGGTTGATACAAAAAAGACCACAGCTGGTGAAATGCTGTGCAGTAACTTGCCTGGATAGGGATTCACCACCTTGCCTATTCCTGTTTCCATAATGAGTCTGTCATATACCAGCCAGGAGGGTTGGGTAGCTGGTAGACTTGAACAATTGGCCTTACGTCCCAGCCACAAGTCAGCGATAGTCTATAGAATCCATGGTTTCTATAGGCTACAGTTGCCTTTTACCAGCAGGAAACCCAGGTGCATTTTCACTGACTTCTCTCATAAAAAAAGACAGCATAACATTTTTTGATTAACATTTCATCCAATTTGACTGTTACTTTATGAGAAATAATTGTTGTTGAGATTGTTAACTGAGAGAAGTCAGTGAGAATATTCTTACAAGAATATTCAGAGACAGAGATCAGAGGAGAATCAATCCGTAAATAACAGAGTTACTTGCCATAAATTTAAAAATAATATGTATACCTTGAGGACTTTAGTAACTACTTGTTTGTGTTGTTTGGCTGTAGGTCACTAATTTTGTTAATTTTTTTTTATTATTAATAATTATGTTTTTATCTGTGCCCAGATCATGAGATTGACAAAAACTTATTTCATTGTTAAATATTTAAGATTGGCGGTGGCGTTGGCGCTACGTGTAAAAGAACTGAGGATGCCATCGTTGCTACAGGACGTGTCATTGATAGTTTGAAATCTTTTATTGATTCTGTGCAACAAAGATGTTCTTCAATTACAATGTTTACGATAGGCGATGATGCGATTGATAATATTATTAAAGATATTCAGAAAGACGCCAAGAAATTGAAAAGTTTAAATGGGACCCTCAAAACACATCAGATTAAGGGTGAAATATCACTGTGCCTTTTGGGTTTACTGCAAGGTATTGAGAAGCTCATAATGAAAAGTTTAAGCTTCCCTTGTAAAGAAGAGTGAACATTTTAATTAACGGATAATAATCTACCAACTGGCGAAACTTCATGTGGAGGATGTTTACACAGACTCAGAATGCGAAGATGAAATCTGCCGGACAATAACATTATAATACTAGGGATCAGTACAATCAGCCAACAGCAATACAACAGTGATGATTACGTTTTAGTTAAGTTTAATGTTAGAGAGTAAGAATATCATTATGCTGCTGTCATTAATCAAGTTGATAATGAGGTAGGCGAACTAACATTAACATTTATGAA
>NJDD01000535.1:205678-220645 GCA_002245505.1 Calephelis nemesis
ATCGGCATTCAAGCGCTGACCGCCAACTTACGTTTATGCGCGAAATTTGGCATGGGCACTTCTCGAATATTTGACATTTGACATTGGGGCACCGGAGAGGTTATGTATGTAGTTTTGAGCAGCCAGGTTTTTGTTTTATAATAAGCATTTTTTCTACCCAAAATCTGCAGACATTGGACAGGAAAACTGCAGTCTTAATCTGAGTTTTTATATTATTTTACAAGGTTTATTCTGTATGACATTAAATCTTTTGTTGCTATTTCAGAGATCCAATTAAAAAATAAATTACAATTTCGAGATCCATAGACATTTATAATTACTTTTTTTTGTTCAAACGTGAGGATTGAGGACTTTTGAATGTCGAATGCACAAGCTAAAGGGCAACGACTATGCTTTTTTGTACATAAATCCGGTCTCATAATGTTTCCGGTCGCTGACGAAGTGTTAGCGTTTTCCCTCGTGCAAAAATCGTGAATGCAAAATGAGTCATCGTGAAAATTTTATATTATGGACACTACATTATAACCAGACATGGAAAAACCCAAATACCTTTATTCTTACCCATTGTTGTGACGTTATAATCCGCCTGAGTAAAGTGAAGACTGCATACTTTTGAGTATTTTGTATACGGTTTACCCCGTTTTAATATAATATTCCATCTATTAGCCATATTTTCATCACGAGGAAAGCGGTGGAATTTCACGTTCTTCGTTTTGCCGGCAAGCGACGTACATTGTGGTACCGTACAATAATAACCCATCTTTGTTTCCTTCAATCTTTTGTTATGAACACAAATTTCGGCAGTCAACCTGCGACCGCAATGTTGTCATTAAACAAAAGCCACAAAGTCCACTGGTGTCTTAAAATCACTTATTTGTGAATATAGTTAGCACGTTTGTATAAATTGAAATTATCACATTGCAGCCTTGAAATATTTGACATGTATTCACTTTTTCCCTTCCCCACTTCTCTTTTAGAAAAATGGCCACTTTTGTGATCATACAATCATAAACTAAGGAATAAAGCTCAGATCACAGAGTTTCACAACTGTATCTGTCAAATTGACATTTATTTAACAGATGATATAAATCAAGAGCAAAGAATTTTTTTTCAGCATTCGGAATATAAAAGTTTAAAGCTGGCAAAAGGATGTGGATAACGGACTTGGTTTACAGCCATAACTTACAGTTATCCAGTTATGAAACATACACTGAGCCTTGCAGGTTATCGGACGTATGTCGCGAACGTGACCTTAAACATTTAGCTGAAAACGTTCGCGAACGAGCGATGGGCAAGGGGGACGACACATCCTTGCTTCAGGATGTGGCAAAGACTACAATATTCGGGTGTAGAATACACTTAGAATTGCAAATGTGTAGGTAGGTATGTAAAAATGGACGAACGACTTATCCACGACACGAACGATTACACGAAATTACTCTATTTTCACGGATTAAATAATATTATACATTTTGCAAAAACAAACCAGCGGCCGCTATTTCAATAAAATCATCGTCCTTTTCCCTACTCGATATGTTTTTAGGTCTATATTTTTGTGGAATAGACGTAGAAATGCGTCCGCAGGTCACGTTTCAAAAAACTACAAATTCATCAATCGCTGCTGTAAGAGCGCTGCGCTGCTAGCTTCCTGTTATATGTTTCTAGCTTAGACCGCTAATTTTTCAAAATAAGTATTATTTTTTTTAGTTTCTGAAATATGAATATAAGTTAACACGCCAAAGAAATTAAATGGTAAACCGAATAATTTGCCCGAATAACGAGTGCGATAAAGGTTCATCCAATTAGTATTTGGTATTCGGTTAATCAATAACATTACTATTCATCAAAATATTTCCTTACAAATTCAATTCAAAATTATTTTATTTAATAATATCAACAAAAAATCCACAACACAAATTTTAAAGTAAACTTAATCTAATAAGTACATTAAACATAGGTCAACTAAGGAATTTCATTTTGTTTTATATACAGTTTGCTAATGTTTAGCGGCAGAATGACACAGTCGTATTATAATTTTATATTTAAAAAAAAAAAACAATTTTAATAACTTTAACTAAAAGAACAAAACGAAATTAACATAATATTACTACTAAAATGCATACAAAAAAAAACCACTCCAGTGCTAAAAAAAGGTTAAAATATTAAAAATAAAAGTATTACTTACTTTACACACGTTTTGTTCTTTTTGTATTGTATTTTTTTTTCTCACATTTTTATTTATTTTCAACACCAATGCTTGAAAATAAATAAAATATGAGAAAATAAAATATAACAGATAATTAAAAATGTGTGATGTTATGCTTATATTTATTGTGTTTATATATTGTTTACTGTGCAGTTCAATTACTACGTGATGCATTAAATCGAATCAGTTGTTTAACTTGAGTCTTAAGGTGGTTGTATACATTACGTTTACAAACATTTTTGGAGCTATGAAAAATGTCAATGTCAGCGAAAAGTTTGTTATAAGTAGTCGGCAAACGCAATGCAAAATTGTAAGACTTATGATAATTTGTCCTCACTACCGGTACATCAAATAAGGTGGTGTGCCTTGTACGTTTTCCAGGAACTCTTAATTTTAAAATTAAGTTACTTAAACGAGGGCAATTGGAGCCCACGCATTTATCATATAAAAACAACATGTTATGTAAAATACGTCTATGACGAAGTGAAATATAAGTATGCAAAGGGATTGTATTAGGACGGAACTAACAATTAATAAATTTAAGAAATTTGTTTTGTATTCGTTCAAGTGTACCTATGTTCATAAGTTACATAGTGAGGATTCCAGATAGTGCTACAGAATTCTAGGACGCTACGAACATAAGCAGAATATAGTATTTTGATACAGTTAACGTCATTAAAAGATTTAGTTGTTCGTATAATGAAACTTATGCTTTTCTAGTGATGCGTTCAACATGATTTGAAAAACTGTCTAGTACGGAGGTCGCCACTGGTAATAGTCTCTCCCTGTCATAGGTTGACAAAGAGATATTTCTAGGTCGCAATTGTTAATTCAATTGGGATATACTATACTCGCTATACTATATATATATACTAGACTCGCTTTGCATAATTCTGTGCTTATCCCAACGTTATTGTATGGAAGTGAGAGTTGGGTATGTCAGAAAGATCATGAAAGTAAGATAAATGCGGTCGAAATGAGAGCACTACGGAAAATCTGTGGTGTAACGCTCGCTGACCGCATTCGTAACAGTGAGATCCGAGAAAGAGTGGGATTGAAAGAAAGTGTTGGTCATAAAATTGAAATGCGAAAGGGCATGTGGAAAGAATGACAGATGAAAGATTGACAAAGCAGATATACAATGCGAATATGGATGGATGTAGGTACCCGGGGAGACCAAGGCTGACATTTCACGATCAGATCAATCGAATATTATCCGAGGGTGGTGTCAAGAGTCTCCGAAACCGGCGTGTTTGTATGAAAAGGGTAATGAATGTGAAGGAAGCAAGACAGGTTTGTCAGGATCGTGAGGTCTAGCACTCGATACTCTCTGCCTACCCCGTAAGGGACTTGGCGTGAAGATATGTATGTATGTATGTAATTGGGATATTAGGGTCATCCGGGGGGTGCATTATTCGGTTGGCACTCACGCAGGAGGGGCGGGGATGGAGCCCCCCTTCCCCTTCGGGGATTTGGCGTTTGCGTAAGCACGAACACCGTAACGTGTTTACGTAGTGTTGTGATAGTAGCAGGCTTACTCCAATGCTTACGATGGTTTGTTTACTAACAAATGGGTGTACACTATAGTTGTTTGTGCGTGATTGTGGTTATGTTTGTAAACAGTGTGGTGAGTAACTACGTAGATACTCTATTGTTTATTATTATTATGAGGTTTACGATGTGGTTGTACGACTAGATCAGGTGTTACGGCTTTGTTTTGATATTTTTGAATTACTTACTAACTACCCTCAAGTTGAGAGCTCTCGGCCTACTAGTCCCGTGGTTCCCGTTCGGCCCGTGCGTGTGATCATCATCTCCGACATATATCTACATATTAATCATTAGGTATTAATATTTAACATACACTTAAACCTTTCTTATATTAATTATATAAGTATACTTATATATACGTATTTTATATTCTACAAGTATACTACAACCAATTTATTACATAATAAGATTTTTTTATTCAAAATAACAATAATCGCCTAAACCTATTACCTACCTATGAATCTTTATCTTATACCTTTAAACGAGCAATTCTTGTATATATATAATTGGAATCTCGGAATCGGCTCCAAACGATTTTCATGAAATTTAGTATATAGGGGGTTTCGGGGGCGATAAATCGATCTAGCTAGGAATCATTTTTAGAAAATGTCATATTCGTGTTTTATTGTTGTTGTTAAATAACGAAGTTTATTTACTAATACGAAGATTGTTGTTGTTAAAAAACGAATGATTGTTTGCTTTGAGGTTAGACTTTTTAAATTTTCGTACTAAAATATAATTTCCAAAAAACACAATTTATAAAAAAACAAAAAAAAATACCGAGCAAAGCTCGGTCATCCAGGTACTATAATATTATATGTATATGTATCTATCTGTTTCTATTCTGTTCTATCTATCTATCTGTTTGAAGCCGATACCAAGCGTGGTAGTAATGCCACAGAGTGCTGAATGTAAGTATATGCTATGTATTTTTGTTCTCTTTGTGCTATATGACAGATATTTGATGTAGGTACACTTTTCTCGGGAGGTAGACTTTCGGGGCACATTTTGTCCGGCTCGCCTCGATAGTCCTGGGAGCCGCCGCTGCATTGGGGAGGCTGATGCCCAACGTGGGAGGCCCGAGCGCCAACTTCTGACGGCTGTATTCCGGCGTCGTACTGTTACTCCGCGAGGTTTGGAAGGAGTTTTAAAAAAGATATTTTATTTGTCACACTTATTTAATTACACTTGATAAAATACACTTTATAATATTAATAAGAAATAGCAAAGAAATAGTAATGAGGCTTAGTAATGAAGACTAGTAGTCTCAATGGATGTAGGAGTGGAACTGAGGATCATGGGATGAATGCAGAGGAACATGGCAAAAGTGCTGATAAAGCACTTTTGGTCAAGAGGGTTGTGCTAATCCCTTTTGTTAACTGTTTAGGGTTGTAACAGCCCCCTGGTTAAGAGTAAACTTCATGGTTAATTTTGAAGTTTACGGAAATTGGAATAGTTTCTAAGTCTTAATGGGTTCGGAGACGAGGTGCTGAAGAGTCTGAGATTTCGATCTCCACGGGATTAGGATCAGCTTTGGGTTTTGATTTTTGTAAAAAGGGAAACATTTTATACAACCCAGTGACTTTACACAATTTGAAAACAGTAACACTTAAAATTACAAATACAATAATTCCAATTATAATATTATAATAATTTTCATATAAAACAATGTTAGGTTTATCAATTATTTCGTCTAGTTCTTTCAAAATATTAGGATTTTCAAAGGCTATTGAATCTAATTTTACATTTTTTATTTCAACAGGAGGTAAGTGTAAAACAATGTTCTTAAAACTAAATTTATTACAACAAGAATCGTCTAGTATATTAAGGTAAGGTAAGTCTTAATTGGTTTTGTTACAATATTTAAACTGTTTTTGGAAATTAATTTAGAGTCTTTATAATAAGCGACACTGTTTGGCGGTAAGTACACTATTCCGCTTCCACTTATAATTATTTCTATTATTTGTGTTACATTGGTTTCTATACTTAACTTAGATTTTTCAGATATGACAAATAACTATTTACTATTTTGTAGTGGTTGCCAAATTTGGACGTCGCCGTGGAAGAATTTGGTCACACACAGACTAGGAATAGAGGTAAGTGTCTTTCTTATTATTTCTGTTTCGCAGGTGGGGGTTGCAGCTGCCGAGTATGTAACAGGTGAGTCGCACAGGTAATAGTTACCATTAATTATTTTGCACGTTTCCAGGTTATCAATCTTAGCGCAGGTAGTTTTGTCATTACTTATACCTATATATTTAGAAGATGGAATTATGGTGGAATATGAAGTTGGTTCCTCCACGCTGTGAGGTACCGGGCACGGTAAGTTGTGATATAGATAGAAATCGGTTGAGTCGATCAAGGGAATATGAAGAACAAATACCACTTCGTTATTATTCATATAACAAGATATGGAAGATATATTAAGGATTGTATGCATATTTGTTAAGCTTAAGAGTACTGGTAATCTTTTAGAATTGGAAATGAATCGATAGTTGTCTACTAGTTCTGCATATAGCTCTCTTGGTGTTAAAGTCGCAGGATACAGAGTGTTAGATTTGCTAAACATAATAGAGTTTATTATATCCTCTATTTTAAAAGACAGGGTAAGAAGACTACTTTCTAAAATAGATACTAACTCTAGGGTACGAGATCTTATTATTAGCTCATTGGAATTTAGACTAAGATTTTTAACTGCTACATATAGAGCATCAATAGCAGCCGACAATTTATGTTGATTGGAATTTAAGTTAAGTATTGTTTTATTAAAAGTTTTTAGTGTAGAAGTAGTAACGAGTATATTTTCTTTGATTAAGAACGTTAACTCCTTCTCGTCAGATTGAACTTCCCTTATAGCATAGTCGTATTTAATGGCATCATTTTCGTCCATTGTGCCGAATAGTTTTTTAGATAATGTTCCTATAAATCCCAAAAGAGCATCTCTTTTATGACGACGAGGAATCAAGTTAGTGCTTCGTAATCTCGAGTCATGTCATTATACCGGATGGTCAGAGGTAGGAAGAGATTATCACATTCTACTTGACTAATAATTTCGCTTTTTTCACATAACGATTTGGAATTATTAATACTAATAGCTAAGTCTCTAATATGAGGTTGTATATAAGATATATCTAAAGGAATTACAACACTAAGATAACTATTTATGATATTTAGTTGCCCTATAGGGTCAAAATATATTCCAGAGGAATTAACAAGAGGTTCGACGAACTGCTGCACCGACGAAGCATTGCTGCAAAAGGAGTATTAAAATGTAGTTCTTAACCTATATAAAAAATTAAGATTTGTATATAATAAACTAGCTGTTACCCGCGGCTTCGCCCGCGTAGTCTACTAATTTGATATTTAGCTCTCCAACACTGCTCGTTAAAATTTTAAGATAAAATGTAGCCTACATCGCTATCCAAAGTTTCATCTATTTTTTTGTAAATATTAAAATCAATACAGCAATTTTGCCGTCAAAACTGATCAAACACTGTTTTTTTTTAATTTAACTTCAGATAAATAGTAGGAATACATTATTGTGGTTATGAACTTATGGTATAAATTACTGTTAAATATTTTTCCTACGTAAATTGTGAATTGTGACACCCCCATTCACCCTCATAGGGGTTGATTTTCAAAAAACGCTTAGATATGTATCTCATAATTTGTATTGCAGAGAATTATTTCAGTGTCACGTAAAATATTTCAATAGAATTAAATTTCCCATACAAACTTAGATACCCCCTTTAACCCCCTTTAAATGGGGGTGAATTTCGAAAAATCCTGTAAATACGTGTTTCATAATTTGTACTAAAAAGCATTAATTCAAAGATTCATGCAAAATTAATGTGAAATAAAAATATTTTTCTCATACATACTTTGCCACCCCTTTTAACCGATTTAGGGGTTGAATTTCGAAAAAATAAAATGCCTATGTCCTTCTCATGAATGCAAACTATCTACATACCAAATTTTAGCAAAATCGGTTGGGTGGTTTAGGCGTGAAAAGGTAACAGACAGACAGACAGAGTTACTTTCGCATTAATAACACTAATGTGTGGATTATTAAATTACGAACGTAAATACAATTTAGATAAAAAATGTCGCGCTGAAAAGCACATTTTTATTAAGTTTGTTATTTTCCTCGCTAGGGAGCTCCGATAAATGCGTGCGATCGCTATAAATTACAGTCCTATAAAAAAGGCGCGTCCCTATATTTTAAACCTGTAATATCTCCGAAACTATTAGTTTAATTAACATACTGTAAAGGGCTACATTATTCTATATTAAATGTAAAACTTGTTTAAGATACTTAATTAGATAAGGATTAATGCTGTATTGCTTTAAATCGCTTCGGAAAAAAGCCATTATTTTTCGTAAAAAGCAAAGGATAAAAATTGGTTATTGTAAGTTATCCCTAAGAGATAAACATGTACCATCGCGGACTTTTTTGTAGACCTTTTTAAGGTAAACAATACTTAGTACATTATTTTGATCTATCACGTCGAGTTCAGCCAGCGTTTGCAATGAAAGCGCAAAAAGTATGTTTCATTACGACTTCGCATTAGAAATCTTGAAATTATTAGTGGTTCTCTAATATATGAAGCATGGTATTATACATATAAACCTTCCTCTTGAATCACTCTACCTATTGAAAAAAACCGCATCAAAATCCGTTGCGTAGTTTTAAAGATATAAGCATACATACATACAGACAGACGCGAAAAGCGACTTTGCTTTATACTATGTATAGATAAGTAAAATGTTAAATATGTAAAACAATGATTTTTAGTTAATTTAACTTGAAGGGGGCGACCTAGAGGTTAATTTTACTTCATCATAGTGATGAGTTACATGTCGTCTGTTAATCAATAGAGTCAGGGTGTTCCTACCATTTATTTTTACCACTTTGTAAGGACCCTTCCACACTGGGGATAGGGCCTTACGCAGCCTTATATGATTTTTGAGGTAAACGTAATCTCCTACTTGATATTTAACGACGCGAGTGTGTTCGTCATAATATCCTTTAGATCTTTCTTTGGACTTGGTTATATTTTCTTGGGCTTTTGCCCTTGATAGTTTGAGACGGTGTTGGAGGAATTTTATATATTCTGGGTAAGTTGTATCTGCAGGTGTTTCATAGATGGAGTCGAGGAGGTAAGCCTTATGGCCGAAGAGGAGTTCGTAGGGAGTAAAGTTTGTAGAAGCATGGACTGATGTATTGTAGGCTAGCATGCCAGTGAAAACGAATCTGTGCCAGTTTGAGTGATTTTCATTCACGTAGGATTTAAGGTACTCCTTAAGAGTAGAATGACTGCGCTCGAGCGCACCTTGCGTCTGAGGATGATGGGGAGAAGACCAAATTTGTTTTATTTTTAGGAACTCGCAAGTTTTCTTAAATAGCTCCGCCGTGAAGTTGGTTCCCTGATCAGTTGAGATCATTTTGGGAATACCAAACAGTGAAGTAAAATAAATGAGACACTCAAAGGTATCTTCTGAAGTAGCATTTGCTATAGGATAGGCAAAGGAGAATTTTGTAAGGTCGTCTTGCATGGTAAGTATATATTTGAGTTTTTGAAGTCCTGCTTCTGGGAGGGGTCCAACTAAGTCCAGACTGAGACGTTCAAATGGTTTTGACGAGGTTGTTGTAATTTGCATTGGTGCTCGATTGGTCTGTCTTAATGCTTTGTTGCTCTGACAAAGCGAGCAGTTCTTAATGTAGGTTTCTACATCTGAACGCATGTTTTTCCAATAATACCTTTCTTTAATGCGGTTTAACATGCGAGCAGTACCTAAGTGTCCAGCGATTGGTATGTCATGATTATCACGTAGTATTTTACGTATTTCCGATAATGTAGGATAAATAAGTGTATCAGGGTAAATTTTTATGGAAGCATTGGTGTTATTAAACAAATAAACAAAAATGTTGTATACTCTCGACCAAACATGTTTATCGAAAGCATTTCGGAAATCGGTTATAGCTAATTCTATTACGTTATCGGCTGTAGTAGCATCTGAACATAATTGTGATTTTAAATATAGAACACTTTTAAAGATATCTTCATAAGTACAATTATCAAAATGGTAAACTTTTGTAAATAGAAAATAGAAAATTTTATCATGAACCTCTATAGACAAATAACGGTGTAGGCTTCTTTTTTTACTTAAAAATTCGGTAGAATTTGGGATTTGGCTTAGTATGTCTTCGACATGAGGGTTTGACTCATCAAAATCGATTGATGTAGGTATCACGATATGCTTAAGGTTTGTTTTAAGGATATTTTCATTGCACTCAACGATTTTAGCGTTACTAGAAAAGTTCTTGTTTGACATTTTTTCTAAGAATTTAGAGTAAGTTTCATTAGATATAGTAGATGGAAGAATTAATGGAACGGATGGAGATTTTGGGATATCTTTAATTGACGCAGGAGGTTCAGCGTTAGGATTCAGCGGATTTAGTGGATTCGGAGGTGAGTTTGATGTGCTTTCGGGGTCAAAGACATAACTGGGTAATTCATCGTTGTCTAGGAGGTCTACAGATGGAGCATAATTAGAGTCTGATCCTAAAGAAGGTAGGGTCACGTCAAGGTCTCCTAAAGTAATGGGACTGTCAGGTTGATTCTGTTCGAAAGTGGATGGAATAGGATTCTCTATTTGCTGGTCTTGTCTGGAAGTAGAAGGTGTGGGATTATCGTAAGGGTTCTGAATAGGGTTTACAGGAAAACGGGATAGAGCGTCGGCATTGCTGTTAATCTTACCTTTTTTGTATTCAATTTTATAGTCAAACTCTTCGAGTTTGAGACGCCATCTGACTAAACGGCTGCCAGAATCTTTGTAATTAAAAAGCAATTTCAGTGGCTTATGGTCGGTAACAATAGTAAATTTATGACCGTATAGATAGGGCCTAAAGGTTTTTGTCCCAAATACTATGGCTAAACACTCTTTTTCTGTTGTTGAATAATTGATTTCGGCTTTGTTCAGAGTTTTGGATGAATACGCGATAGGTCTATCTTTTCCTATTTCACCTTGAGATAGAATAGCGGAAATAGCAAAGTTTGAGGCGTCAGATGTAAGTACAAAAGGTTCGGAAAATTTGGGTAAATGAGGATAGGAGCAGATATCAATTTTTGTTTAAGATCGTCGAATGCTTGCTGTTGTTCGTTAGACCAGGCAAAAGGGGTTTCTTTCTTTAAGAGAAATGTCATCGGTTTAGCAATTTTAGAGAAATTTGGAATGAAACGGCGGTAGTACGAAACGAGACCTAGGAAAGATTTGACGTCCTTGGGACACTTTGGAACTGGAAATTTTGATACTGCTTTAACTTTATCTGGATTTCGACTTACACCCTCTTCGCTTATTGTATGGCCGAGATAAGCAACTTCTTTGCGAAAAAATTCGCATTTGTCTGGCTGGAGTTTCAAGTTATGTTGTCGTAGTCTGTCAAAAATTTTGCATAGTCTGGAACAGTGGGAGTCTAGATCATGCGAATACATGACTATGTCATCGAGATAGACATAGCAGTCGATTCCTTGGAGTTCTGCAAGGGCAGTACTCATTAAGCGCTGGAATGTTGCCGGGGCATTTTTTAGCCCAAACGGCATACGCTTAAATTCAAAGTGTCCCTGAGGTACAGTGAATGCCGTCTTTTCTGTATCCTTTGGCGCAATAGCGATCTGATGGAACCCTGAGCAGCGGTCTAATGTAGAGAAATATTTGCTTTGGCCTAACTGATCTAGAATTTCGTTGATTTGTGGGATAGGATAACTTTCGCCAATCGTGACATCGTTAAGTTTCCTGTAGTCAATCATGATGCGCCATTTTCTTTGCCCGGAAGCATCTGATTTTTTAGGCACTACCCATATGGGGAATGACCAAGGTGAAAGGGAAGGTTTAATTATATCTTGGGAAAGCATCTTGGAAATTTGGTTTTCTACTTCTCGTTTATGGACTTCTGGAAATCTATAGGACTTAACATTGATGGGTTCCGAAGAAGAGACATTTATTTCGTGTTTTAAAAGGTTAGTGGTCAATAATTTATCGTCAGGTAAATGGAAGATGTCAGAGTATTGGGAGCAAATGTCAGTTAGGCATGTTTTTTCTTCGTCGTTGAGATGGTCAACTCTTAACAGATTTAGTAGTTCTTCTCTCCGAGCGATAGATGATTTGTAGGAGGTTTGATTGGGATCGATTCGAAAAGAATTCACATTAAATGGTTCTATTTCTAATTTAATATCTGAGTCTAATGTTACTGGTTTTTCGGATATGTTAACTAGTGAAAGATTTACTCTATTGTTGTTTTTTACGGATACGATACTATTAGCAACTAGCAACGTGTCTGATATATGCTGGTCTAAAATAACTCCTTCTTTATTACATGGATTTGATACGGTGCATTCGATAATACTTTTGGTACGTGGTGGAATTATGTAAACAGGTTTGTTGTAGTTCATTTTTACAATAATGTTTTCTATTTGTAAGGTATGAGAATTATAGTCTACGACTCCTTCATGATCGTTGAGTAAATCCGTACCAATTATTCCATCATAACTTAAATCAATATTTTTTACTACATGGAATCGGTGTGAAAGTTTCGGATTAAAGTCATCGAACAGTTTTAATTGAAAATGACCTATTGTAGATACGGTCTCATCACTAGTATTGATGCCCTTTAGTTTAATGGTCTCATTTTTTGGGATTGGTAAAATTTCTATTGATTTTCCTTTAATTAAGCTAATACAGGAACCGGTGTCAACTAGGAATTTAAGTCTACGAGAGCTGACTTGGGTTTTGAGGACCACGTGAGGTAGGTATCTCTTTTTCTGATTTATATTAATTTCGTAAATTTTGTTTGTGTCAGGGTTTGGAGTTGGTGCTAAAGACGTGGCATAATTTTTACTTAGGGAATGTATGGTAGGTTCAGAGGGTATTCGTTTAGGAGATAGGGCAGTACAGTGGCAGGTAAGGTATGTTTATTTATGTTACAGGAAACAAGAGATGCGTAGGACTTATGGTTTGAAGAGGATATGTTAGGTGAAGATATGGAGCCAGCGGATTTTGAAGGATTTACAATCATGGGCACAGTGGGTTTTCTTTGTTTTGGTAGCGTGGTTGAATTTGGTTCATGGTTTATTGAGGATTTAGTATGTTGCTTCCAGTCGATTAGAGTTTTGCTAAGTTTTTGATTTGCGTAGGTCAAACTGGGGTTTTGGTTTTTAAAGGATACAGTGGATACAGCGGTATTCGTGAAGTACATATCAGGCTTTCGTTTTGCAACGGGTACAGTGGACTTGTGATTCACCAGGGATACAGTGGGTCTACAATTGGAATAGGATATAAGGGGTTTCTGATTCGCATAGGATACAGTGGGTGTATTGAATGCAGTGGTTCTACGATTAACAACGGATACAGACTACAGAGGATTTTTGATTTGTAAAGGATACAGTGGGTTTATGTTTCGCGTCGGATACAGTGGCTGAATTGGATACAGTGGTTTTGCGATTAACATAGGATACAGTGGGTGTTCGATTTGTAAAGGATACAGTGGGTTTATGTATCGCATCGAATACAGTGGGTGAATTGGATACAGTGGTTTTGCGATTAACATAGGATATAGTGGGTGTTCGATTTGTAAAGGATACAGTGGGTTTATGTTTCGCGTCGGATACAGTGGGTGAATTAGATATAGTAGTTCTGCGATTAACATAGGATACAGTGGGATTTTGATTTGTAAAGGATGCAGTGGGTCTATGTTTCGCGTTGGATACAGTGGGTGAATTAGATGCAGCGGTTCTGCGATTAACATAGGATACAGTGGGTTTTTGATTTGTAAAGGATACGGTGGGTCTATGTTTCGCGTTGGATACAGTGGGTTTATGATCAACGTAGAGGGCTTGACATAGGATTTGAAACAGTGGTTGGTACCTTTGTTATGCCAAGCTACATTCTTATTAAAATATTTGGGTCTCACAGGGCACCACGGTGAGCCCACTGCTCGTTTAAATCATCATTTGCAGATTGATCATTATTGGTATAATTTTTGGTTTTCATTTGGATAGTAAACGCGTTCCAGCCGATTCTGGTTTGGTATTTGATACGAGCGGTTTTGATTCGGGTTTTGGTAAGTTCACCGTTGTGAATCTCCAAAATTGTTACGATTAAACTTTTTATTGTTATATTCACGTTTTTTGCAATTTTCGATAGTGCGACCTAGGAATTTACAGTACCGGCATACAGGGAATTGCGATTTGTTAAGAATGTGAACGGGTCGTCTCTCCTCGCGTGACGGAAATTTACGGTTAACTCGCGCTGTCCTTTGATCAAGGAGGGTTTGTATTTTTCCCTCTGAAATCGCGAGATTGATTGCTTCATTTAGATTTGACGGATTTTTCATCCTTACGAAATTTGAAACTTTGGGCGTAAGGCCCATTAAAAATGAATGTAATGCCAAATCTTCCATGGCCGATGTCTTACCTGACAACTCAGTTTTCTTTTTATTAGATAAGGTAATCTCTGTTTATAGTTTTGACAAAGTTGTTTCAATTCTTAAGGCATATACACTGATAGGTTCATTTGTCTGTTGCTGAGATTCCTGTAGCTCCGACAATAGGTGAGCATAATGCTTGCGTTCTCCAAATTGAGATTGCAAGAATGTGCTTAATTGTTCCCAACTATCAGTCTTTTATAGAAGCAGCAGATTCTGCTTTGCCTTCAAGTTGACACAAGATGTAGTCTAATAATAAAGGCTTCTGAGACGCAGAGGCAATTTTAAAAGCATTATCACAATTATTTATGAAGGAACAAAGTTTATCTCTCGACCCGTCAAAGGGCTTTATAAATTTAAATAGTATACTTGTATCAATTCGTTCTGTTACGTTGGATTCAGATCTCAATTCAACATCGGGTTTCATAATTTTCATTTTAAATTAGTGTAAATAGATTTAAAAATTTAGCGTAAAAATATGTAAATAAGTTTGTATAAAAATAGCAGAGTAAAAGTAGAGAGTTAAATTTAATTAATAAAAGAGATTTAATACTTGTTGTAAGAGATTTGTATAGCACGAGCGGAATAAAATTAAAGTTAGTAAAATAAGTATTAAATTGTATAGTTGATTTGAGCTCTGTTAATTAAATTAATTAATTCTAAATATACTTCTTCAATAAAACTTGTACTAAAAACATTAATGTATATAAAAACAAGCGGAGTCACG
>NJDD01000536.1:8778-43708 GCA_002245505.1 Calephelis nemesis
CCATGAAAGTAATAAAAGGCACAAAATACATTAAGCGCTGTCAGATTAGTCTGTATACGACTTTTGTACAGACGTTTAATATATTACTCGAAAACTGTTAATTAAAAACGTTACAATTCGACATGACCAGATGAATCTGAGGTGTTTAAATGATTGATCATTTTTTCGCACAATTCTATGTTTTTGTTTTTGTTCCATTGGTAAAAGACAGAATGCATTTAAATACAATACAGAAATATAACCTAACATTTTTTTTATGATATTGGAAGGCGGACAGACGGAATTCCTGATGATAAGAAATTGACATCTTAGGCAGATACCAAAGTTGGTAATGGTTCGTTGCCAACCTGAGGCCGAGATCTTAGGCCTCGAGCAAAAGTAAGTTTACTGGCTACCTTACCGTCCAAGCCAGAACATGTCATGACGTTATGGGGGGAGGAACAGGTAAGGCGGTGGTACCAATCCGGGCGAGTCGCTACAAAACTCTACCACCACCACCATAGGCTACTTTTTATTCTAATATCTAAACGAATTCCAGCACGACAGTTAAATAGCTTTTGTACGAGGGTACAGCTGCGGGCAACATCTAGTAATTAATAACACGTTGAACAAGGTTATATGTGAGAATATTAAACACCGAGCTTAAATACTAAATATTGACATTTCTGATCAGAAAACATCACACAAATACGCGGAAGTCCTCGGAGAGTAAGTCATTTACAATACGTCGTTAATGTTTCGCACGTAATGAAAATAGGTCAAATTTTCAATATTGTTTACTGGTTCACCCACACCTTCTCCCGCGCGTTAGTAAGTATCTACATTTCTAATTAAGCATATATTTTATACTAGCAGTTTCACGCAGCTTTGCCTGCGTAACTTGGATTCTACTGTAGAGGTTTCATTACGATGCAAACTCTACTGGATGTTTTAAGAGAATAATTAAATTTTGAAAATGATTAAGAACGAAAAAAGATAAAAACGAATCATAAGTCAATTGAAAAACATTGAGAATATCAAAAGGTTATATCAAAGATATTCTTTTATTAAGAAAATGATTAAACAACACGTCCTAGTGTTGCACTACTAAACCGATTTTAATGAAACAAAGCCTATGTCACTTACGGATAAAAGTGAAAGAATTTTTGAAATCGGTCTAGTAGTTTCGGAGCCTATTCATTTGAAACAAACAAATAATCATATCTCTCCTCTTTATAATATTAGTATAGATTAAGTATTATGTCGCCTCTGTGGTCTAGCCGTCTGTTGTCGGACTTGACTTCTTAAGGTCCCGGGTTCGACCCCCGGGTCGGGCCATAAAAAAATTAGAAAATGTAATTTTTTCAATTGTCATAAAAATGACGTTGCCCGGGTTTGCATACGTGCCTGGTTGGCCATAGGCTTGCCTCCTATCACATCGTGGGACTTCCTTCGGCTAGTAGTGAGTGACCTGGTTGTACTTCTGCCTAACTTTGCGGGGATATGGGCGTGACTATACTTTACTTTGAGATAAGTACATTTCTAGTGTTTGAAATGTACTCAAATATCGAACAAGCATGCGGTTTTCTTTATGGTAAGAGACAACCTATTGCTATATACAATCCATAGACGTAACTAATGCGTCGTTTTCTTATCGCAAATACGCCATCTACTCAAACTTATACTGAACTAACTCTGACGATAAAAGAGATTTTTGGCCCATCAATATTGAGAAAATCAGTAGTATCCACCCTTTTCGTGCCTTTTTACTGCTGCACATAATTAATATTGAATGCACCAGCAAGCGGTTGACGTTGACCCTGGCCTCAAAATCGTTGAATTTTGATATAATTTAAAAATACATATAAACTATCTTTATTAACAGACAATTTAAATTTTAAAATAAGAGACAGGTCATATTTGTCTAACGGCCAATGTTAATAATCAATCCTAATCCAAAATTTGCTGTCCAAGATTGATATTTTGATCTATTTTTATGTTATCGCTTGCCAATAACATATCTGTGGACAAGATATATATGGCAATTAGGTATAGGATAGGCCGGCGGATACGCAGCTACCTAGATTGCTTGAAATCCATCTTTAGAGAAATATTATTAACATTTTTCGTAAGTGGATTAAAAACAAATCCTAGGTTTTTATTTTCTTAATAAGTGCAAAAACATTTTCAAGGTATTCAAAGTCAATTTCATAAGCACTATTATGATTACTTGAAAACCACTTTTCAGATCATGGTCAAATTTGAATAGGAACATGTAAGACGAACCAACTCAGAAACAACCTTATTTAATATCGTCTATGTATTTTATTAATGCGGTTTTAGCGTTGACTATATAAAGGGTTCGATTCTCGGGACGTACAACTCAAAATATGTTTTTTTTTGATTTTCAGACAAGACGACATTGATTTGGATTAGATAGGTGCGAGATTGGTGATAGGTTTGTCACCTGTTATTGAAGGTTCTACCACTGCCTACTCTTCGAGGATGCGCACTTGTTATACGCACATATTCCGGTTCGATTATCAGGTCGGAAAACTCAAAATATGTTTTTTTTTTCAAACAAACACAACGTCGTTTCAGATTACATAGGTGCGAGATTGGTGATAGGTTTGTCACCTGTTATTGTGGGTTCTACCACTGCTTACCCTTCGGAGATACGTACGTATTTTTTCTTGTCATTTAATACAAAGTTCGGGGGTACTTTATTAGTCCAACACATTTACAAAATACCCAAATTAGTTTTTTCATAAAAGCCTTCAATTTCATGTAGTTATATCAATACCTCACTGCACTGAATATGTGCAGCCCATAAAATCAGATGAAGTCCCTCGAGACCCAATCGATGACAATATTCATTGGTATTTCGCCAGTAATTAAACCAGGTCAAACGTACATGCATAACAAGCCTTAGTTTGAGTTGAACCGGTACAAAGCTGGATAATTAGAATTGTACCTGTAAGGGTTTTATTAGCGGGAAATTTGGGTTTCCTGCTTGATAATATTGTTCTGTGGTTTGTCATCCGCGGATGAAATTTTAAGCTTAGTTTAATTACTTTGATGTGAAGTCGTTAAGCTGAGCTTTACGTAAGGTTAATGAGTGTGTAAGTTTAATATGTCTCTCCATATTTTAACTAATTAATAGAAGGCGTTAAAATAAAGGCTAGTAAATTTCCATGTCCTCACTAAAATATATGCTTACGTATTATAGCGCGACTAAATTTGGCTCAAAATTTGTATTCAACCTTCGTAAAATGCAGTAAATTTCTTCTGATGTTTCTTTGGTTACGTTAAGTGTTCAGTTTGTGTATTGTTGATGCTATTAAAATTGTATAGTGGGATGTATGCTGTCTTTGAATGGAGCTGAATATACTTACAAATATTTGAAGTCTTCGTTTTTTTGGAAGTCCAATCTATTCACTACGTACCGTATTTCCTGTTTAATCTGTCTATAATACCTGTACATTTTTTGGCGGAAACTTCCAAATTTAGTCGTTTGGTGTTAGAATTTTGGAGTTGGAGTTACCAAGTGCTTCTTGACTATGTTTTTGTATGTTAATTACGGTATTTGTGAATTATGTATTTTTTTGGTGACTTTTTGCTTGGTTAAGTTGCTTTGCATAATTTTTTACTTGGCCAAACGTTAATTAAGGAAGTAATTGTTAGATGTGTCGTATTAGCACCAAAGATTGATAAATGTCGTCGAAATTGGAGCGCCGCTGTAAATCTGTGATGTTTAGCTTACAGATCGCATTTGCAATAGCGAGATCAGAGAGAAAATAAGTCTGTAAATGGCGTAAAAACGAGAAGGTACATGCTTTAATGGTTTGGCTAAGTGAAAATAATAGAAAACGTAACATTAAGTTAGCATATAGAAAATGCAAAAGTAGACGGTTGTAGCTAAAAAATGGAGGCCTTAGTTGAAATATAATATCAAGTCGCTGAGATATACACAACATCACGAGGATGTTGTCAAGACTCTACGAGAATAACAGGTTCCTATTTTGCCGTGAAAAAATAGTTTGTTAATGTTTAAAATAAAAAAAAAACAATTCTAATAAATAATGTACTAGTTTATAAAATGTGTAGCGTAGTTTAGTGGTAGTAGTTTTTAGTTGTTATAAGACTTTAATTTGGTAAATTATGATTGAACTTAGTGTTTGAAAAAAATGGTGATTTCTAATCTATCGCTTAGGACAATGAACCTCAATTTATCTATATATTAATACCTGAAGCAAAACCTTTGGACCCTTTTTACGAAAATTGCGCTGACGAAGGAGTATGAAATTTGGCACACTCGTAGCTGTTTATGTGTAGTAGAAGTGCAGAATGCTAATATTTTTTAATGATAATTTTTATAAAGTACATTTCATCCATAAATAAAACATTACCAACACTACCATGCATTTGACACACACAAATAAATAATTTGATGATATAGATAAAATATCACCAACCGTTCCATTGGTTCCGTTTCGACCAATGGTCGCCCACTAGTTTGAATAAAACTACGAGAATGGATCGATAGAAAAAGTTTTGATAAATATTTGCAGTGGTCTAAACCTTCCTTTGTGTTTGAATTTTTCTTTGAATACGATGAAACCATATTGCTCGGAAAATATTAACTTTGACAGAAAATTATTGTAGTTTTTAGCCGTTCAGTCTTATTTAAATATGTATGAAAATCTTTGTTTGAGAGTATAAGTTTATCCTAAAAATTACTTACACAATAATAAAATAATTGGCAAAGCTGGTCCTCCCATCAGATGTGATGCGCTGACCAAGTGAAATATATTCATTTTTTAAACAGCTCCAAATAAATGGGGAGATTCTTAATTCGACTGTATGTTTTTTGGATATTTGTTACGTTTGGATACTTCCTCAACAGCCAACCAATTTGATGAGTCTTTTGTAGACAGATAGGTCATTTTGAGGATTTCCGAGGATCATCATTGATGAGGTCGTCAAAATAAGTAAAAAATGAATGCATTTATAAGAGTGGCTTACAGACTACTCGCAGAATGTTTTTAAAATTTATGTGAGACTAGTTCGGAGCTGTTTACTGTCTTTCAAAAAAATAATTATTATAACGTGCAATGGATGTGAAAAAGTTAAAGTCGGTTTTAACAGTTTTAATGCGCTAAATCTACATATAAAATTAATGCCACTTTTCGGTGTAATCTTATAACTCTCAGAACAGGCCTACCTATCCAAACCAAATGTTTAGGCTCTGTTCGGGCTATCTAGTAGATAGAAAGTGTGAAGTTTGCATAAATCGGTCGAACGGTTCTTCATTTATCACATTTTTTATAAGAAATTAATTCAATAAATGGCGGATCATTTTGTTAATGGATATTTTTTAGTAAAATTGAAACCTTTTTCGGATGGGGATTGCCCAGTCATATTGAAACTTCTTTCAGTTTTTTTTTGGTTTTGTTATTCATGCGTTCAATGAATAATTTAATGACATTTTGAAATATATTTTTTAATATTTCAGTTTATGTGTAGCAAATCACGTATCGGGCTGCCAGTTATGTATTTAAAGATAATTAATTAAATATAAATTATAATTATTACCTAATCAGAATAATATGCGCCCACAATTTCTATAACATAAATAATTATAAATCTTATATCTCTCAATTTAAGGTATTAATTTATACATTGCGTAAAAGGAGTATTGCGTAGTAGTATGAAAGTACTTTAACTAATCAGCATAATATGCACCTACTATTTCTATAATATAAATTATTATAAATCCTTATCTCTCAAATGCAGGTATTTAATTATACATTGCATAAAAGGACTTTTGACGTCATTAACGTAAGAGAAAACAGATTGAAGGTCTTACAATAAACAAGAAGCTAACTTAACATTCTGACATTAAATTAAACAGATTCTTGGTAATTTGAAACGTCGAGATTTTCAGTGACACGAATAACCTTTAACGTGCGAATGATTTTAATATCTCATAATTAAAAATCGATTGCTGTTTATTTGTAACTAAAACTGCTTAATAATTAACTTGATTGCTATCGCCACAGTCGCCTCTGTGGTCTAGCGGTCCGGGTGTTGGACTTGAGTGCATGAGGTCTCGGGTTCGAATCCCGGGTCGGCCAACTAAAAGACAATTGGATTTTTCCAATTTTCTAATAAAAAAAAATGTTGGTCGGGATTGGAAACGTGCCCGGTTGGCGATAGGCTTGCCACCTATCACATTATGGGTCTTAGTATCTTCGGCTAGTCGTGGGTGCCCTGGTTGTGCCTCTGCCTACCTCTTCGGGGATATGGGCGTGAAGATACTTTACTTTTACTTTACTTTCTGATTGCTATATTTTAAAATATTTATACTCGTCTTCATCAGTGTAGCAAAGACACATACAAACTTCCATGTCTTATTGAAAATTTTGGATGTTCATTTATAAAAAAAAATAGTATTCTATGAACTCAGGTCTTTAATTGTACGCACATCAAATTTATTACAATTTCACTTAAAAGATTCGAGATGAAATCTAGGTGAATTGCTCTATTTAGAAAATGTAGTTTTCCGACTCAATACTGGTGGAAGTTTATTTTCTAGTCTTATTAAAAGAACACAACAACAGTTATAACTATTTAAAACTATTTAAGAGTTATAACAATTTTTCTATTCTTTTAATTTTTTAATGACAAAAGACAGCCCACAATCAAGCGGCTCCCCTAATGATTAGAGATAACCGCTGCTTATAAACACCGTAGATGTTATAGGTGTGTTGCAGTCATTTGGTTAGGATGTAAAGCCACTTGTGCAAGTCTAACGGCTACCCTCTTTCTGGACATCATGTTATTGTTATGGTGACAGGAATAGATTAGGCGTGGATCCCTACCCGGGCAAGTTGCTGCATAACACTCTACCACCAGTTTTCTTGCTGGTAGTGATTCGTTCCACCCTGTTCGCTTCTTACAATCTGCCAGGTAAAACACCAAATGGTCACACAGATAACCTGGACCAAGATTGGATATAGTAGTAGATACTATTTAAATTATGCGCTTCGGCTATATTCGTCAAGCTTCGGAAATCCGAATGTATTTAAAAGATATACAGAGTTGCTGTTACATAATTATTCATTTTGCTTAAATTTAGATTAGGTCAGTTAATTTAAAAATAAAAGTATAAAGTGTTAAAAGACTAAAATATGTAAAGCCGAAGCGCGTTATTTAAATAGTAGTACTATAATTCAGTTTTGAATAAGTTTTAGTTTAATTTTTTTTCCTCTACTAACTTATACTAACTGTCTGGTGAAACTAAATTTGCTGTGTCAGCTAGTATTAACTGTAAACATATATGGTTGGTCCTTACGAAACATAATAAAACAAGTACACAACTGTTTTCAAACAGTTAATAATGTTTTACACAAAACTATTTCTCATTTTATCAACATGTTTCATTAAATTTGAAACTAAGTTTACATGCTTTCACTGTTAGTTCAAATTTGTTTTATTTAAGGTGTATATTTATTTCAATTCACTACATAATATATTGACTCATTTGTGATGCTAGAGCATAATAACGTCTTGACTTTAATTTTTTTAATGACTTATAAACAATTTCATGATAATAAGAATAAGAATTTCCCCATGTTGGTCCGGGCTCTTTTGTAGAATAGACCATCTGCCTTCTTTACCAGGCAGCTTGTAAAAGGCGAGCATAAGCTCACCGTCACTAACACCGTGACATCTGACTAGGTGGTAGAGTTTCGCAGCGACTGGCCCGGATTGGTACCACCGCCTTACCTATTCCTGCCGCCATGACGACATGACGTGTTCCGGTTCGGAGGGTAAGGTAGCCGGTAAACTTACTTTTGCTCGAGACCTAACATCCCGGCCTCAGGTTGGCAACGCACCATTACCACCTTTAGTGCCTCTAGGCGGCGTGAATTTCTTACCATCAGGAAATCCGTCTACTTGTTTGCCTTCCAATATCATAAAAAAATACGTAGCTTGTTGACTCGTGTTACATAAAGATAATACCAAATTCCCCTACCTGTCCCTGGGCAGGCGACGGTGGAGGCTATCCGACCGGTCCTCTGAGGGTGGCTGCAGCGGTGGTTCGGGTCGCTGACGTTCCGACTTGTGCACGTGCTTTCCGGGCATGGATGCTTCGGAAAGTATCTGCACAAAATCGCGAGACGGGAGGCGACCCCCGCCTGCCACGAGTGCGAGGCCCCAGAAGATACGGCGTCCCACACGCTGGGAGAGTGCGTTGCATTCGAACAACAGCGGCATACACTCTCAGCGGTCGTAGGAGAGGACCTCTCGCTGCCGAGCATAGTCAACGCCATGCTCGGTAGTGACAGGTCCTGGCAGGTTCTGGTCTCCTTTTGCGAAGAAGTCATGACGTAAAAGGAAACCGCGGAGCGGGCTCGGGAGGACGATCCCAACACAGGCCCGCTCCGGCGCAGGCGGACCGGGGGCGCGAGAAGGCGGTTCAACCGGGGCTGCCGGGAGGAGTCGAGGGACTTCCTTTGGCCATCATGGCCTCGCACGCCTGGGAGGCGACTCCAGTGGCCGGAGTCGCTCTTCTTTCAGCCGGACCGGTAAGTAATAAAGTAAGAGTAAGGACCGGGCCGTAGCCGCAAAGCGAGATTGTGAATGCCAACGCGACCCCATCTCGCTCCTAGCCGGGCGGCAGGAAGGTCATAGTGTGGTTTTTAGTCGGTTCGAGTCCGACATAACCCGCTGTTCTCCCCCGAGAGCAGTGGGTATCCGGGGGATTTAAAAAAAAAAGATAATACCAAATTCTTTTATAATTATATTTTTAAACACAAGGTAAGCATTAGTACTATCTAAAACGTAGTTCCAGTCTACAGATATAACGAGTAAGAGGATTTTTCCCTAAGCACTCCTCTCTTACGCTGACAGTTTTAAAACATCTTAATACTCTGATCGATGGGTTTGCTCGGTTTAGAGCTTATCTTCAGGCCTGTACTGGATTTTTCTGAAATTGCATCGCTCAGCTGTAAATGTAGGTCAATATCTACGAGAGACAATGTTAGTATAACCAAGAGGAAGTATAGACGTCCATTTTATGACAAAATCTTAAAAAAAGTGTTCTTCGAGAAGATTCAATGTTATACTTATATTTGTTCGGATATTCTCTGCTTACTTCGTTAGGGTCTTGGCTTGAAGATAAGTAGTTTCCATTATTTGTATCATTCATTTATTAAAAGGTCATTTTCATGTTTTTACCTTGACATAATTGTGTCACAAATGGACTCTAATTGAACTTGTTGCCAAGTCGCGATTTGATAGTTCATTTATCAAAAGTGGGTCATTTTAATGTTCTTATCTTGATAAAATTGTGTTACAAATCGACTCTAATTGAACTTATTACCAAGTCGCGGTTTGATAGTTCATTTATCAAAAGTGGGTCATTTTAATGTTCTTACCTTGATATAATTGTGTCACAAATCGACTCTAATTGAACTTATCACCAAGTCGCGATTTGATAGTTCATTTATCAAAAGGTGGGTCATTTTCATGTTCTTACCTTGATATATAATTGTGTCACAAACCGACTCTAATTGAACTTATTACCAAGTCGCGACTTGATAGTTCATTTATCAATAGGTGGGTCATTTTTATGTTCTTACCTTGATATAAGTGTGTCACAAATCGACTCTAATTGAACTTATTACCAAGTCGCGATTTGATAGTTCATTTATCAATAGGTAGGTCATTTTTATGTTCTTACCTTGATATAATTGTGTCACAAATCGACTCTAATTGAACTTATTACCAAGTCGCGATTTGATGATTCGTCGTTCAAAAGGTCTACTTCATGTTCTTATCTTTATAACATTTAATCAGATTGGGTGAAAATGAAAATGTATGCAATAGGTAGTCCAACTCACAAACAAAATTTTATGAAATTTTAAGAAAGAAAAAATTTCGCCCCAGACAAGATTTGAACCTGTAACCTTTCGTCTCAAGCCGACGAATGCTCTAAACATTTGAGCTACTGAGGATTCAAGTCCCGTGAGGTCTGGCACTGTATATTCTTTGCCTACCCCGTAAGGGACTTGGCGTAAAGATATGTATGTATGTATGTTTTTTGTATAATTTCTTTTCTAGAAACAAAAAAATACTATTCATTTTAAATACATAATTAAGTACTTATAAGCTGAAAATTTTACACTGTGTAAATTACGTAAGTTAAAACCGGTTGTATCCAGTAAATTCGAGATCATTCTAGAACTCCGTCATATTTCGTGCGCCGCGTGCCGCCATCGCGTACAAGCAAAATTTAATTCCAAGACGCCTTAGCTCAGTTTAAGCTCAAAGCCTTTTATATATACACCAGCTATATACCTGTGGCAAATTTAAAGAGAAAACGAGACGGTGCCATATTGTTCAAAGCGATTAAACTTGCGAAGCTTTTATAGGTTATTTGTAAAATGTTTTTCTTACTATGTATAGAATAACCATTTTAAATTATAATTTATTTTTTCGTATACAAGTAAGGCATCAATTTATTTACTTATTTTTGGATATATTTTTTTAATAATTCAAAGAGAATTTTGTAACACTCAATGCTACCCATGGCAACGTCCGTGAGTTATTTAATTTACGATAGTTAATATTCAAAATACAGCTCAAAACGATATTTTTTTTAAATACAGATAATAAAAAAAGCAGACACATTTCTAAGTGGCAAGAAATAACAAGAAAAGAAAGAGGAACAAAAATCCATACATACTCACAAACTTTCGCATTTATAATATTCATAGGATATCATTAATGGTGTTTATTGGCTACGGTTGTCTCTTACCATCTTTTATTTTTAACAATTTTAAGGGCAATTTTATCGACTCTGTGGTCTAGCGGTCCGGGTGTTGGACTTGACTGCATGAGGTCCCGAGTTCAAATCCCGGGTCGGCCAACAAAAAGGAAATTGGGTTTTTCCAATTTCCTAATAATAAAAAAAAATGTTGGTCAGCATTGGAAATGTGCCCGATTGGCTATAGGCTTGCCACCTATTACATTGTGGGACTTAGTATTTTCGGCTAGTCGTGGGTCGGCAGGCTTTGTAGAATGTAGATTGATATGCAAAAAGTAAGATCATATTTCTTTTTTCTTATTATAGGAAGGCAAACAAGCAGACGGATTTCCTGATGGTAAGAAATTCACGCCGCCTAGAGACACCAAAGATGGTATTGGTGCGTTGCCAACCTGAGGTCAGGATGTTAAACCTCGAGCAAAAGTAAATTTACCGGCTACCTTACCCTCCGAACCGGAACACGTCATGACGTTATGGCGGCAGGAAATAGGTAAGGCGGTGGTACCAATCCGGATGAGTCGCTGCGAAACTCTACCACCTAGTCAGATGTCACGGTTTTAGTGATGAAAAGCCTATGCTCGCCTTTTACGAGCTGCTTGGCAAGAAAGGCAGATGGTCTATTCTGCAAAGGAGGCCGGACCAACACGGGGAATTTCACAACGCGTTTTGCACCCACAGCCACAGTCACTCGCCCGTAGAATCGTGCGGACTGTGATCATCTTAATACATATAAATCTTGTGTCACAATGTTTGTCCTCAATGGACTCCTAAACCACTTAACCGATTATAATACAATTCGCACACCATGTGCAGTTCGATCCAACTTGAGAGATAGGATAGCTTATATCTCAATTGAGGGTAAAAAAATTTCTATCCGAGCGAAGTTGGAACGGGCAGCTAGTATTACAATATATTAATGTTAATAAAAAATCAGAATCTCCGGTAACAGATTCTTTATCACAATGAACGTAATCACTGAAATTGTTCTCGTATTTATATTTACAAATCCCAACTTAAGATAAGCTGGTTTACATTGTTCCAGGAAGGCGAGTTTCTTCGAGCACGTTCCCGTGGGCTAACACTTATTTGGAGCTATTCTCGAAATGAAGTGTCTTTTATAGTAATTTTCATTCATAAACCCCAGAAAATAATATTTTTACAAGATATTAATGATTATATCGCCTCTGTGGTCTAGCGGTCCGGGTGTTGGACTTGACAGCATGAGGTCTCGGGTTCGAATCTCGGGTCGGCAACAAAAAAAAATTAGATTTTTCCAATTTTCTAATAAAGAAAAAATGTTGGTCGGGATTGGAAATGTGCCCGGTTGGCGATTAGCTTGCCACCTATCACATTGTGGGACTTAGTGTCTTCGGTCAATCGTGCTTACCCTGGTTGTGCCTCTGCCTAACTCTTCGGGGATATGGGCGTGAAGATACAATTTAAAGGAACCAGTTTCTTTGATTTACTGATGGTTAGGTATACGCATCGTTGATGGACGTTCAAGTAACAGGGCGTTTCAATCTAAAGCTGCAAGTTTTCAAAAATGTCTTAAACGGCAATAATACTTTTTTGTTTTACTTACGACCGTAGCCAGCACTGACTTTAGGGCGACAACAAACGGTAAAGCTACAAACACTATCAAAGAATATCTAAAGCTCGCCTCTTGCGAGTAGTTTGTCAAGAAAGTGGTTGGCCTTATTAAATGTTTTTCTCAAATTCAAATGTTCGGTCCGGGTGTTGGACTTGACAGCATGAGGTCTCGGGTTCGAATCTCGGGTCGGCAACAAAAAAAAAATTAGATTTTTCCAATTTTCTAATAAAGAAAAAATGTTGGTCGGGATTGGAAATGTGCCCGGTTGGCGATAAGCTTGCCACCTATCACATTGTGGGACTTAGTGTCTTCGGTTAATCGTGCTTACCCTGGTTGTGCCTCTGCCTACCTCTTTTTTTATTTTTATTTTATTTAAAAGCTGATACTGATAAGCTTGCCACCTATCACATTGTGGGACTTAGTGTCTTCGGTTAATCGTGCTTACCCTGGTTGTGCCTCTGCCTAACTCTTCGGGGATATGGGCGTGAAGATACAATTTTAAGGAACCAGTTTCTATGATTTACTGATGGTTAGGTATACGCATCGTTGATGGACGTTCAAGTAACAGGGCGTTTCAATCTAAAGCTGCAAGTTTTCAAAAATGTCTTAAACGGCAATAATACTTTTTTGTTTTACTTACAACCGTAGCCAGCACTGACTTTAGGGCGACAACAAACGGTAAAGCTACAAACACTATCAAAGAATATCTAAAGCTCGCCTCTTGCGAGTAGTTTGTCAAGAAAGTGGTTGGCCTTATTAAATGTTTTTCTCAAATACTAGCTATGTTAAACAAACGAATAACATGTTTGAGATTTGCGGATATTTCGACTGTTTTTAAAAAAATACGAAATGTTGTATCGACGTTAAATTAATTTAATATATACTCGAGGTATTGACATTTTGGTGTTTTTGAATTTATTTAAGTATAAAAATTCTGAGAAACAGTTTTAAGAGCTAAACCATTCTCTTTCTTGAGCAAAAAAACGACGGGTTGCACTCCGGGAGAGCCGGAAAAAGTGAAAACAGTAACATTAAAGTTATGCATTTTTGATATTTTGGAATGGTTAGAAAATAATTTTGCACGAATTGCTTTAACTATCAGTATGAATGTACTGTCATTTATGTGGTTAAATACAATACTCATTTATTGCGCTATTGTACACAAACATGACAACGTGAACATTCGCGCAAGCGCTCTGCGCCGTCTAAACGAAACAGCGTAGCCGGCGCAGGCATTCGTTTTCGCCACGTTAGAAAGAGAGGGGGATACTTCCTCTCCTACGCTGCGCCGGTTGTCTACTCTCCATCCGCCTTATGAATTTTAGATTAGATCACGAGTCGTGACGCGAGTTCAAAAGTTTTTACCCATTCCAAAAAAAAAGTGCGTAATGCCGCTAAAGAAGTTTTTATTTAAAAAATAAAAGATCTTAAGAGTGAAATTTATTTTGCTTATCATTAATACAAAAAAAAGTATCTTCACGCTCATATCCCCGAAGAGGTAGGCAGAGGCACAACCAGGGTAAGCACGATTAACCGAAGACACTAAGTCCCACAATGTGATAGGTGGCAAGCTTATCGCCAACCGGGCACATTTCCAATCCCGACCAACATTTTTTCTTTATTAGAAAATTGGAAAAATCAAATTTTTTTTTGTTGCCGACCCGAGATTCGAACCCGAGACCTCATGCTGTCAAGTCCATCACCCGGACTGCTAGACCACAGAGGCGATATAATATCTTGTAAAAATATTATTTTCTGGGGTTTATGAATGAAAATTACTATAAAAGACACTTCATTTCGAGAATAGCTCCAAATAAGTGTTAGCCCACGCGAACGTGCTCGAAGAAACTCGCCTTCCTGGAACAATGTAAACCAGCTTATCTTAAGCTGGGATTTGTAAATATAAATACGAGAACAATTTTCAATTACGTTCATTGTGATAAAGAATCTGTTACCGGAGATTCTGATTTTTTATTAACATTAATATATTGTAATACTAGCTGCCCGTTCCAACTTCGCTCGGATAGAAATTTTTTTACCCTAAATTGAGATATAAGCTATCCTATCTCTCAAGTTGGATCGAACTGCACATGGTGTGCGAATTGTATTATAATCGGTTAAGTGGTTTAGGAGTCCATTGATGACAAACATTGTGACACGAGATTTATATGTATTAAGATTTTATTTAATCCTTCCAACAATTCCAGTGTATTAGTTAAAACTTTTTACACTATATAGTGTATTGAATAGCATAGCACAAATACAAATGTTACTGTTAAAAATATGTATAGAAAAAAAACTTGAAAAGGCAGAAAGTTAAAATAAAAATTACTTGTTTCAGCCTTTTGACTTCATTTAAAGTAACTATAAATATTTTAATGATGAAAGTCGCCGTTCACCGTTAGGGAAATCACAATAAAGGAATTGTTTGTGTGTGTGTATGTGTGTGTTTACAACCAGTATTTACAACTGTCTAAAACCTGTATTAGTTCTATTAGTTTCTAAGGAGTGTTTTTGTTACGTTTATAATTATTTAGTTCATCACTAAATATTTTAATTTTTTGTTGAAGTTGACTTCTTGAGGTCCTGGGTTGGGCAACAAAATGGGAAAATATTTTGTATGTTTCAATTTACTACTACAAATAACGTTGCCTAGGATCACATATGTACCCGGTTGACGATAGGCTTGCCACCTATCACATTGTGAGACTTAGTATTTTCAGCTAGTCGTAGGAGCCCGGGTTGTGCCTCTACCTACATCTTCGGGGATAGGGGCGTGAAGACACTTCTTTTTTCTTTATTTCCTTTATGCGGTATAGACTTAAAATATTATTTTCCATTATGAGGATACTTAGAATAAGTATTACTCCCGAGGGAACAGCTTGCTTAAAGCTCGCATTACTAGAACAATGTAAACCAGCTTAGTATATGCTCGGATTCGTAAATACACTGACAATATTATTACTTAAAAAATTGAAAGGTGAGAAAGTTAACTTTATTATTTTTTAAACAACGTTTAGAGTTACGAGTATCAAATTATTTTAAATTTATTTATTCAAAGGATTCCAATTTTTTAGGGGTTTTGCGGTTTTATTTGAAAACTCACGAGACCGGTATTTTTTGCGGTTCCGCAAGCGCCGCGGTTGAAATTATCGCCCGCTTGGCGGTTAATGATCGCGCGGGCGGCGGTTGCGGTTAAATAATCTGTACAAAAAGTACAAAATGGCCGCGGTCGCAACCCGCCGAGGTGGCGAGAGATCACAGTCCGCACGATTCTACAGGCGAGTGACTGTGGCTGTGGGTGCCAAACGCGTTGTGAAATTCCCCGTGTTGGTCCGGGCTCCTTTGCAGAATAGACCATCTGCCTTTCTTGCCAAGCAGCTTGTAAAAGGCGAGCATAGGCTTTTCATCACTAAAACCGTGACAGCGACTCAACCGGATTGGTACCACCGCCTTACCTAATCCTGCCGCCATAACGTCATGACGTGTTCCGGTTTGGAGGGTAAGGTAGCCGGTAAATTTACTTTTGCTCGAGGTCTAACATCCTGACCTCAGGTTGGCAACGCACCAATACCATCTTTGGTGTCTCTAGGCGGCGTGAATTTCTTACCATCAGGAAATCCGTCTGCTTGTTTGCCTTCCTATAATAAGAAAAAAGAAATATGATCTTACTTTTTGCATATCAATATACATCCTACAAAGCCTGCCGACCCGCAACCGCCGCTCAGGCGAACTTCGTTCCACTCGTTCAGTTTGTATGGAAAAATTAAAATGTTGATTTTTCTAGTTACCTCATAGTCAAATTGGATAAAAATTGTTCCATGTCCGTGTCCTGATTCTAGACTACCTTCTACTACATTTTTAGTTAAATCAGTTCAGCCGTCCTTGAGTTATAAATAGTAAAACTAACACGACTTTTGTAGGTAAACTCGTAGACTCCAAAGTATCCGCGACGAGAACAAATCGATATATTATGCAGTGTTATGTTACAGTTAAAAATCGCATTACATATTGTTTGATATTATCTTACATCCTATTATAATAAATATCAGAATCGTGTGTCAGAATCGACAGCGTCTTATGTTACAGTATATTGTATTTACAAGATGACTTTAGTATAAAAAGCTTTTCTTGACAAAGGAAAATGTGTTTAATAAGATTTGGAATAAGATCCCAAATTGTACAATGGGTCAATTTACATTTGTGTATTCGAAATGCCCTGTCCTATTTTGCTTTACAGTCGGGCTACGGATTATGTATGTGTGGTTTAAATCATAAGCTTATTATTTTTTTGAGTTTATTTAAATAAAAAAAAATATTAATCATTTCTGTAGTCTAGCGATCCGGTGTTAAACCTGACTATGTCTCGAGCTCGATCGTTGAATAGGGCAAATAAAAGCAAATGTGTTTTTTATTTTTTTTTAATAAAAATTACTTTGCCCGGGAAATATTTGGTGAGATTTAGTGTTTTCGGCTAATCGTGTGTGACTTGCTTTACCTCTGCCTCTTTAGTGTGAAAACATGGGCGTGAAGAATATTTTTTTTTTAAATTTGGTTGATTTATTAAATTTTAGTAGCTATATTAAACTTGTTAAGTCAAATTATGTAAAAATTTTATTGAATCAGACATTTTGGGAAAATCCATTGTAACAGGTGTAGAATAAGCCTCACATGGGAGTATTTTTTATAAGCCTCAATAACATGTTTTTTTAATAGCGTGTACTTATTTGTAATTGGCTCCCGCTATTGCAATAATTCAGATTTAGCATATCAATCACCTCCTCACCTTCTTAAACACTTGGCGAATTATATCAGGTAAGTTATTTACAGAGAATCAAAAAATGCACAAACGATTTTGCATTTGTGATATTTAAGATTTTTTACTGCATTTAAAATATGACTGACTAACCTAACCTAACCATTAAACAGTAATTTAATTTTATAAAATTTATCAGTTATATGACGAATTTCAAATAGGCTGTATCATAGTATTAAATCAAAACGGATAATGAAATCAATGACTTAGTAATACATTTTAACTTTATGAATCAGGGAAATATATTTTTTTTCATATTACACAAAACGCCTTAACGCTTGTCTTTGGACCCAACCAGAAGTCTAGGTAGTGAAATGTGTACGATTTCGGAGATTAACGTACGGTGGTATTAAATGCAGAAGTAAGGTTTCAGCTTAATGATTTTAGCATAAAGCTGTTAAACATGTTGCAAATAGTAAATGTGGGGTACTGGATTTAAACTGGTTTTAAGACCTTCTTTTTTTTTAATAAAAAAATATATAAAAAGAACACATTAAAAAAATATGTATCTTCACACCCATATCCTCGACGACTTAGGCAGATGAACAACTAGGGCACCCACGACTAGCCGAAGACACCAAGTCACACAATATAATAGGTGGCAAGCCCATCTCCAACCGAGTTGTATGTGTGCATCCGAGCGAACGATATTTTGTTAGGAATTTGAAAATACACATTTTCTATTTTTTGTTGCCCAACTCGGGGATTGAACCCGGGACCTCAAGAAGTTAAGTCCGATGCCGTACCGCTAGACCACAGAGATGATAGCAGAACATAGAAACACTCAAAGTAATTAAACTAATTTAAACCTATTACATGATTACCTTCCCTCCAAACCATTAGTTACAAACATGCTATAGCAATTGGAATAAATAATTAAATAGATGTTCCTGAACAATTAATCACACAAATTGATCTAGCCGTAAAGTAAGCAAATTATATGTTTGTGTTACGGGTGTTAGTCAACAATCTTGAAACATAAAGAGACACTTAAATAGATATCAGAACTAATTTAATAAGAACGTAGACCCGGAAGTACTGGAATCTATGTTCATCATACAAAGATTGCACCCATTGGGAATCGAACCCGGGTCTTGCCATTGGCATGGCATGTACAAACATTTCTGTTCAAGAAGTGGAATACATACATACACTTTTTTACGCCAAGTCCTTTACGGGATAGGCAGAGAGTATAGAGTGCCAAATCGTTGTATTATACATTTGGAATATATAATTAATGATATTATGTGTATTGGAAGTAGTATATACAACAATAGATGCAGCTGTGATACAAGTCAGGACAAATTGTCATATATGTGGAAATGACAGGAAAATATTTAGGCAATAATAGATAAAGTGGCCCAGGACAACTATGAGGTGACCCTTTACTTTACAGCCAAGTCTTCATACTGTGACTGTGAAGTGCCAAAAGCCACGCTCATTACTCTTTCATACAAACACGCTGGTTTTGGAGAATCTTGACACCGACGGAACAATATTAGACTACCGACCTGGTGAACTTCGTATCTTTTAACATTATCAGCTACTGTACAGCTACAGTTTGATTAAAAAAAATAGAGTATAGTTTTCCTATTTTTCCTCCAACTTTTTAGTTTATTGCCTCATAAAAACCTTCTCTTGACAATTACTAACCGAACAAAAAAAAAACGACGGGTTGCACTTGAAAACTTGAATATTAACGTTTTTTTTAATGATATTGGAAGGCAAACAAGCATACGGATTTCCTGATGGTAAGAAATTTCCGCCGCCTAGAGACAACAAAGGTTGTAATGGTGCGTTGCCAACCTGAGGCCGGGATGTTAGGCCTTGAGCAAAAGTAAGTTTACCGGCTACCTTACCCTCCGAACCGGAACACGTCATGACGTTATGGCGGCAGGAATAGGTAAGGCGGTGGTACCAATCCGGGTGAGTCGCTGCGAAACTCTACCACCTAGTCGGATGTCACGGTGTTAGTGACAGTAAGCCTATGCCCGCCTTTTACGAGCTGCCTGGCAGGAAGGCAGATGCTCTATTCTTCACAGGAGCCCGGACCAACACGTTGTTCATTTTTGATATTTTGGAATAGTTAAAGAATAATTTTGCGAGAATTATTTAATTATCTGTGTGAAAGTACTATCATTTATGTGGTAGAACCCAATATTCATTTCTTACGCTATCGTACACAAATATGACAACATGAACATTCGCGCAAGCGCCCTGCGCCGTCTTACGAATTTCGATCTGACGATCTGACGCGAGTTTCGAAGTTTTACCCATTCGAAAAAAGTTCCCAACGCTAAAGAAGGTTTCACTTCAAAAATACCAGAACTGGTAATACGCGACATAGATATTCATTTTTATATTAACTATAGACTTCTCTTCATGACTGCCTGCCGGCTTTGCACATTGTGGGCGTAGTACCTGATCATTATTTTATACTGTAATATTATTTGAAAACTGCGATATGTGCTAAAATATTCGTTTTAATTGAATGGAGTAAAGGGCCATTTTCTTTTAAATTAAACACTTGTGACGAATAATTGATATTTTATTTGGATTAAGACTAATATCACATTTTATAAAAAACCTTCACAAATAATGCATTATTTAAAAATAATTGATGAGCATAAAGACGTTTGTAGTTAGGTAACTTTAAAAAATAGACATTTGCTATCACGGACTTTTTTTTTAAATAACTTTCACAGAAAACAATTCTGTCATATATGATTTTTGTGATACTTTAACCGTTGACGCAACGGAAGCTCACAATAGGAAAAAAATCCTCCGATTTTTTTTTGGTTTCTTTGTATACGTATTAAAAGTTATTAAAATTGTTTTATATAATTTATATATAATTATAATATTATGACTGTCATTCTGCCGCTAAACATTAACAATCTGTATGGAAAACAAAATGAAAATCCATAATTGGCCTATGTATAATGTATTTATTAGATTAAGTTTACTTGGAAATTTGTGCTGTGGATTTTTTGTTGATATTATAAAATAAAAATAAAAATAAAATAAAATAAATTTTAAAACATTATTTTTTAGTGCTCCGCTTCTTTTGGACTAAGCGTAATCATGTATAGTCTATAGCCTTCCTTAATAAATTAAATATCTAAAACTGAAAGATTCTTTATAATCGCACCAGTAGTTCCTGAGATATGTACATTTTTGCTTGTGAGTAAACTATATGATTTTACGATGCTGGTTATCGATATTAATACATATAATAAAAATAAACTTACTAAACATCTAGAAATGTACACACCTTTTTTATATAGAGACTTATCGGAAATAGAACAGATCCTCGTGGGCTTCGTGCCCGCTAAGCCCTTCCTTGTGGAAGCGATCAAAAACTACTTAAAAATAAGTGTTTTCTCAATAATCTATTGTTGCTTAGGTATTAACGCAACACCTTTTAAAAATATCAAACTCCAAAATTGCGTTACTTTTTAGATGGCTTTCACGATCCCAAACATGTAACAAAGTCAATTACTCTCGTATAATCTGTACTTCAAAGTCTTGGGAAATACAAAGATATATTTTTACCGTGACTTCAGATGGGGCTTTCATGTGACGTCTGAAAGCAGTAATATTTTAATACTGCTATATAATCAAACAACGACTTTAACAGGCGTGATATAAGGTTTCTTTTGAGTTGACACGTTATATCATTGAAATAATAATGCCTTGAGGAATCACGGTAAGGCTCTGGTATCTATTTTAACCGACTCCAAAAACGAAGAGGTCACTCAACTATTTTTTCTGAACAGAGTTCAAAAAAACGGGGAGGTTCTCAATTCGGTCGGTATATTTTTTTATGTATGTACACCGATGCCTCCGAGGTTTCTAAACCGATTTACGTAATACTTTTGTTGTTTTACGCGGAATAGTTGTGAATTGGTCCTTTAAATATTTGATTGATGGCCTACCATTGGATTTTATTTTATGAGGATTTTTTATCTACTTTCACTTATCTCGATGTTTATTTTCATTAAATTTTATCATATCAGCAATAAACTAAAAAGTATTAAATAAAAGTAACTACTTAATTAAAACCGAATTCAAAATCAAAAATGACCTCAAAATGAAAAATAATAAATATTTAACATTAATGTACAGCACAATATTATAACTACTTATTGTTTATATGTCTCATTTACTAATAGGTTTGAAGTCGGTGCCGAGTCAATTTAATTTAATACTTGGTTATAACATAATTATTAGTTTAAGGCTTGGCAACGACTTCAAACCTATTAGTAAATGAGACATATAAAAATAGGTAGTATATAACTAATATTAAATAATTATTATTTTTGCTTTCTATTTTGAAGTCGGTTTTAATAAACGTAGTTATTTTTATTTTTGTTACGCGATTACCCGGTTAATGAAGGCCTGATTTTGAAGATTCCTCTTTTGGGAAGGATTACATAAAATCTCATAAATATTAACGAAAATCCAGCAAAAGCTCAAACAACATGCATGTTATAGAAAGGCGAATGAAAGAATATACTGGTTTGATATGTTTCGTAAAAGTTTGACGATATATCAAACGAGGTACTTGTTCCCGGAGCTTTTTCAAGATAACTTTGTTTATTCGAGTCGCTGTATTATCCTGATTATAATCCTCGCACCTACTTTACATGTGTGCCAAGTTTTTATTGAGATTTCGTTGCTTTGCTTTCACATTATATTTAAAGAAAGAAAGAAAATTATATATTTGCAGAAGGTGTGTAAATGAGATGTTACAAAAACATTTAAGTATAACAACATATTCTACCATATTTTGGTGTGAAAATATATTATATTTATACATAATGAATGAATGAATGAATACACTTTATTATGCACCAAAATTTACAAAAAAATACACACTTTTTCACTTATAATAATATTTAACTTAGGTGCACAAAGGCTTATCGCTTCAGAGCGATCTCTGTCAGACAACCTTAGGGTGAAGGAGACAATTTAAGTAATTTAAAAACTAAGGTAGGGCTTCTTATTTTTAAAAACTTTTTAATTTAAAAGAAACTTATTTTAATCTAATAAAAAAACAAATGTTTTATTTCTTTCTTATAAACATACACTTTAAATAAAGTACATTAAATATACATACAAATAATAATAAGCACAGAATTACAAAAATACTTTACTTAACATACTTTTTTGACAGTATGTATGAATCCATATGTCTGGTACAAATATCTTTAAAAAATTATTGGTCTAGCCGTTATTTTTATAATTCACTAATAGAAAAAATTTATAAAGGTTAAGAAACTTCGATCCATTTGGGGAATTAATAAATGATAGTAATAATTGTTATATTTAGAATAATAACATTTTACAATAACACAACGCAAGCGAGTACACTATTTTTCTTTTATTATAAACTAGCTGTCCCGGCGAACTTCGTTTCACCTATGTAGTATGGGAAATAGTGAAGTTTTCCATTTCCAAGAAAAAGGGAATTTTTCCCATTTTCCCTGCAACTTTCTCGGTTTTCCTCTTCATAAGAACCTTCTCCTTAAAATAATTAACACAGCAAAAAAAGAATTAGCCGAATCGGTCCTGTCGTTTGGAAGTTATGTGCTTACCAACACATTTAGCAACTCATTTTTATATTATAGGTAAAGAAGGATGGCTAAATCGCACCTTATTTTACATATTATGTATATTTAATTAATAAGAAAACGTAAAGTAAGAGTAAATCTTTACATATTTGTTTAAAGGAAACGTGAACGTATTAAACTATTTACTCAAATGCTTTGTAAGGAAATTTGTAATTTTAAAACGAAAGTATTTATGTAAGTAGGTAAGTGGTTATTTATAATATTTTGACTATTATTAATATTCATTTACACACGTGGTTAAGATTATTCTAAGTACACAAAAATATTCCAAAAACTAATTACTTTCAAAAACCAAAAGATATGAATTCTGAAAATTATGGGCTTGTGCCTATTTACTGGCTAGCCTACCATTCAGACCGGAACACGACGATAAAATGTATCCTTCTAATATTATAAATACAAAAGTTTTCTGTCTTTTTGTTACTTATTTTGATGAAATTGGGTACACACATAAAAGGTAATGTGGATTAACACATAGGGTAGTTCTTGTCCCGAAATAATGTTCCAACGCAGTGGGCAACAGCTACTATGAAATTAGTAATTGTCACGTATAAAATTACCTTCCTAAATTTTAAAAATGTGAATATAATCCTAAAATACCCGTGTTGGTCCGAGCTCCTTTGCAGAATAGACCATCTGCCTTCCTGCCAGGCAGCTCGTAAAAGGCGAGCATAGGCTTACCGTCACTAACAACGTGACATTTGACTAGGTGGTAGAGTTTCGCAGCGACTTGTCCGGATTGGTACCACCGCCTTACCTATTCCTGCCGCCATAACGTCATGACGTGTTCCGGTTCGGAGAGTAAGGTAGCTGGTAAACTTACTTTTGCTTGAGGCCTAACATCCTGACCTCAGGTTGACAACGCACCATTACCACCTTTGATGTCTCTAGGCGGCGTGAATTTTTTACCATCAGGAAATCCGTCTGCTTCTTTGCTTTCCTATAACATAAAAAAAATACACAAAATCAACCCACAATTCGCGTCCATATTTCAAGTTACAAATTTATAAAGTAATAATATTATGAATAGCGCTACTTAAATACGACTTCATCCATCACAGCCGACGGAATCACTGTCGATTCATTTTCCATTAAGATTTCGGAGGCTTATTGTCAGTGGAGTCGCTAAAAGGCAGCTTTGGTGTAAAATATTGTAGATCTACCCTAAGATATTTTAGAAACACAGTTTTATAAGTCTTTAGTATAAATTTAATTGAAAAATAACTAACACACTTGACGATGTTATGACGATGGTAACTATTTTTTGGAAATATAATATAAAGTTACTAGCTGACCCAGCAAACTTCGTATCGCTTGACATTAATGCTTCGACAGTAGCGCAGTCTGTCGGATGCGATGTGAAACATTCCAAAATCAACAACTACTTATTATTAAAAAAATAATTAAAAAAACATTTTCCAGGAGACCAAATTGTGAATCTAAATCATTCTTGAATTCCCTAGAACACATACAAAAAGTTTCATCGACATCGGTCCAGTCGTCTAGAAGGAGTTCAGTGACATACACACTCACAGAAGAATTATATATATAAAGATGTAACTAAGTCTCAGTCAATTAAGCTTTCAATAAAAAATCGCATCGAAATCGGTTTATCCATGACACACATTCACGTAAGTACATCTTACTTACAACCCCTCTCTTTTTAAAGTCCAGTGACTGTTTGGTACTAAACATAGTATTATCATTGGGAAATTCAATATTAAATCGCCGTTAAACAGCGGTCAGAAATTAGTGATACAAAATTAAGCGCAATCTCTTCAGCAGAACGGATATTATTAACAAAGGTGAAACTTACAATTAAAACTAAATTAGTTACGGATAGCACAAATTAATTAAGGCTCAGGTGAATCAAAAATTTGAAACGGTATCGTACGAATTCTCCTTTACAAATTGAGGTTTAGAAAGGGTCAGAGGGCAATCATTTCGTAGCGAAATTCATTAATAGCCGATAAACAAAACCTCTACCTTCAACATTTCTATTAAATGGATCTTTACAAAATCAAGTGGGATGGGGGATACCTTTTGCTTCGTTAATTTTGTTAATGTAGGACAAAATTGTTCATTTTTTGCCAAGCAATGGACGAAAAATATTTTAAGAACATCTAATTTAAAAGGAAATGAAATGGTGATTTTAAATGTTGAAAGGAGAGACTGAACATTATATGAAATATTTTATTTTTGAACTTTGACAGAACATTTAATCCATATTGTGTAAGAATGACCCAAAAATAACTTTTGATATATTAATCTACTGAATCACCTATGTGGTCTAGCGGTCGGGGTGTTGGACTTGACTGCATGAGGTCTCGAGTTCGAATCCCGGGTCGGCTAACAAAAAGAAAATTGGATTTTTCCAATTTTCGAATAAAAAAAATGTTGCCACCTATCACATTGTGGGACTTAGTGTCTTCAGCTAGTCGTGGGTGCCCTGGTTGTACCTCTGCCTACCTCTTCGGGGATATGGGCGTGAAGATACTTTTTTTTTAATCTACTGGATATAATATTAGAAAAAAAAACTGAATAAATTCAAATTACTCTTTCGTTTTTTGCTGTTATGGCCAATTTATTGTAAGCCTTATAATTTTTCAGGTACAGATAAATAATAAGTTACTATAAACAAAAGAAAACACCGGTTTAACTTTAACGTTTCCACTTTGGAAACTTTAGATTAGGCTAACATAATCGCTTTTCAATACGTTTTGACAATATTTGACCGCCTTGTTGGTTTAGAGGTTAGCGCACATGCCTAACTCCACTGATTAACCGCGTCAGTTTGATTCCCGATGAGGACAGACATTTTGTGTGATAAACATTTCGATATCTTTTTGTTTGCATACAAAAGTCTGGGTGTTTATTAAATTTGTTGTGGCGTCTATATTATAAGTATTCATGTGTATTTTTATCTTTGACTAACACCCATAACATAATATAATTAGGTTACCTTGGGGTTAAATTCAATTAATGTAACTTTTATAGGGATATTTTTATATTTTTCATAAATATAATATATATCTATTAATATATTTTTATACTCATATTTATTTATAAATCGCCTCTGTTGTCTAGCGGTTCAGTTGTTGGACTTGACTGCATGAGGTTCAAGGTTCGAATCCCGGGTCGGGCAACAAAAAGAAAATTGGGATTTTCCGATTTTCTAATAAAAAAATGTTGCTCGGTATTGGAAATGTGCTCGGTTGGCGATAGGCTTGCCACCTATCACACTGTGGGACTTAGTGTCTTCGGCTAGTCGTGGGTGCCCTCTTACTGCCTCTGCCTACCTCTTCGGGGATGTGGGCGTGAAGATGCTTTTTTTACATATATATTTATTTAGCACAAACGCTATGGATGATCTGGAAATCTTTTAGATGATAAAGAACTAAGGCGAATTAGTAGATTTAAGAGCCAGCGGAAAACTTAATTATAAGCAATAAATTAATTTCAGTGAACTTGAAATTTGAAATGTGAAAAAGCTTAAAATACATATAGCATAAAACGAGGGAAATACACAAAAAAAACTGTATTGTGTGGGGCATCACATTACTAAATCCGCATTTGACCGCCTCGTTGGTCGAGTGGCTAGGGTACACGCCTAACTACACCGATCAACCGCGAGGCTCGGGTTCGATTCCTGACGGGGGCAGGCATTTGTGTGACAAACATTTAGATGTCTGCATTTCTGGGTCTGGGTGTTTATTAAATTTATTCTGGTATCTATTTAAGTATTTCTATGTATTAGTATCGTTGACTAACACCCATAACACAAGCATATAACTTGCTTACTTTGGGGTTAGATTCAATTTGTGTGACTTGTCCAAGGAGTATTTTATCTATTATTTATAAAATCGTTAAAATAAGCAGGGAATAAAAATAATAATAATATTGTTACTCGTGATGAACAGTAATCATTGATAATTCTAAGTTACATCACAATGGTTATATACCGTTGAACCCTTTTTTTATGATATTGGAAGGCAAACAATCAGACGGATTTCCTGATGGTAAGAAATTCGCGCCGCCATGCGTTAGATTGCAGAATACATTTTAGCATTATTTGAATTTTGGTCTGTCTGCCTGACCTCACCGACAGTGATTTACGCCGACTCTACTAAACCCATCATTTCAAAATTTGGCTGGCTGGCTTGTACTTACTTTATAAACCGAGGATGGTTATGGGGTACATAATTATTAACGCGCTTACGTAGAAGAGAATCCGACTTTGTTCATTATTTTTTGTTTTGTAGTTTGTAATTTACAGAATTCACCTTATTTTTATCCAAGTCATAATTTGTGCAGTTATGAAATCACAGACATAAAAACAATTAATATTGAATGACCAAAAACTTCAAATCCAGAATGTAGAGAAACATTTGGTACAGGACATTTTACGTATATCTTCACGCCAACTTCACATGCGACTTAGAACGAGTTGACTGCTAAGTGAACGAAGTTTGTCGGTTCTTTTGTTGAAGCTCGTGTATTAAAGTTATTTTGTCTTTTTGAGAAAACACGTTTAGATATGTACATAAAAAGCAGCTTACGTCATTTTCATCCTCTGACCCATCTCTGCATAAAAATGTTCGTATTTAAAAGTATCTTCACGCCCATATCCCCGAAGGTGTAGGTAGAGGCACAACCAGGACACCCACGAGTAGCCGAAGATACCAAAAGTCCCACAATGTGATAGGTGGCAAGCCTATCGCCAACCGGGCACATATCCAATCTCGACCAACATTTTTTTTTACTAGAAAATTAGAAAAACCTTATTTTCTTTTTGTTACCTGACCCGGGATTCGAACCCAGGACCTCATATAGTCAAGTCCAACACCTGAACCGCTAAACCACAGAGGCGATAAAATATTATTAATACATGGAAATAAAAATAAACTGAACGTGACCTCATTCAGTCAAGTCCAATACCAGAACCGCTAGAAAACCGATTATTAGATATATTTTATTAACGTTTTACATTTTTAATTTCAATCGTTAATTTCATATGCAAGGACTAAATATTTATCAGCTAATTGAACACGCTCGCAGACTCTGGACATAGAAGCTACAAATTTAATCACGCTATTGGATATGTTTAATTAATTACATTGAATATCGATTAGGATTAGTTGAGGTACTTTGTCAATGTCAAATGCAAGCCAGCGAATATTTACTTTGGTGGAATAGCTTCTAATTTGCATTAATAACGGTTTAGTTTTGTTAAAATTTAGTAGGTTAATTATTTTATATCGTTGTTTGGATCATCAGGTAAATAAAACATGCATACCCCGTAATGTTGCCTCTGTGGTCTAGCGGTTCAGTTGTTGGACTTGACTGCATGAGGTCCGGGGTTCGAATACCGTGTCGGGCAACAAAAATAAAATTGGGGTTTTCCAATTTTTCAATAAAAAAATTGTGGCTCGGGATAGGATATGTGCCCGGTTGGCGATAGGCTTTCCACCTATCACACTGTGGGACTTAGTATCTTCGGCTAGTCGTTGGTGCCCTGGTTGTGCCTCTGCCTATCTTTTCGGGGATATGGGCGTAAAGATATTTTTTTATACCCAGTAATATTATTTTATAATAAAATATATTTACCCTGTTATGGTCTGGGCTCCTTTGCAGAATAGACCATCTGACTTTCTGCCTGGTAGCTCCTAAAAGGCTGGCACAGATTTACCGTCACTAGCACCGTGACATCTGACTAGGTTGTAAAGTTTCTCGGCAACTCGGTGGAATTGGTACCACCGTCTTATCTATTCCTGCCGCCTTTTGCTCGAGCTTTAACATCCAGGCCTCAAGTTAGCATCGTACTATTACCACCTTTGGATTCACTAGGCGGAAAGAATTTCATCATCAGGAAATCCGTCTCATTGTTTGCTTTCCAATATCATAAAAGAATAAACTAAGATAACGGGAAAAAGATAGGAGCTCCTAGGCAAAACCGCGAACTCAGCTAGTGCTAAATTTTTCAACTAGTACTTGGAAGGTCGCGCCCTTGATCCATAAAGTGGTAAAAACTTCATCAAAGGAAATCGTTTTTCTATTCATCTTAAAAAACACTAAATTGCTTTTACCCTAAGTTTTGAGTAATAGGTCCAAGATACGCCCATAGAGAGCCATCTTTTTTGCAAGTAAAAATATAATTAATTCAAGTTATATATTTCTTAGTCGTAGGAATTAAAATTATTATCGGTAGGTACAAACCTAACTTAAACCTCAACAACTTGCCCAATTAGGTTCAAATAGACTTTTAAAGAATATTACATATTTATGTAATTACCTGTAAATTTTATAGATTCATTAACCATATACAAAAATATATAACAATTGATTAAAAGAACGTTGTTAACTTTTAACAACCAACAATTGACAAATGACAGTTAAGATAAATGAATAAAAAAAACATATATGACTGACATAGATGTGACAGTGTACTTTACTTGGTTTGTCTAAAAATCCTTGCATTCGCGTATTCACCTAAATTAGATATTAAAAAAAAACATTTATTTGCAAGATTATAGTGGCACGGTTTAAAAAATCTATCGAAATCAACATAATTTGCCAGTACTACTATCACCAACACGTCTATTCTAATGTGTAATCTATTTCTATATGAAACGTATTTTTGAAGTTATACTTATTTTAGCGCGTTAGGAAAAAATGATGACGGTAAATTTTTACGATACGCGCGAATTTTTTTTCACATTTTAACGAAAAACCGACACGATGAAGTTAGCTATAGATAACATTTTAGTTTTTCAAAAAAAGGTACCAACAAAGTAAAAGTAAGGACATCTACGTATGTTTGCGTGAGAACTGACAACTGTATTCACAATATTTCTTTATTTCTATGGTTAGTGTCATTTTGTCTACAAAAGGAAAATAAGGCAAAGGATAATTTTTTTAAAAAGATTTTTATCTTATTACGCCGAAGAAGTATAACTTCTAACACGTGTACATAAGTACACACACAATTTTTTTTCTTGCTTTATAACTTATATACCATAAAAGGTTTAACATCAAACATTTTAACGGTACATTCAGTTCAAACTGTTTTAAAATCAGTACGTTAAATTCAGTTAAATACATGTGATGTTAAAACAAAATATACATTAAACGCAAAACTGAACTAGTACTTTATATAAAGCCTAGAAGACTTGTATGCCTTGTCTGACTCTATTGCGCATACTACCCCTGCTGGTCCATTACTAAAAATACATCAGACTTCCCGCAACGTCATAACATGGCCGCGACATTAATAAATGATATTTAGGAATATTAGGTAAAGTAGCCGACGAGTTGGTTTGTGGGGAGATATAAAAAAGAACGCTTGCTTAGATCTAAATGACGAGAAATATTAATCGATGTTACATTTTTGAAATACCGCCGTATTATTTGTGTCAGCAAGTTCCAAATTCATTATACTTTGCTATCTTATATATAAAATTCTCGTGTCACAATGTTCGTTCCCACACTCCTCTTAAACGACTTGACTGATTTTCATGAAATTTTGTGAGCATATTAAGTAGGTCTGAGAATCGGCCAACGTCTATTTTTTGTAACCCTGCGTGATGAGGGTGAATCTTTTTCATACCCCTTAGTGATAAGGGTGACTCTCCCAATTTTTTCATAGCAGAACAACGTCAGCTGGGTTAGCTAGTATTTTGATAAAATTGTAACGCAAATAAGAAGTCAGGATCCTGATACTAATGAATTCTCGTCGCCTAAACAAGCCATGTTGTTACTATCAAACATTTATTTTTCAAGGTAAATTTAGGTTGCATTTTCATAAATATCCCCGAACAGGTAGACGGAGGCTCTACCAAGGCACCTATAACTATATTACATCTAGATATATTCCATATAGTTCTGTTTGTGACTAGTTTATCAAATCTGAAGACACCAATCGTTATTTTTATTCTGCTTGCGTTGGGATGTGACGACTCCATTGCCATCTGGTAATCAATTAATTAATGTTACTTCCTCACCAGCGCAGTCAGTTATAACTATAGGATAGAGAATTTATAGAAAAAGCTTGGTTTAAATGCTGTTACCGTTTATCTATTGCTGCCGCTTTGGCTATTGCTGCTTTTTGTCAGTGGTAGTGAATATCATGTTTCATGCTGGAAGGTACGTTAGCCGGCAGACTTGAAAAATTTAACCTGTAGTCCAGTAAATAGCAACGCTTTAATAATTATATCAATGGTATCTATAAGCGACGAATGTTTTTTTACCATCAAGAAAGCTTTAAAATGTACCTAGATCATACAACTAAAAAAATAAAATAAAATTACTACTAGAAACTAGGTTTATATTAATTTTTTTTTATGATATTCGAAGGTAGACAAGCAACAGTAGACGGATTTCCTGATGGTAAGAAATTCACGCCGCCCAGAGACACCAAAGGTGGTAATGGTGCGTTGCCAACCTGGGGCTGGGATGTTAGGCCTAGAACAAAAGTAAGTTTACCGGCTACCTTACCCTCCGAACCGGAACACGTCATGATGTTATGGCGGCAGGATTAATGTACCAAAGTCAAGAATGGTAGTTATATTCCTTTTTGAATAAGCTTTTTATTCCAATACACAGTTCTCTGGATGGTAAGAGGTTACCATGACCTCTAAACACGACATGTTATAGAATATAAGTTATCTCTGTCTATCGTCTCTTGCCTATGGTCTAGCTGTTAAGTGACGTGCAAGTTTAGCTTACCTTCCTGACGAAAATATGACAGTGACATTATGGTAGCAGGAAGGCGGTGGATCTTGGCAGGACAATGTTGTTGCTAAGCACTCTATCATTAGTAATATTGTAAATAATGATACATCAATTCTATGCTAGATATTTACAAGTGGCCAGACAAAAAGGCCAAAGCTCTATACAGAGGATCCAGACTAATACGAAATAAATAAAAAAAGCATTTTCACGCCCATATCCACGAAGAAGTAGGCAGAGGCACAACCAGGGCACCCACGACTAGCCGAAGACACTAAGTCCCACAATGTGATAGATGGCAAGCCTATCGCCAACCGGGCACATTTCCAATTCCGAGCAAATTTTTTTTATTAGAAAACTGAAAAAAACTCAATTTTCTTTTTGTTGTCCGATTCGGGATTCGAACCCGGGACTTCATGCAGTCAAGGTGATGGAATCGCTAGACCACAGAGGCGATAATGATACATCAATTATATGCTAGGCATTTACAAGTTGCCAGACAAGAAGGCTATTGGTCTCTATACAGAGGATCCAGACTAATCCAGAAGAATTAGGTAGAAAATAACCAGTTTCCCTGTTGAAAAACCTCAACAATTATTTGTTATAAAGCACACAGATAAAAGCTACCTTTCCAACTCGTTAATACGACCTGGTTGGCACAGTTCATGTACTAATATTCCAACATCCACAGACGCTCTATTGAAACTTTGACAGCTCTTGGCGTCGAAATTAACGCTTAAATCGGTATTGCGTCAATCTGTTATATATTTTTTTAGTTCTAATAAAATTGTTGAGAGATTAAAAAACGGGTTGCACTTCAGGAGTGCCGGCAGAAGTGAAAATTTGAATATTAAAGTTGTGCATTTTTGATATTTTGGAATGGTTAGGGAATAATTTTGCACGAATTGCTTTAATTATCATTATAAAAGTACTATCATTTTATGTGGTAGAATACAATATTCATTTATTGCGCTATCGCACACAAACATGACAACACGACAATCGCGCAAGCGTCCTGCGCCGTCTTATGCATTTTCGATTAGATCACGTGTCCTGACGCGAGTTTAGAAGTTTTTAACCAATTTAGATTTTAATTTAAAATCCTTAGTAGCTTTTGGCCACTTTGAACTTCATTGAACACTTTTTCTTTTCATTGGAAACTAGACTCCGTAAATTATAGTGTAGACAGTCCGTGTAAATTTTATGTTTTTCCTATAGCAACCTGAAAAATAGATCAAAGAATCAAACGGATACCTGTTGGTAAGTGATGATGGATACTTAAATATTATAAGATGTTTACCAATCATGGTATTATTGTTTGTTCAAAACCTGATGACAAATGTGTAACATTTCATAGGAGGCAAAAAAACTTCTAATCCAAAAAAAATCTGAAAGCTGTTGCACAGACAAAAACCGTTTCAAGACCACTTTTCGGTTGTTTTGCTAAGTGAAAACTCAACTAACTGCTGAAAACACAAATCAAACATTTTCTGATATGTCAATAACAATACATGACCATGAACTTATTCAGTTATTTCGATTTTTCACTAACACAATTAACTCTGGTCTGTTAATTTGATCGACTCTCTGGTTTAGTGGTCCGGCGTCGGATTTGACTTCTTGAGGTAGCGGTTTTCTCCCCGGGTAGACTTGCCACCTATCACATTGTGGGACCTAGTGTCTTTGGCTAGTGACTAGTCGTGGGTGTCCTGGTAGTACCTAGTCTGCCTACCTCTTCTGGGACATGGTCGTTAAAATACCATTTTTTAAAACTTATTAATATCTATAGAAATGAAACCTAATAATATATGTGGAGTTTAACGGGTGATGGCTTTTCTAATCACATGGAGAACGGTCTATTTGTTTGCTTTCTTAAAACATAAAAAATCTAAAAAATTTCAAAGCTATTCTGGTCATAACGAACTTTAAAATTCCATGTAACATTTTCACACTACTGTAATTAAGGGTTAATGCTAGAGCCACCACATCCATTGAGTCCTGATATTAGATTTTATAGAGGCTTTTGGATCAGACTAATGATCCTCGGGCTATTAGCCACCGCAAAACATTTTTGTGATTAAGGTTTTACGTGAGCTTTTTCTGGAACGTCTTTATATGAAATGAGTACATTCACTTATACTTAGTTCAAAGTTTTTATAATAAGTGGATTATTTTGTCAGTCGAGTCACCTTCACAATTTCAGAAACCAATCCTATTTTTTTCTAAAATGTTTTTGGATAAACATGTAACTTTACACTTGTATGTTATATAATGATTAAGTTATAATATAAATAGGTACGTTAGATTTGTAAAGAAGTAATAATAAAGGAGATTTCTATACAGATTTAGTTTTGTTATTGTTTGTTATTTTATCGCAGACCGTGGTAAGAAACTTATTGCTTATTTGTTATTAAAAATATATTACTCTGTTTAAAATAAATAAATAGTCTCGCACCGCTACAATCGGCAGCGACGCTACTGCCGATTTTAGCGGCGCGGCGCCGCAATGCTACCCTAAATAGGTACATATAAAATGTAAAAAAGATTCAAACTTACTAAAATGGTTTGTACTAAAACGAAATGCTGAATTACCCAAATAATGTTGCCGATTAATGTGATTAAAAACAATGAGAAAATATGTGGGACTTAGTATCTTCGGCTAGTCGTGGTTGCCCTGGTTGTGCCTCTGCATACCTCGGGGTATGGGCGTGAAGATACTTATTTTTTTTCATGAAAATCCACTAAATAAAAAGAACGAAAATCCACTGAATAACTCGGAAACCATATTATGTCGAATCTTGATGATGTTGTAATGAAACTAATTCACAATCACCAACTTGCAAATTAATTAAAAATAATTAATATATAGGTACAACCAGTAGAGAGTTTTAAGTTAATACACGTAAAAGACATACATACGACATGAGACGTCTGTTTAAAAAAACTAAAAAATTTTCTAACTTTTTCCGTTTAAAATGATAGTAATGTTAAGTCATTAATTCATCAACTTAACAACGCAGAAAAACATCAAAACTTCAAAGTTTCTGAATTTGTGTGATATGACGTACTTATTTCATTTTAACAACGAAAAATAACTATGATATTGATATACATAGCGGGAAAATTAAATAATGCAAACATACATAATTCATAAGAAAACATCCCAATAAAGCTCTCAAACAAATACAACAGCTTGCGTTATAAAGTACTTCGAAAACTTAATACAAGTCTTTCAAAATTTTAATAAAAGTTATATATCAATTTTTACGACCCTCGCAAGATGAAAAGTTAGCGCTTTAAGCGCATTATTATGAAGATCACAATATCATGAGCCTTGTCTTGGT
>NJDD01000536.1:44121-62961 GCA_002245505.1 Calephelis nemesis
TACATACCTTCTTGCCGAGTCCCTTACGAGGTAGGCAGAGAGTATCGATTGCCAAACCTCGTGATCCTGGTAGACCTGTCTGGCTTCTTTTATATTCGTTACACTTTTCATACAAACACGCCGGTTTCGGATACTCTTGAGTCCACCTTCGGATAACACCCGAGCGATTTAATCGCTTTATTCATATTAGGCTGCGTTCAGTGCTGCGCACGCCACGCACGCCATCAACCGCGTCGAACACGCTTTAATTAATTTCGACATAATTATATTAACCAAATCAATCCGCCCACGCCACGCGCCCGCTACGCGCCCACCACGCGCCTGCCACGCGCCCGCCAAGAGCCCGCCAAGCGCCCGCCAAGCGCCCGCCAAGCGCCCGTCAAGCGCTTGCCACGCGCGCACCCTGCGCACGTGCAGCACACGCCTTGCGCCCGCGCTTCAGCTAGTTTTATATTGACTGTCACTAGTAGTAAAAGCGGGTGAGAGGCGTGCGCGATGCATCACGCGTGCTAAGCGCGGGTCGAAGACGGGCTCAACGCGTGTGCGTGCTCGGCATGGGTCATCTGAACACGCCCTTATAGATAAATATGCGGTAAAATAATAATTAATATATCCTATTAATATTATAAATGCGAAAGTTTGTATGTATGGATGTATGGATGTTTGTTACTCTTTCACGCAAAAACTACAAAGCCGATAACGATTAAATTTGGTATGTAGGTAGCTGCAGACCCAGAATAACATATAGGCTACTTTTTATCCCGGAGTTCCCGCGGGATTGGGACTTACGCGGGTGAAACCGCGGGGCGCAGCTAGTAGTTAAATAACTAGAACTCCTTGGTACTTTTAATTAAGAGTCAGGAACAACTGGGTTTAATTAGGTAATTATTATAATGACTTTTCATATGCTTTGTATATAATTATTTCTTACTTTCATACTAGATTACTTAGTACTTTTTATAGTCCGTGACTACCTTAGAGGAGAGTCTATCAAAACACGTATTTTATTTCACAACATCCAGCCTACGTCTCTGGGATCAACTTTTAATATTTATTAATTATAATTAAGTGCGGTAAAACGGCAAAAAACCGACTTTGGTTTCAATTAGTACATTATTATGTACATACGCAAAAATGATGTACAGTAGTACTATATAAATTATGCGCTTCGGCTATATTCGTCAACCACGTGATCACAGTCTACGTCATGAATACAGTAAATGGAGCAAGGGATGCATTGCAGTTGTATCAAATAAAAATTTTGTTTAGTAATAAAGCAAAATGGCTACTTTAACTATAGCATTGCTGCGTTCAGACAGACCTATGATGATCTGAAAAACGTTATTACATCCAAAAAGGTTAGATTTTTTGCACTTTAAAGACCAATGAAATTATTGTTTTTTATGTCTTGCTCTAAAAATACACTTCAATTTATAATAAATAGGTGAAAAAAAATATGAACTTCCTTTGTTATCCTAAAACACTTAAGAAAATGGCGAAAGGGATCCTTATTCAGGCGTTGAAGGAAGAAAGTATTTTTTAAATCGCTACCGATTTTATTATTTCTCAAGTATAACAGACTTAAACACATTTAAACTTGTAGTACAACTCAAATTCTATATGGCGGATCAAATTTACTAATGGGAGTAGTAGCTGGACTCCTGATGGTCCGATTTAAACACAACCGTTAATTGGTAAAACACTACCTTTTTCATTGTTTCTCAAGTTAAATAGTTTTAAACACATTGAAACTAATAGTACAGCTCAAATTGTAGATGACGGATTAGATTAACCCTACAGATCCAATGGAAAGTGAAATAAAAAAGTGTGAGCAGGTGCTGGACGCCTACTGGTCCGATTTAAATGTTTTTTTCTTACATCTGTCTAAGCCTCAGACGATAGATTAAAATAATAGTAGTAGGTTCTCATAAAAGGATATCCTATCTTGTTAGAGTCAGTACTTTTCCAATCATAAACATTTCGATTTCCGCAAACTAGTACCACATCTTTGATGCATTTTATTTAGAAACACTTGTACTTTCCACAATATATTTTATTATTTTTATTTTTATGATTTAGCCAACCGGTTTCACTATACAAGCATCATCAGGGCTATTTGGCGAAACCGGTTGGCTAAATCATAAAAATAAAAAATAATAAAATATATTGTGGAAAGAAAAAGTGTTTCTAAATAAATTGCATCAAAAATGGAATTCCACCAAGCACCGACGATAAGAAGTATAGAATCTAAGTACTACATCGTTATGTATATACATATATACTCATGAGAGTGTGCTGTAAGCACGTTCGTGTGTGTGTGTGTTATTTAAAAAAAATAAAAACTTAGAATGGTGCGGGTCGGATAACACTTAGTTCGCTGAGCTACCTAAATAAAAGACACATTACACGATAAATTACGTTCATAAACTGTTTAAGTAACTATTAGAAACATTTTTGTCAAGGAAATATCACATAACGAAATCTCAAGTATTTTCCATAAAAGCAATCCAAAAGAATAATAACTTGTTTTCTATTACACGATAAAACTCTGCGACAAATGTCCTGCAACTTTTTTAATCGCACAGATAAATGAATGGTTAAACGACAATTTGCCGTCATAAAAGAGTTTTCCCATTTTTTATATCCAAAGTTCGGAGGAAACGTTTTGCCTAAACTTATCCGATGTTTACGTCCTTGTAATACAGTTAGTTTTATGAGGTTTGGTGTTTTGACGATTTCCCAATACATCCCCATCTCTCACATTTTGCTCGTAAAACTATTTGACTATTACAATGTATCGGAATATTTTATAACACAAGATGAGGGAATTTTTTGTGTATTGTATGCATAAGTGAAAAGAGATATATAATATTAAATATGTATCTTTATTATATCATAAAAATATTTTTGATAACTCCAACCAAAACATATTCGTAAAGTTGAGTATAGACTGAGCATTTAGGCTGAGGTTCGAAGCTTTGGTTACAAAAACAAAGGCTTGGAACCGGTACCAAAAGTACAGGCTCTGTAACGGTACTTAGCCGTTTTTTCAATTTCGATACCAGGATACCGCTTCTAAAGTACTCACTTTGGATCCTGTACCTGCACTCTGTATACCGGTAACGAACCAATACGAATGCCTAGAAAATACCTCTACTACTACCGATAAATATCTGTACCTAATATAGGTACCCGATTAATACAGAAGAGCCGTTTCCAATTTTCGTTTTTAGGTATCGGTATAATTTGAATCTGTCAAGAAGGAGCGGAGATAACTTTGATTGTTACTAAGGCCTGCATTACCGGACAGGCAGATCTCCCGGATCGGTAAAATTGCCGGAAGAACTAGTGGCCTAGTGAATTCAAGAGAGACCTGTTCTGTGGAACAAGACCAAACAAAAACCAAACTTTTATTTTGCCTTCTGTACCACCACAACCACAACACAACAATTTCGTAGTCCCTTATGAGTACACGTCCAAATTCAACTGAGGTGCTCCGGTCCGGATACGGTGTAATGTAAAGACTCTGTCCGGTGTCCGGTTTCCGGGATATTCGGCAAAGTGGGACTTAGCCTAACGGTTCCCAAAAATACCGATATTTCAAGCCCTGCTTGTAACATAACAACGAGCTACTCTATGATAATATAAAAAGTAAAATAAAGTATCTTCACGCCCATATCCCCGAAGAGGTAGGCAGAGTCACAACCAGGGCACCCACGACTAGCCGAAGAGACTGAGCCCCACAATGTGATAGGTGGCAAGCCTATCGCCAACCGGGCACATATCCAATCCCGAGCAACATTTTTGAGATAATATGTTTTAGTATATCACCCTTCACGATATTGACGTCAAACACGCTGACCGTTTTGTTACAATAAAAATTTTACAAACCCATGAAATTATTGGTGTAACATTTCGCCAAGCTTTTGCACGAGCACGGGCGACGTGCGGGTGCGGGTTGTTTATCCGTTAGTTTTTCTTGAATTGTAAATATTATTTTGCCACCATCTTTTATTTCTTGTTTTCTATCTTCTTTTGAAATAATTCATCGAGATAAACGCAACACGCGCATTTTGTAGGTCCAACATTTCACGGAAGAATAGACGAAAGGTGCAATGAAATGTTACAATATATGAAAATGCTTTGGAAGCCAAGCTTTCATCAGTATGGGACCATCCGTAAGAACTTTTCATAAAACAAAGATGCTCGAAAAAATGCTCTAGTCTATACTCATCTTATGTCGTTAATAATTAATCATCTTGATCGTGTCAGTCTCAAAATCAAAACAATCCACACTTAAATAAGACATTTTGTTTAGATACATACATACACATACTCAGACACGTCACACCTATAATACTCCTCTTTTTTCGTCGGGGTCTGATAAGGATGTACTTATACGTGTACTTGTATTTACCCCGTGTTGGTCCGGGCTCCTTTTTAGAATAGACCATCTGCCTTCCTTGCCAGGCAGCTCGTAAAAGGCGAGCAAAGGCTTACCGTCACTAGCACCGTGAATTCTGACTAGGTGGTACAGTTTAGCAGCGACTCGCCCGAATTGGTACCACCGCCTTACTCTATTCCTGCCGCCATAACGTCATGACGTGTTCCGTTTCGGAGGGTAAGGTAGCCGGCAAATTTACTTTTGCTCGAGGCCTAACATCCAGGCCCCAGGTTGGCAACGCACCATTACCACCTTTGGTGTCTCTAGGCGGCGTGTATTTCTTACCATCAGGAAATCCGTCTGCTTGTTTGCCTTCCAATATCATAAAAAAAAAATACGTTCATCACTTAAATAAAACCCCAGTGGATAAATGTCAAAGTGGCAAATACACAGAAGATTTCTATGAGAATGTTATAACTATTCAGTGGTTTTACTTCGGATGTAAGTTACATCGCCTGCTACAATACAATACTTTACTTAGTACAATAATTTAGTTTACTGGATATTTCCACTAGTGTAGTTAAATAACTAGGCTATAGAGAACTGTGCAGTAGCTTGCTCTGAGTATTTATACCGCCTTTTCTATTCCTGTAACACTAACTTCAGAGCTCGCCATTGTCATTTTACGTTCTAGAAGATAGAGACTTTGATATATTTGATGATTGACCGCCTCGTTGGTCGAGTGGCTAGCGTACTCGCCTAACTGCATCGACGAATCGCGAGGCTCGGGTTCGATTCCCGACGGGGGCAGGCATTTGTGTGATGAACATTTAGAAGTCTGCATTTCCTGGTCTGGGTGCTTATTAAATGTATTCTGGTATCTATTTAAGTATTTCTATGTAATAGTGTCGTGGACTAACACCCATAACACAAGCATATAATTTGCTTACTTTGGGGTTAGATTCAATTTGTGTGACTAGTCCAGGGATATTTATTTATTTATTTTATTTATTTATTTATACAAATGGCATGTATCCTTGTCACAATATTGCAATGCAATAGTGGAAAGAGAACGGTAGTCTTAATCTACGTGTGTATAAAAGACGAGAGTGTGCTACATATGTACCTAATATATGTAACACCTAGGAAATAAGTAGAGTAGCAAATCTTCACGCCTGTATCTCTAAAGAAGTTGGTAGTAGTACAACCAGATAACTCACGGTATGACAAAAGTATTATTTAGTCCCACAATGTAATATTTGGCAAACTTATCGCCAAACGTGTAAGGTTATTTCTAACAGCAACTTCAATTAGAACCAATCCAACTACCGATTAAAAACTTGGATAACTCTTTGAGATAATTAAATGAAAATATGGTAAACCTATAGACTAGTAGTACCTAGGATTCTTACTTAAGACACACGGTGACATTCACCACGACCAAAGTCTGGTTTCTATTATCAACGATCCGTAAGCCGTTAGTATAACCATAGATAGTTTGCATAAAAACTAACCAAACGTTGTTCATAGTTACATAAAATGTTAAGAGTTAGCAATAAATAACGAATGACCGTAGCTAGATTTAATTCTAATCGTATTAAAAATTAACTTTCACAAGCAAAATGACTCGTTTCTTGAGTGTAGGAACCGGGCTTAAGTCCCCGAATTACAGCTTGGATAAAGTGGCGTGTAAGTAAGCTATCCTTCTATCCTAGAAAACCACAATGGCAAACACTGACTATATGGCTACAGGAATTCGGGAAAATCGTTGTAGGTAGTAAAAACTAGAGAAAATACGAGACTTCTTGTCTCATGCAGAATTCACGTCACTTAGCCAGTTCATTTCGCTCATTTTAATTTCAAACGTTGATATACAATGCTGTCATCAACAAATCCTCGCAACGACTTGCATTTTATGTAAATGGAGAATAATTTCATCGTCTTTTTAACCCGGTTACATCACTATTTTTGTTTTCCTTAAAATAAAGATGCAAATATCCTGTGTTTATTCATGAAATAAATTTAACTCTTGTGCAGGACGTCAGATCTGTGAACGGACTTTAATCACATTTTTGGGGAACGTGTTTTTCTCTGAAATATGAACTGAAGAAGTGAAACGGACACGGAATTCATGCATAGATCACGTACTTTTTGACTTTATGGGTGATTTTTATGTCAACTTGCTTATGAATACTATCCTGTTAGGTTGAGACTTTTTTAAACGAGCAAGAAATTCTCATTTTGACTGTGTTCTTTGTATGCTACATCAGAACTTTTTATTGCATCTAATATTAACACATATTTTTTATTTTAAAGCACAATTAGAATTATTTGTATTACGATTAAAAACGTATTTAATTTTTACGTATACTTTAATTGTATTAAATTGATGTAATTTTTTGTAGTTATTGCGTTCAAATATATTCACTTGCGGGCTCGAGTCTCGAATCTTGAGTCAAATTTATTTTAATGCCTTCTTAAACATCTGGACTCATTACATCACTATTTTAGGTTTTTGCAGCCAAATACCAAAAAGTGAAACCGTTATAGATTCGTTTTATCTGTCTGCCTGTCTGTCTGTCTGTCCGTCCGTCCATACGTCACAGCTACTTTTTCCGAAATTTTAAGTACTATACTGTTGAAACTTGATAATCATACTAATATCATAAAGAGGAAAACTTTGTTTGTTTGTTTGTTTGGTTGTAATGAACAGGCTCAAAAAGTACTAGACCGATTTTAAAAATTCTTTCACCACTCGAAAGCTACATTATCCACAAGTGACATAGGCTTTGTTTCATCGAAATCGGTATTGTAGAAGCCAAGTTACGCAGGCGAAGCTGCGTGAAACTGCTAGTAAGACATATGCTGTATATCGCAATAAGATTTTCATACAAAAAAAAAACAAATAGTTTGGGGATTCGCTATAGTTAGTACTGAAACTATTTTTTTCTCACCAAACACATACGTGTGTTTGATGACACAACAAAACACATCTATGAATAGATCTTCAATAATCTTAAAATTTGAATTTTGTAATTTACCCCTTATAAAACCTTTATGTAATGTAGCCAAGAATTATCTTGATCATATCAGCTTTTAATAAAAAAATCATCGCTTCGAAACCGATCCATTCTTTCAAAAGTTGTGTTAAAGTTATAGCAGCTTTCGTTTTCCATCTGTGATTACTAAAAACTCATTTTGTGTTGGATAGACACACACACAGATTGACAGACACATCAAATTTATAACGCCCCTCGTTTTGTAGCCGGGGTTAAAAACGATATTAAGGTTTCCAGTACTATTCCTCCTAAACTGAAAAGTTTTCACGATACACCAAAACATGGTTTGAACGGAATCGAGTATGTTTTTTTTTAATATGTTATAAATCCTAAATTGAAACAGCTGTTACAGAACCCGTCATGGGCGAGTCCAACTCGCACTTAGCCGTTTTTTTACTATTTTCAAGACATCAAAAATAATTTATTATTGTTACATTCTTATGAATTATAGTTGCCGAATTTAGAGCGAAAAGTTCACCTCCATAACGAGAAAATGTTGAGAATCTAAATGGCACCTACAAGATTGCGTTCACAAAAGTCCTTTGTGATCTTCCAGGTGGAAACGTTAATGTTTATTACATTCATGTTTTTAGATATTCATAGCTTAAAACTAAAGTCGTTTTTTGTAGTTTTTATGTTTTTGAACTAAAAACAAATGACAAAAAAAATATCGTCATCATCATCATCAACCGGAGGACGTCCACTGCTGGACATAGGCTCCCCCAAAAAGCGCCACAAGTCACGGTCACCAGCCGGTTGTATCTAGTGACTCCCCGCGACTTTGACCTCATCAGTCCAACGGGTCGGAGCTCGTCCAACACTACGTCCTCTGGTGCGAAGCCTCCATTCAAGAACCTTTCTTCCCCAGCGGTTGTCGGTTTTGCATGTAATGTGACCTGCTGTTGTTTGTCTCGCTTACTCTTTGGACTATGTCGGTTACTCTCGTTCTCTTGCGGATCACCGAATAACGGATCATATCTCGTACAGAAACAACGAGCATAGCTCTCTCCATAGCATGCTGAGCGACTCTGAGCTTATTTAAGAGGCCAAAATTTACCGCCCAAGTCTCAGTTCCATATGTCATAACCGGTAATATACACTGAAAAGAAAATATAGCACTGTTTTTTTTATGATATTGGAAGACAACAAGCAGACGGATTTCCTGATGGTAAGAAATTTCCGTCGCCTAGAGACACCAAAGTTGGTAATAGTGCGTTGCCAACCTGAGGCCGCGATGTTAGCCTTGAGCAAAAGTAAGTCCGGCTACCTTACCCTCCGAACCGGAACACGTCATGATGTTATGGCAGCAGGAATAGGTAAGGTGGTGGTAACAATCCGGGTGAGTCGCTGCAAAACTCTACCACCTAGTCAGGTGCCGCGGTGTTAGTGACAGTAAGCCTTCACTCGCCTTTTACGAGCTGCCTGGCAGGAAGGCAGAAGGTCTATTCTTAAAAGGAGCCCGGACCAACACGGGGAAATACTGTATAAATAACTTCAGTAAATTTTGATTGCGAAATATCAACTACATTTACACACAAAATTAGTCTAGCAAGACTAGCTAAATATCGACAGGGTACACGAAAATATCGTTAATGTAGCAGTCGTGCCCCAGAAAACTAAATGAACTGGCGGATAATTTGTTTGTTTGTTCATGTATTGTAAGACCTAACCTCAATAAACTAACAGTTTTTGATGATTAAATAAGAAAGGTAGGGTAACACTGTGGGAAAACATTATTGTTATACAAAAGTATATAGTACTAGTATTTGGTCAAGTAGTTTTTTCATCATAGTTACCTTAGAAAAAGGCAAACTGACGAATAAATTAACTGATGCTAAAAAATGTACGTCGCTTACTCATGTACTATTGATGTTAACAGTGAGGTAATAAAATTAAATACTTGCTTTTACTCTCTCCTCGTCTTAATAATTTTCGACCAGGTCAAGTGTCCTGATGCGAGTTTAACATTTTTTCATCACATCACAAAAACTTCACAACGCCACCAAAGGAGTTCCACGAGATTTCCACCACGTCTATATGACTGCACTAGTGGAAACAACCAACAATTTGAACGATTTTATTCCACTTGCAAGAAGCTTGTCGCCTCTGTGGCCTGGTAGTCCAGGTGTTGAACTTGACTTCATGAGGTCTTGTGTTCGATTACCGTATCGTCCAACAAAAAAAAATGTGAATATACTATTTTTTATTAAAAAAAATTTGCCTGGGATTGGATGTGTGCCCGGTTGGCGATAGGCTTACCACCGATCACATGGTGGGACTTAGTGTATTCTGCTGATCGTGGGCGCCTTGGCTCTGTTTACCGCTTCGGGGATATGGGCCTGAAGATACTAACTTACTTTTTTCACTTGCAAGAATTGGATTATATTATTGAAATAAACTACACCTAAATAGCTTAACAAGATAAGCTAAATCAAAAGTTACGAAATAATCCAGCAAAGTATAATCCAAATGTAAGCTTGGCATACATCTTAAGTAGGTGCGAGGACTATAATCAGGATAATACTCGAATAAACAAATTTATCTTGAGAGCGTTCCAAGAGCAAGTATCCTTTTTTATCTGAATTAAGGTAGCGCGCATAGCGAGTTGAGTTAACACTTTATGGGTTCCGTAGCAGAAAGTTTAGATTAGGTATATTTTACCTATATTGAGATATTCAACTAAATGTCTTTATCTTTATCGCCTCTGTGGTCTAGCGGTCCGTGTGTTGGACTTGACTGCATGAGGACTCGGGTTCGAATCCCGGATCGGCACAACAACAAGACAATTGTTTTTTTCCAATTTTCTAATAAAAAAAATGTTAGTTGGGATTGGAAATGTGCTCGGTTGGCGATAGGCTTGCCACCTATCACATTATGGGACTTAGTATCTTCGGCTAGTCGTGGGTGCCCTGGTTGTGCCTCTGCCTACCTCTTCGGGGATATGGTCGTGAAGATACTTTCAACTAAATGTCTAAAAACACGACCATATTTTTTTAACCAGCAAGTTAAATATCTGTACTTATAAATCGCCTCTGTGGTCTAGCGATTCAGTTGTTGGACTTGACAGCATGAGGTCCTGGGTTCGAATCCCGCGTCGTGCAACAAAAAGAAAATTAGGTTTTTCCAATTTTCTAATAAATAAAACGTCGCTTGGGATTAGATATGTGCCCGGTTGGCGATAGACTTTCACTTTTTACGTATCACGTTGTGAGACTTAGTGTCTTCGGCTAGTCGTGGGTGCGTTTGTTGTGCCTCTGCCTAGCTATTCGGGGATCTGGGCGTGAAAATACTTTTTTTTACTTATAAAACACCATGCCCTGACTGACTGATTTATTATCTCCGAGCAAAAACTGCTAGAGTTACAGGCATGAAATTTTGTGAGTACGGTCGTGTTATTAACTAAGGACGGAATTTTGGAAATTAATTCCCTAAGACGGTGAAATAGAGGTTAAAAGTTTGTAGGGAAGACCGTCATGTTTTAAGTAAGAAACATGAAAGTCTAATTTTGGTCTACTTACTAAGCGTTCCTAGAATTCTTCCCCTAAGGGGGTGAAAGAGGGGTTGAAAGTTTGTTATTTTATTAAAGAGCTCTTTTTCTGGTGACAGACATTTCGAATTGTAACTAATGTCATTAATGACAGTAGATAAAATACTTTTACCCAGATTATGTGGAAACTTGAAATTCTCAAGTTATGCTAGTAGTATAAAGTAGTAATTATTATTTTATGAAAACGCTAAAGTCGCTCAATAAAAATTTAATACTAAATTAGTTAAAATAAAGAAATAATAATTAAATTCCAGCTCACATTATATTTAAAAAAAGTTTGTTACAAAGCTTTTTAGAACTCAACAAGGTATTGCCAACAAATTTCTTACATCTTGGTCTTTATTCAAGTAGCTCACTAGCTCATACCAGTTTTCCCATAAAAATGCTTAAAATTGAGTTTTGATGGTATAACTTCTGAAACATTAATATTACTTAAACAATAAATACTTTGGAGTTTTCAACAAACAGAAAATTAACTTGCTAAACTAAGTTTTAATGTACTTTACTTTCACTTAGCGGTAATTCGAAGTGTCCATTAAAAACTTAATAATTGTTTTATTGGCTTACGAAATTATACACAAAAAATTGAGTAAAAATGCCCTTTGTTTTTATATTACATTTGTTGTATAGTAACTTTTATCTTAGTTGTTTTTATAAACTTTTTAGAGTACTTATCAATAAACTCGTGTTATTTGTTTTGTTTAGAACTTAGAAGCTAATTTTAAGTTCTTTCCAACTCGTGAATTATACAACAATTTCTGATTCATAATTTGTAATATTTATTCTTGTTGAATTTTTTTTTAATTTTTTTATTGTGTACTTATTTTATTAATATTGCAGCAGTATTTCTTAACGTATTTTGAATTAGCATTTATAATGTGAAGTTGAAAAACAAAAAAATACCCGATGTTATCACGATAAGTAAAAAAGAGGGGAAAGCACAATTTATGGATTAAGGTTATTGATTGACTGAATTTAACGCCTTCCTTGCTTTCCGAATCAGAGCACAATCGTGACGAGCACTGTGAACAAACAACCGACTTGCTTGATTTTTTGTATGTAATAATAAAGACTAGAAGAGATTCTCCGGACTGGTACAACGTCATTAACAAGTACCGGCTACCATTCCAACAAGGAACACATGCACGGGGATATGAAGGCAGGAATAAATAAAATGATTGAGCTGCTACACAGCACTTAACTGCCTGATGAACTACTAATAAAAGCAAGAAAGCAATTTCAATATTTTCTTCAAAGTATCTACCAAGGACGAATAAGAACTTAAAAAAATATTTTTCTTAAGAGAAACAGTTTCAAGAGCAGTGCTACTTATTTATAAGCCGGTATCTTATTAGCAATAAGAAAATCCTCTTTCCGTCAAATACTCTTTTCGTTCTCATTATTAAAAATATTATTTATTATGAATAATATGAAAAATAATACAACAAAGCTTTTGTTTATTCTAAAGAAAATAAAAAATGCATCATATTGTAGGTTCATTCTTAGCGACAATTACCATATTTTACCAGTGGTGGTCCGGGCTCCTTTGCAGAATAGACCCTGTACCTTTCTGCCACGCATCTCGTAAAAGACGAGCACAGGTTTATCGTCACTAACACCGTGACACTGACTAGGTTTGATAGAATTAGGGATATAGTTTTGCATCAATTCGACCGGATCGGTACCACCGCCTTACCTAATCCTGCCGCCATAACGTCATGACGTGTTCCGGTTTGGAGGGTAAGGTAGCCGGTAAACTTACTTTTGGTAACATCCCGGCCTCTTTTTGGCAACACATCATTATCACCTATGGTGTCTCTAGGTGGCGTGAATTTCTTACCATCAGGAAATCCGTCTGCTTGTTTGCCTTCCAATATCATAAAAAAATATATCAATAAAAAAAACATACCTATCACTGAAATCTGTTGTAATTATTCCAACTAGGTGAATTGAGTTTTACAATAATACGACAAGTGAGGAACAAAGAAACAAAACAAATACTTCAATATGCACCATACCCTAGATGTTATAGGGGCGCCGCTTTCCTATGAGTAATATTTACGGTAAATATGCAACGCTATCTTTCTTTTTTTTTTGATCTGGAACATGACATGGAACACTCCTACACTATCAGTGCGGCAGGAATTGGTAAAACGGTAACTTTTATGGTAGCAAATTCATCATCAGCCGGAGGACGTCCACTGCTGGACATAGGCCTCCCCCAAAAGGCGCCACAAGTCACGGTCATCAGCCGCTTGGATCCAGCGACTCCCCGCGACTTAGCAAATTGCTTAATTGCACTTTACCACCAGTAGTTTAGATGGTAATGACCCATTCCAGTCTTCCTTGCCTCTTCTATCTTTTTTCTTTTACACAAGGGAGCTGAACCTAAGCGGAAAAATCCAAAGATATAAAAATTGCTTATTCCGTTAATACCCTCATTAGTTATTCTGCTTCTAAGCACCTACTTATAATGCGGTACATATATTGTAGCGTTAGCATCTTAGTTGGATGACGAAGTTTTATTCCGATTTTGACCCAATATACTGACCTAAATCCATACGCAACATGGCCGACCGTAATATTAATTATTTTCTATTTTCACCTACACATTTTGGTAGTTGATTTTATTAAACTGAAATCGTGTTAATTTTTCCTGGAACATCACAGCTTGAAAGGTATGTAAACTTAAATAAGCTCTAGATGGATGTAAACACGCCGTCCAAAAAAGGTTACCTGAAAGAAAACTTTTTATCTGTATTCCAAATACTATTAAAATTGCATTCAATCTAGGGTCTAGACCGATGCAACCAAGTGTTTACATTCAGTGTTTACAACCGTCTAAAACCTTTACCACTTACTCATACATTAAAATATTTTGAGCGCAGTCAAATTGCTTTCAAAAAAGTCAAAAAGTCAAAAAAACGACTTATACTCAATTTTTGTTTACTTAGATGACTTACATCTAAGTAAACAAAAATTGAGTATTTTTCTGGATTTTCCTGCGATTCCACCCTCAGATCACACACTAGGACCACGTTGGCAGTACGTTTTCTTAACTAAAAAAACATATTTTTATAAGATTCAAATCGGAAATGACTGAGATGTAAATGGACATACGTAAAAAATGTAGGAGTTTACCATATTACCTCCTTCTTTTTTAACCCCCGACGCAAAATGAGGGTTGTTATAAGTTCGATACGTCTCTCTCTCTCTGTGTCTGTGTGTGTCTGTCTGTGGAACCGTAGCTCTTCAGCGGATGGACGGATTTTGACTGGTTTTTTGTTTCGCTTTAGTTTATGGAAATCTATCTAGGCATTCAAGGTCATTAGCTCATTTGCAGCTTTTTCGTAAAAGCAGCTCGTTCGTTAAAAATAAAACAAACAAAATTATAAATGCTCTTTAATCAAGAAACACACAAGTACACATTTGACTTATACAGGCTGATAAACATACGTATTTACAAATCTTCTTATTAACGTAAGTGAGCACAGCTGCTTCACCCTTCCACTTGACGGATCGCTCGTATTAAGATTAACAACAGCCTATCTGGAAGACGGGACAAATTCGCACCAAGCATATTCTCTAATTAAGGAACGGATTAAAATGTACGCTTGTTTTAACGTACATCTCCTTGGAAATTATTTGTCAAGGCTTTGTGTCATCTGGTGCGAGATGAAAAATGTTTTCGACGTACGATGTTTCGCATGGAAATTTTAAGCTTAAAATTTCTTTAATTATATGAATATTAGCTGTTTACCCGCGACTTTCTCAGCGTAGTATAGTAAGGATTTTCATACAAACTTTCATATCAATTTAAAGATAAATGCGGTGTCATTGGACATAAAGTAGGAACGAAGTTCCTTCAGCTAATGTAGAATCGACAAATTCATGAGTATATACTATGCATTGGCAGGGTGGAGTGAAGGAGAAATAGAAAAGTATTAAACACTACTCGCTTGTATTTTTTTCCACGGTTTTTTCTTACGGTTTTTATTATCACTTATTTTTTAGTTTGATCGCGCAACAAATTCCTATCTCCTCCAAGCCTGCTGTAACGAACTTCGTTCCAGAAATAGATGTGTTTGTAATCATATCTTTAGCTATACTTCAATTTTCATCTAAACCGTTAAAACTGTTTCGCCGCGAAAGAACAGTAGACAGACAGACTTTCTTATTTATCATATTTATATGGATAGCTCGCCGTGTTGACCCTAAGTTTCTAATCCTAAATCTAATCCTGGGCAACATAATTTTTATTAGAAAATTGAAAATACATATTTCCAATTTTAATTATTATGTTGTCCGGGATTGAATTTATGCCTGGTTGGCCTATATCGCCAATACCTACCTACCTTGCTACCTATCACATTGTAGGCCTTCGTATCTTTGACTAGTTGTAGGTGCATTGGTTGTGCTTGTGTTTACCTGTTAGGGGACATGGGCGTGAAGATACTTTTTTTTTGGCTACACTGCCCTCTGGATGGGGTCATGATATTGTCATTATGGCGACAGGAATAGTTGTTGTATGTGTTCACCCTTCTTTCATGTCAAACATGCGATGTTATACCATTAATTTGAATTATGAAGATAGATGTATAGATAGATTCTGCAGTCATAGGTAACGATATCTAAACGAGATACCACGGAAGATCCAAATAAATTTGTACGAAAGCATAGCCTCGGGTAACATCTAGAGTAACGTTCTGGTATTTTTTTTCTTTTATTGTGGAGACATAAGGATAGAGATTTATGACCTTGAGGTCCCAATATCCAAATAGGTTACTGCGCAAGTGCCAAATAACCTTGTACACGAGCAGAGCCTCGGGTAACATCTAGACTCTAGAGTAATGTTATGGTATTTTTTTTTTCTTTTATTGTGGAGACATAAGAGTAGAGATTCTTGAGCTTGAGGTCCCAATATCCAAACGTGTTACTGCGGAAGCGCCAAGTAACCGTGTCCACAAGCATAGCCTTGGGTAACATCTAGAATCTAGAGTAATATTACAGTACTATTTTTTTATTATATTATATACAGAAGGATAGAGATTTTTGAGCTTGAGGTCCCAATAGCCAAACGGATTACTGCTGAAGCGCCAAGTAACCGTGTGCACGAGCGTAGCCTCGGGTAACATCTAGTATTTCTATAATAATGTAGGTCAGCCTGAAAACCACTTTAAGCAATAATTGCTCACTCGTGTGAAGTCGGGAACAAATGCTTAATGCATGCTAGGTTTAACAATTTAATAGTTTAAAAGCGGGGACAGCTCTATAAAATGTTTTAAATTTTCAATTTCACCTGACTCTGGAACTGCAAAATTATTTTATTAAAAAGTTCTACTGGATGGAATAGCTCCTGACGGATTATAATATAAGTTATGGAATGTCAATGGTTTAACCAACCTGAAAAGGGGAGGTGATATTATCGATATCGGTTTTGATGTAAGTTACTCAATTTTTTCGTCATATATGAACCGATTTTAAAAAACCTTGTTTTATCTAAAGCGTACCTTATTCTGAGGTAGTTCCTTTGCCATCAAAACAGATTTGTTAATATGACTGTAGAAATTAAAATAGTAAATATATGTGTACCTATTTAGACAATATAATCGTAATACTTAAATTGAAGTCAGTTTTTAGCGTTTTTTGTGCATTTTATTAAAAATTAGGCAAAAGAGCAAGTGGGTCACCTGATGGCACCCCCGCCCGTTGACATTCGCAATAACAGGAATATTACAGATGCGTTGCCGACCTAGAGAAATGAGAAGGTACGCTCTATTCTTTAAGGTCTTATTCGTTTGGAAATACCGCCCTTGATAACTAATTGCACAAAGGTGTTACGCGGGGTAAGAAATGTCTTCGGAATTGCGCAGTTGTAGATTGCAAATTTTAATTACAGACTATAAAATATTTGCTTATATAACCCAGTTATTTTGATTTTATTGTTGTCAGGTAGTAACGAATCCAACGCGGGCTGGTGGTAACATAACAATTAAGATACCCATAACCTCCAATTAAGATCGTCTAATTCACGTACCCTTTCCATACCGTCGCATCGCACTAACTTCCTTTCTAATTCATTTAGTATACAAGCCTCCCGTCTCTGGAATGAACTTCCTCCTCACATAAGACAATCCCAATCAAAGTTCTCATTTAAGAAACACACTCGTAAATTACTTCTAACAGGCACATAAGTGTACACATAAGTAGATTACGCACATTATATTAGTAGATTTACGCACTGTGGTTGTATTATAGTTGTCATCATTTGTTTCAAGCACCTGCATTGTTGTTTTTCTGTTGGTCCAAAGGTTGGCTGGTAGAGAATGTTAGCGCATTAAGTTCGCCTTTTGTATAACATATGGAAATATGGTGTACAATAAAGATTAAAATAAATAAATAAATAAGTTTATTGGATTATTCGGATTCTATAGCTTTTATAGATGCCTGGGTGCTATTCAGCAGCTCGCATAATTTTGTGGTCATACACTTGAAATTGGAAGAGAAACAAGCAGAAGGAACATAATAAAAAATGGCAAAAATACTCATCGCCTGTAAATATCAACACTTATAACGTCGTGTTCTTAAAGTTAATGAAGTTAAGTCTGTAACATGAGTAAGCTTTATAGCAACCAAACTTTTCAAACCAGAATTCAATGATTAGCATTGGCATTTTGATAGTAAAAAATATTCTGATTACAAAAAAACCATACAGAAATGTACCTAGTTTAATACTACAGTGCTGGATGTACCTAGTATTCAATAACATTTAAATCACAGTACTGACATTATTATGTTAAATATATGTGGTACCAATGTAGTATTGTGCTTTGTTCTATACACATAAAATATTTGAATTTCACCACTTTTACTGTGCTTGAATGAACCGAACGTCAGCCAGAGGCGTAATGTATCGGTGTGAATATATGATGCGATAAAATTAAGTCCAAAATTGTTTTTATTTAAAAAAAAATGGCGTCAAACTCAAGTACATTTGAGTGGAACGAAACAGTTGTTTAAATATTTATTTATATGAGACTAGCCGTTGCTCGCGGCGTTGCCTGTGTAGCTCACAGGTACGTTGTTTGAGATAAAAACTATCACATTTGTTAATTCAAGTTACCATCTATGTGTGTGTCAAATTTCATGAAAATCGGTTGAGCAGTTTTTGCGTAAAGTAGTGACAAACAAACAAACTTTTTCTTTAAAAATATTAATAGGATTAGTTCTGTCAGGTATGAACATGTGTTACAGGCTACCAAAGCCTCATACTCTGATAAATGTAATGTACTTACGTATGGTATACAATGTTTTGAGTACATATTATTAACAAAAAGAAATTGGAAATTTGAAATCGGTGCAGAAATGATGGAGAAATCTATTAACATAATTAAAAAAAATATATAGGAGTCGTACATATAACCTCCACCTTTTTTCAAAATCCGTTAAATTTAATTATGCTAGTGACACTAATTAAACTTAAAACGAAATATTTAAACTCGTAATAATTATGAAAGCAATATTTTATTGTTCCGATGTTCGTTCATCCGGATTTAAGGTTTTTACATCGCTCAGCTACTCTAGACCTAAAACCTTCTCCTGGACCAGTTCCAAGTTACGCGAACACTTTTTACACTCCGACCTAAATAACAGCGCGCCCCAGTGCGGTCTTACTGAATGGAGTAAATTAGAAATACGAATTGCAGGCGATTACTTGTGTTGAGTTAGTATGTAATATTTTTGGAGGATTTGTTCTACAGCGACTTTGTCCTCTTTACGTTCTTACTATCCCTGACTGTCCTTTGTATTTTGTATCCTTTGATATTTTACAGTTTAAAACAAATAAAACA
>NJDD01000536.1:64105-88053 GCA_002245505.1 Calephelis nemesis
TAAGCTGATTTATTCCTTTATGTTTAACTTCAGCATATGATAAAAAGTTATTTATTTGTTTGTCAGTCAAATGTTACTTATAATATTCAGCATAATTTCTATTTCAGTAGTAACAAAGTTTGATATTAGACTTTTTTCTTATAGCTTATATAATACATATTTTTTACTGTAATAAGCTATTTTGCTAAATTATTATTTTACTAACAAATAACAAATCAAGGTTTTTGATCAATTAGCTGTGGTTAGCTGTAGGTCGTCTGCATACGTACGTCGTCGGATGAAAGCAAAGTCATATGTTATGTTATGACAAGGTACAAAGTTGTGTTAGTCATCAAACACAAACGCCTCGTTGGTAGAGTGGCTAGCGTACTCGCCTAACTGCATCGACGAATCGCGAGGCTCGGGTTCGATTCCCGACGGGGGCAGGCATTTGTGTGATGAACATTTAGATGTCTGCATTTCCGGGTCTGGGTGTTTATTAAATGTATTCTGGTATCTATTTAAGTATTTGTATGTAATAGTATCGTTGACTAACACCCATAACACAAGCATATAATTTGCTTACTTTGGGGTTAGATTCAATTTGTGTGACTTGTCCAGGGATATTTATTATTATTATTATCATTTATTTTTACTATCTCTTATTTTCTACATTTATATGTAAACTAAACCGTCAGTGGTCAGGGCGACAGAGTGAGGAACCTCCGCACAATGCGTGCCGTCCCCAAAACTGCTGCCTTCTGAATCCGGCCCTTAACCCAGGGTTGCAGAGCGAGTTTTTTAAGGTGTTGGTCGAGACTCTTCGCTATAAGACCGCTTACTGACACGACTATCGGGACAATTGTTATTGAATCAACATCCCACATGTCGGTAACCTCGTGAGCCAAGTCTATATATTTTGACATTTTTTCTTTCTCAGCTTTCACGAGGTATTATTATTATTATTATTGATAAATATGGCATATAAAATAGGTGACAGGGCGCCACCTTAGGGTACACTCTCAGGTGGACTAACTCCAGTAAAAACTATTCACCTAAAATTTATCTTCGGTCTCCTTAAAATATGTATTTATAATTTTAAGAATCATCAGATACTCATATCAATATTTGATAGTGAACATAGTTTCATGGTGCTAAGGTTTTTCAATTCTTTAATAGTATGGACTCATACTTTAACTAATTTCAATCAGATTTTATTATATAGTATTTTTACGTTTACTTTATTTGTTAAACTTACTTCCCTTTCAATACATAAAAACTGTGTCAACATGAAAATATACTTTCGACTTGATCAATTACTTTACTTTGTAGAATTAGAAAAATCCTATTCGACACCAAAAGTTGTTCTCTAAAGTAATTCATCTGAAAGTCTATTTAAGTATTCTTGCGCTACTTAGACTAATCGGCAAAACTCGTCGATAGATGTCGACGCCCGCACTTTGTCGTCGTGATTGATCGAGCTTGGTACAAGCTTAAGAACCTGACAATAGATTAGGTGTTTGGATCAAGTGAAAAGATATTCGAGAGTGACATGTGCGCTGTTCCAAACTGAAACTAGTTGAACGAAATATAAGTAACAGATTTAATGTCATACTAGCTGACCCGACAGGTCATTATTCTTTTCTAATTATGAATATTATAACATGTTTTTTACATGAACTTCCTCTTACATCTCCTATTAATATGTTATTATATCAAAAACAAAAAAAAAAAAAAGAAATAACAAAATTAGTCCACCATTTCACGCATGATGCGATGGCCGGGGGAAATAAAGACTTATTTTATAAGTAAGAAGGTTAAGGTTAAGTAAAAGGTTTTGCCTTGGGTTCTGTCACGTATTTAACTTGTTTAAAATTTAGACTTTTCATCGAATCTTGCTATAAATTCATTGAATATATGTTTTTCAACTTACTACGCTACAATATATGCAACCAATTACAACATTTTTAATTCAAAGATTACATGGAAATTTGACAAAAATAGCTACATGAAATAGGAATAAATTTATCATAGAAAATAACCAGTATAGTGTTAAGATAATAGTGGTAATTCTGCTGTTCACAAACTAAACTTATTTTAGATGCATGCTATCTTTTTCAAATTAAACTAAAACAAAAGAGTTGGAACGTTTTAGACATGTCACATTAATCCAAACATGTCAAATTGTGATGTTTTTGATCAACGTTTTCCGAGTGATAGATTAAACGTCTGCTGAAATGATGTGCACGGTCTAATTTGACAGCACTAAAATGTTTTGTCTCTTTCTGTTATTTTTGTTGAAAGAAGACAGCGGTAATTTAAAATTAGTTTAGTGAGTGCGCAACAAAATTACAACCAATATCCTTCTCAGGTTGCTATTTGATTAATAATAATCGCCTCTGTGGTCTAGCGATTCAGTTGTTGGACTTGACTGCATGAGGTCCCGGGTTCGAATCCCGGTTCGGGCAACAAAAAGAAAATTGGGTTTTTCCAATTTTCTAATAAAAATAAATGTTGCTCGGGATAGGATTTGTGCCCGGTTGACGATATTCTTGCCAACTATCACATTGTGGGACTTAGTATCTTCGGCTAGTCGTGGATGCCCTGGTTGTGCCTCTGTCTACCTCTTCGGGGATATCCCCGGGGCCAGCCAGCCAGGGGCCCATATGGGCGTGAAGATACTTTCTACTCTATTTAATTAACAATTTCACTGCATGGTCGTGACACAAACAAATAAGCTAAGTCCCTATGACTTGGACCAACAGTAAACTTAAAGCCCTTTGCGAATGTATCTCACAATAAACAAGTTACAAAGGAAATTGCAAGTGGTTGAAAGGAAGATATTAAAATTTCATTAGGAATCATCAGATTTGATTTATTAGAATTGACACTTTCAAATCTTGTTTCTTTAGTGGATGAACGAGTATTACCAATGTTTTCAAAACAAATTTGCAAAATTGATTAATGATAGAAAGTCTGTATCAAAGGAATTAGTTTTGAAAGGACTCATCAAGTAAATGGCTTATCCTATTAATATTATAAATGCGAAAGTTCGTAGGTTTGTTTGTTACTCTTTCACGCAAAAACTGCTGAACCAATTATAAAATTTGGTACACATGTAGAGGGTGACTTGGATTAACACATAGGATAGTTTTTATCCTGAAAAATGTTTCTGTGGGAACCTTAACTCTGCGAGCAACGCCGCGGGCTACAGCTAGTAATGTCATAGATTTTAAAGCTTTAGTAAAAAAAAGAATAATTCACACTGTATGTCATTGGCACATACTATTCACATTTTGAATACTTCTTTTGGCGCGATTAGGAAAAATGATGAGAGTGAATATTTACGATGCGCGCGCACACCGACAGATAAATATGATAGTCAAAAGCAACACCCTAAAGTTAGTTGCGAAACTTTTTACTTTTAATTATATTTTATGATTTCTACTTATTGTTGCATGCTACTTATGTATATTTATGTATGTATGCGTTGTGTTAATATCTGGTATTTTTGGATTGCTAAGCAAAAAAGTATAACTTCTTACATGCGTACATGAGTACACACACTTTTTTTTATGTGAGAGGTCAGGGAACATACACACGACCCTCTTCATGGTAAGAGATAATCGTGGTCTATCGACACAATTGATGCTGCAGTAGCGTCGCTGTCCTGAGGGTGGAATGTTAATCCTATTGCGCAAGTTTAACGGCTACCTACTCTCAGGGCCTTTAAAATATGACAATATTTTATTTTAAATACCATAAACGACCACTGTTTCCAAACTTAGGCTAGCTATCAGGAGAAAAAACGGCGGACAAATATTTTTTTTCGAAAACTAACGTAACTTAACATACCACGACATTTGTACAACATATTATATACAAACAAGTAAACTTTATGCAATAAATCGTTTAAAATACAGTACGCTTTATCTAACAACAAGTCAAATAGCTTTTTTCAAAATGTTTTTAAAGTTAGTGATTTAAAACCAACAGGAATTGTTCTAGGTATATATACGATTTGACATGCAATAAATATTATTGTTTTAAATATTAGTTTTTGGCTAGGTGAATGTAAGTTCTCACTATTTTCAAAATGTGGAATTCCTGAAATTTCAGCACATATGAAATACCAAGTTTCATTGTTTAAATTGCTTCATTTTTTAAATTTTAATAAAAAGAATATCTTTATTGTACGCGAAACGTTATCACAAACATGAACATAAGGATAATACAGTACAATTGGCGAGATTATCTCCAGCAACAGAGATTTCTACCAGCTGACCCGTAAAAAAGAAAAAAAAAACAGAAACAAACATAAACGTAGACAAGTGTAGATACACGATTTGTTGACTATGAAGTACTTAAAAATAATAATAAATAAATAAGTATATATACATATATCATCTAAATAAATAAATATGTAATAAGTTTTAATTAGTACTATCTGTATTAAGTAGCTCACTAGATCCATTATTTACGTATCCTATTGGAATAAGTCATTCAGAAGTAAATCAAGTGGAAAAATGTACGGTAATGTTTAATAACAAAACGGTTTTTCCCCGTGTTGGTCCGGGCTCCTTTGAAGAATAGACCATCTGCCTTCCTACCAGGCAGCTCGTAAAAGGCGAACGAAGGCTTACTGTCACTAACACCGCGACACCTGATGGTTAGGTGGTAGAGTTTCGCAGCGACTCACCCGGATTGGTACCACCGCCTTACCTATTCCTGCCGCCATAACGTCATGACGTGTTCCGGTTCGGAGGGTAAGGTAGCCGGTAAACTTACTTTTGCGCAAAGCCTAACATCCCGGCCTCAGGTTGGCAGCGCACCATTACCACCTTTGGTGTCTCTAGGAGGCGGAAATTTCTTACCATCAGGAAATCCGTCTGCTTGTTGCCTTCCAATATCATAAAAAAAATTGAGTTACGTTTTGTAAAAATGTTGGCACTAAACACTACCTGTAAATATGAACTTCAGTTTTGGAAGAAAAATTGTTAAATTTATAAAGTAAATTCCAAGTGACGATTATTTTATTTGTCCTTATTTAAATAATTAAGCCATAAGCGCCTTTTATACCGTTGTTTATATCTTTTTGTGTTTTACTTTTATTTTTTTTTACATAGACAGTATTTTCCGCAACACACGTTTTTTTAGACTTCTTAAATGCGTCCTTCTTTTTAACATTGATGTCATGATTTTGCAAGAAAACCTATTTAATATTAAAGATCAGTTTATGGTTTCTAGTTGATGACGTCAACCTTTAGAGAAAGAGGGTAAAAGGTTTTACAAAAGTTAAAATGGGCTGATGAAATAATTGAAGTTGAGTGATTGAAGGCCGTAGCGGCCGCTTTTAGCCTTAGAAATGTATTCAAAAAGTGCAGAGATGCGGCAAACTATAGTAACATTTTTTAACTGTTATATTTTCCGAAGCACTACCTTCTAAAAGGGGTTTTTGCAAGAACTGGATAATTTTGTTTTCCATTGCTTTAAATAAAAATGCCATGTTTTAATTTTAAAAATGGTAAATGAATTTATGTTTACAAGGAAACGCGTTGCCTACATTTCGTGAAACAAAAGAGAAAACTAACATAGGCAGATTCATACAAAATGTTTGTACATTTCAATTAAAAATACAATCCGAAACAAACACGCTGTCAAACTTGTTACGACTTCTAACATGGATGTGTGCAATGAAAGTAAAATCTTTAAGAGCAGAAAAAATGAAATCTTGAAATCGATTAAGAAATCTTCAGCAGTAGTGAAAAAAAAATCTTCACCAGTAATGAAAATCAAAATTTCAGCAGCATTGAAAATAAAGTTTTCAGAAAACAGAAAATAAAATATTCATTAAACGTGGAAGTAAAATCTTTAATGCAGCAAAATTAGCTGAATCAATTAATCAGATGTGAGAGCAGAGAGAGAGGGGGAGCAGGAATAAAACAAACGTGATATTAATAACACAAAATGTTATAGACAAATAAAGAATGGTGTAAACTAATATAGTATATTATAATATTATGTTATTATGTGTACGCATCTCACCATTTCACCCTAATTAGTGTCGCAGCTTATTATATCGCATTAATGATACTCAATTTTCTTGCCAAGAGTGTGGAATATAACGCTATATCAAATATTAACGTTACATCTAATAATAACGCTACGACATGATTTCAGAATCGTGTTATTTCACTTATTTCTGTCCATCGGCAAATGATAGTACTCGTAATTTGAATGCGATAATATTATATTGACACTTGTATTTATAGCTTTATTATTTGCATAATGTATACTTTTATCTATATTTATTATCTTTGGTCTAGCGGTCCGCGGTCGGATTTGACTTCTTGAGGTCCCGGGTTCGATTCCCGGGTCGGTCAACAGAAAAAATTAAAAACGTTCATTTTTAATTTTTTAATAAAGATAACGTTGCCCGGGATTGGATATGTGCCCGATTGGCAATTGGCTTGCCACCTATCACATTGTAGGACTTAGTGTCTTCGGTTAGTGGTTGTGCCTCTGCCCTTTTGGGGATATGGGCGTGAAGCGTGAAGAAGAATACTTTTTTTAACACTTTTAAAGTTACATCACAGCGATATACTACACGGTGCTACTAATATATGAGACAACGGTAAACTAGATTAAAAACAAAACAATAAAAAAAGGAAGAATAGAGGGATAATTCTAGGAAGCAAATATTATGACAGTAATCATTTCTATTATTGACCGCCTCGTTAGCTAAGAGATTAACGTCTATGACTAATTCCATAGACCAACCGCCATGATTGGGTTTGATTCTCGAAGGCAGCAGGTATTTTTGTGATTTTTTTAGGTCTGAATTTGTTTATTAAATTTATTATAGTATGTATTTCACTATTTCAATGTATTAGTATCGTTAACACCCATAGCACAAACACATAATTTTAACACTTTGGGATTATATTAAATTTGTGTTATTTATGTAAGAAATTTCTTTTTTCTTTAAGAGAAGGCAATTTTTATAATTTACCTGCACTGGTTAGGTATTTGAAGTTATAGAATACTTTGATAAATTTTGATATGAACTTTCCTTGAATTGTTATTGCCTTTATGCGTCCGTCTCCTATTCTTACTTCGTCATAACTTGGAAATTCATAGTGTTATTATTATAAGTACCGTTACATTTTAAATTCTGAGTGATAAATTTAAGCACAAATGCAAGTAGAAAGCTGAGAAGTGTAATCACGTATTGTTTTTATTACTTGCATATTATTGTTCCATTTTCTATCCCTTCAGGTTCTTCTTTTTTTTCTTCCTTTTGCAGTCTATGGGAATCTTAATTTTAAGATTCCATACATGTTTTATTCAAAGAACATATTATGTATACAAATACAAGTTTCCCTACAAGTAAATGAACTCATCTTACATCATTATTATTAGCCGTCAGACAGAAACATGTGAAATAACATGAATCAGAAATTACTTCGTAGCGTGCATCCCTAACTCTCCATCATACACGAGGATCGAGTATACATTTACACGTAACTACATTTTCGTGACGAAAATAGATGTATAAATATGTCTGTGTTTGGTCTTGTTTTTAAAAATTATTGTAGTACATATTTTTAAAAGTATTTCTATGTATTAGTATCGTTGACTAACAGGTCATATAAACTAAGTCTACAGGCTACTGTTCAACTACTAGAAACGTTCTATTCATGTCATTTTCATTAAGTATCGTTCACTTCTATACAAGTACGAAAATTAAACTTCGTAATATTATTAATAAAACAATGACTAAAGTAAGAGTAGAATTACGTCGATAAGTCTGTATCAAAAAGTTTTAAAGATTGGTTTTTTTGAAGCAGATGGATTTCTTGATGGTAAGAAATTTGCGCCGCTTAGAGACACCAAAGGTGGTAGTGATGCGTTGCCAACCTAAGGCCGCAGTGTTAAGCCTCGAGCAAAAGTAAGTTTAACGGCTACCTTACTCTCCGAATCAGAATACCTAGTAGGATGTCACAGTGTTAGTGACGGTTAACCTATGTTCGCGTTTTACGAGCTGCCTGGCAGAAAGGCAGATGGTCTATTCTGCAACGGAGCCCGGGCCATCATGGGGAAAATCTAATTAAGTAATGTATTTGTTTTAACCTTGGAATACTTTAGTCTGTGTTTATGAATATAATAACGACTTACGTTTCAGAAACACCATTATCTTAATTTTCAAATCAGTTTTGGGTTAAGTATCATACTTAATATGTGTTATTTGTCTGGTACTTACGTTTAATAAGCTGTTAAGTTATGGAATAAAAAAATGGAATTATGGAATTAAGTCGTTGAATTTCCAAAAATTGCCTATGTCCTTCTCATGAATGCAAACTATCTTTATACCAAAATCAGCAAAATCGGTTGGGTGGTTTAGGCGTGAAAAGGTAACAGACAGAAAGACAGAGTTACTTTCGCGTTTATAATATTAGTGTGGATTTACCTACAAAATATGTTAAAGATGTGCAACGTCCGTGGCAATTGATTAAAATTGAAGTTCGTGGCTAGCGCTGTTCGTTTAAGTATGCACTTCAGTTTGGCGACAGCGATTACAATCGGCATCGCTTCGCGTACCGCGTCCTGAGCGCTTGACGCTTAGGTTTGGCGACTACAATCGGCATCGCTTCGCGTACCGCGTCCCGAGCGCTTGACGCTTAGGTTTGGCGACTATAATCGGCATCGCTTCGCGTACCGCGTCCCGAGCGCTTGACGCTTAGGTTTGGCGACAGCGACTACAATCGGCATCGCTTCGCGTACCGCGTCCCGAGCGCTTGACGCTTAGGTTTGGTCGAAGTTCCCCTGTGTTGGTCCGGGCTCCTTTGTAGAATAGACCATCTGCATTCCTTGCCAGGCAGCTCGTAAAAGGCTAGCAAAGGCTTACCGTCACTAACACCGTGACTTCCAACTAGGTGGTAGAGTTTGGCAGCGACTCGCCCGGATTGGTACCACCGCCTTACCTATTCCTGCCGAAATAACGTCATGACGTGTTCCGGTTCGGAGGGTAAGGTAGCCGGTAAACTTACTTTTGCTTGAGGCCTAACATCCCGGCCTCAGGTTGGCAACGCACCATTACCACATTTGGTTTCTCTAGGCGACGTGAATGTCTTACCAACAGGAAATCCGTCTGCTTGTTTGCCTTCCTATAACATAAAAAAAAAGTTTTAGATATTTAAAAGTAAAATTAGTCCCTTGTAAAATCCTAACAGATCACTACGCACAAAAAATTTACCGTGTGTGAAATAATGTCTAATGTCTTATTAACCCGAATTTATTAATAAGTTCGAACTACCTATATTAATCTTAATTAATTAATCATTACGAACTTATTTCTAGTAGCTGCTATTTATCGCCTTTTCTTCTTTTTGTGGCGATTTCACTTCCTCTGGCTCACCGTTAGCTTGATCATCAATTTTGTCCTCATCTTGGATTTTCCTCCTCACTGGACCGGTTTGTGTGATTGGAACCAATCTTTCCCCTTTTTCTAATGCCTTTTTGGGCGCAGTGATTGTTAAAACACCGTCAGAAGACAATTTCGATTCCACAGCTTCAGGGTTACAATCTTCTGGCAAAGCGTAACGGCGTTTGAACTGTCTTGAAATATAACCGTGTTCGTCTTTCCTTTCTTCATGTTCTCCCTCCACAACAACATAATTATCCACTACTTTCACTGTGACTTCCTCTGGAGCAAAATGCTGGACATCTAAATTTACTTGGAATTTGTCTTTGTCGGTTTTGATTGTTGATCCAATATCTCGTGCCAGCGCCGACAAATTTCGCCATGGTCGTAAATATTTACGTTCAGGACGGTCGAAAAAATCTGTTAAACCAAAATCCTCTGGTGATATATCCAAGCCAAAGAACTGATCTCGTACGCGTCTGGGTCTTAGTTCAATGTCCATTAAATAAGGTATAAGCGACATTGTTGACAAACAATCTCTTCAAGCAATAAACACTTGCAATGAATTTAACTCCGTCCAAAATCGATTGTAATGTGAACCTCGTAGGTAGAGTTAGTTTGTTCGCGTATGCACTATGCAAGCTTGTTTTCAAATACTCAGTATTGACTTTACAATGATGACAATTATTTTCGGTAAACACGAAATGATTTTCATAAATTTTAAATTTGCTTGTAATGTAAATACAGGTTGAAGATAGCTATTTAAAATGTTGTTAAAAGTTTTTTTTTCTTTTTACATTTTAAATGAGATGTTATTTTGATGTTTGTCTTTCTGTTAAACCTTATTTTCTCAGAAACTCAAGGGAACATAAAGTGCAAATGATTATTAAATACCTGGAAACAATTATTGTAATAATAAAATATAGCTATAATTTGTTGTATCTTTTTTATTTTTTTTTGTTTTGTTTATTTGGGTATACGAGTAATTTACAAGATAATAGTGCACAGAAGGCCATATATTAAGCTATCCATTTGGCTTCTAAACTGGCTTAAAAAACAAAATCAAATTTTCTTTATACATGAGTAACTTTATGTAGCTTTCTAAAGTAATATAGATAGCCTTTCTGTTCTACACCAAAGTTATTAGTTAGGTTCTAAAATTTAGATTTCGTAATATCAAAAGATTTTGTTAATCACATAGGTTGATCATACATTTCCCAGTAATTCCAATTTGCAATTACATCACCATTACAGTTTTGTGAGTATCATTTAAATTAGAAATTTGGTTTGAATAGTGATGAGGTTTATTTAGTATCTGGAATTAATCGAGTCTATGTCGGGTCTATGGCAATTGAGAGAATCGAAATGTAATTATATTGCTCTAGCCTTCGCACTCGGCTCTATCTATCTTGTATTAAGCTAACAGATTTCTTCTTTAATTCAACCTAACTTATTTAAAATAAGAAGAGTAAGTGGCGAACATCACTAGATGAATTTACCATTACTTGCAGAAGAGTGCTATGACACAAATGACAGCGTCATATATATGTGGGTAGAGAAAGCGGTAGACTTGTACAATATATTCCTGCCGCCACAACGTCATAACGTGTTCCGGTTTGGAGGGTAAGGTAGCCGGTAAACTTACTTTGCTCGAGGCCTAACATCCCGGCCCCAGGTTGGCAACGCACCATTACCACCTTTGGTGTCTCTAGGCGTGAATTTCTTACCATCAGGAAATCCGTCTGCTTGTTTGCCTTCAAATATCATAAAAAAAAAATATGTTTAACATCCCAAGACAGAGATCCATCTATAAAATCATGGTGTCTGTAGACGAGGTTGCCTTCTATTATCAGGAGATCTATGTAATTATTTGCTGTCTTGACCGCCTCGTTTGGTCAATTGGCTAGCGTACACGCTTAACTACAACGACCAACCGCAAGGCTTGGGTTCAATTCCCGACGGGGCAGGCATTTGTGTGATGAACATTTAGATGTCTGCATTTCCGGGTCTGGGTGTTTATTAAATTTATTCTGGTATCTGTTTAAGTATTTTTATGTATTAGTATCGTTGACTAACACCCATATCAATTCGTATAACCTGTCCAGGGATATTTATTTATTTATTTATTACGTAAAAAACTATCAAACATAATATATGATATGTTGGCACACTTACACGTTTTGAATTAATAGTTCCGTAAAATAATGTATAATTAATTTATTTGTAATCCTAAGAAGAATAAAGATTAGTCTGCAGGATTACTAATGTATTTTAGTTTTAGCAGTAGGATTGCTATAGTTTTTTACCGGATCCTCTCAGTTAGTGACCGCTCTCCGATGTTAAAGCTATGTTTTCTAGCTTTAAGTAAGCTAGAAAACATAAGGTTTACATCGGAATTCTCAAAAACAGAATACAATTTCAAGTCCTCTTGCTGTGATGACAAAGATCAACAAAATCCAGAAGAATTCTTCTTCTACTACTACTACTAAACCTACTCTGATTAGCTGCACTAATGAATCTAAACCCATAAAACATTCCATAAGCCCACGATGTGATCATTACCGCCCTACGCTTGATAAGCTGAGCTCAGTCCACTAAAAAGGATGAAAATATATATTTTAACATTTTATTAAAATATGTTTGATATGTGGAATGTGTATCGTGTCTGTGGTCGAGCGGTCCGGGTGTTGGACTTGACTGCATGAGGTCTCGGGTTCGAATCTCGGGTCGGCAAACAAAAAGAAAATTGGATTTTTCCAATTTTCTACTAAAAAAATGTTGGTCGGGATTGGAAACGTGCCCGGTTGGCGATAGGCTGGCCACCTATCACATTATGGGACTAAGTATCTTCGGCTAGTCGTGAGTGCCCTGGTTGTGCCTCTGCCTACCTCTTCGGGGATATGGGCGTGAAGAAACTTTACTTTTATATATCGTCTCTGTGGTCTACTGGTTCAGGTGTTGGACTTGACTGCATGAGGCCCCGGGTTCAAATCATAGGTCGGGCAACAAAAATAAAATTTGGGTTTTCCAATTTTCTGATTAAAAAAAAGTTGCTCGGGATTGGATATGTGCCCGGTTGGCGATAGGCTGGCTATAGGCGACACTATTACATTGTGGGACTTAGTGTCTTCGACTAGTCGTGGGTGGCCTGGTTACCTGCCACCTACCTCGTAGGTAGGTTCTGCCTACCTTTTCGTGGATATAGGCGTGATGATACTTTTTTAATCTGTGGCACACTGAAATCAATATCATTTGCAGTCGCAGAATATTAAATATTACGTAGGTATGTTTCTGTGTTGTTATTAGACGTAACGTTAAATTGCAAATTGTTGGTAAGATAATGAAGTGTTATTATAATTATTCGTTAATATACTAATTAAGGTACAATGATAAGTGTAATTAGGTATTAATTTCTTATAAACACATTTTGTTGTTGCAGGTAAAAACTTCGACCGTTCAGGGGAAACCAGAATTAGTAAGTAAATTATAAACACGAAATTTAATAATTAAAAAAAAACTACGACCCCCTTGCTCTCGACAAGTCCTAGCTCATAGCTCCACACATACTCCAGTAACTTAAAAATGAATTTTGACTATAAATCATGAATGCCGTATTTAGTTTTTTCCTTGGATTTATAATACGTTGAATTACTTTGGCTATATAGTTGCAATATTGCACAAAATTAGAATTTTTATGCACATGATCTGTTGCGAAAATTAAAACTGTAATAAACACTCATTACGATGTTGTTGAGCGAAATCCTATAATTCTGTGCCATGGCCAGACCTAAGGTATTTGAAAAATGCTACATATTTTCTGCGTATGCTGTCAGTTCAAGCAGGGACTATAGTGCATATATAAATTTCATTCATCCCAACTTTAATAACTTGTAAAGATATGATAAAACAGAGTCTACGGATTGAAATTGTTGAATTGTTCTGTATTACTGATGTAGTTTTTGGCTTGCTGATGTAGTATTCTACGACGTTGTATTAGAAAAGTACTTTTACATTTTATCATACTTCAGTAACGTGGCAAGGGAGTTCCATGGCTACTTTCAGATGAAATATGTGTTTTCTTTGTACTAATTGATATAAGCAAATAATGATTTGTAATTTAATAAAAGCTGTTTAGTAATTATCCTTATTGTTCCTATATAAGTTGGCAAAATTTAAAATGGTATTCTCTAAAGCTTTAATAAAATGACTAGGGTCTGGCTGTTCATGGATCTTGGTCTGTTAATTTACGGTATTAATTCACTCTATTATAGCGTACTTGTTATAATGCGTTTCTTTAAATTTTTGTAACTATTTTTTATAAACATAATAAAACTTATCTTTATTGTCTATTTGCTCCTCACGCACCGTAGAGTGCTATAATATATCACATATATTCCATATGGCAGTCTACTTATATGTTAGTTTTTTCTATAACACTCGTAATTCCACTCAATTCGTCGTCTTTACGTCGTAGGTACATTTGTTACACTTGAAATACGTCAACAGTCAAAATACATTATAATATTTTTGACAAGCATATACGGTAATTAAAACACTATTACAGCCTTTAGAAACACCTTACATCAAACATGGCAAAAAACACTTAACAAATACATAAACAAATTCTGTCTCAACAGCATTCTAATGTATGACAATAATATAAACAAAACATTTGTTAATATTATTGTCATTTGTTTTGTCCTATACGTTAATATTTTGCCATTAGTCAAGTAGAAATTCGCATCAAATTTTATATCAATTTTAATTAGTCATCAGTCATAAGTCGTTAGTAAGTCATGTCAGGCTCTTGGGTAAAGCGGTGGCCTCATCAAGCTCATGAGATTTGGATTTGGCTCGGCAACGAGGAAATACACGATACGCTAATTTCTTCATGATTATTTCATTTGTGCACTTTCACTGAACAATATTGTGAATAATGCCACGAAAATTGACTAAATTCACTCAATATCAACTTTCCCCAAAAACAGGTAAAAAGATTCTAAATGTTTTTCTATCGTAATTTTGTCTTCTATCTTAGCCTATATTTTCAAATAGTCTCATATCTCTCATATACGAACTATTCAAGCGTGTCTTATCTCAATTCTGTAAATCATGGCGTGTCAGCAAATTCACGGGCGAAATCAGTTGGAGTCAGGTTTTCCCAAACGTTAAGGTAAATCTCCGGAAATCCTCCAGAAATCGGTTTTGCGAGACAACTAGGTAGATTTATTTCAATCACATTTTACAATTGTTGCGATCCGTATTGAAATCGTATTGCTTTATTTTGTACATTTACTGGAAACTGAGTTTGAATATGTTTTCAACCGCTTTCAACTTTGAATGAACTCAGTTTGAATATGTTCACCGCTTTTAGGGATAAGCCAGCTTCTATTAGAGATAGAACTCATACTATACTGTTACTTATATTTGTTATTTACGTAAAAGTTATCTTTTATTTTCTCAGTCAAAAATGTCATAAAATGACTGATGTTTTTTATTTTTTGTCATATAATAGACGTCTGAAATAGGTCCATTCAAATTTTTAAAATACAATTTAAACCTAAAGGTGCGGAAAAAAGGGATGATTACCCACTGATTATACTGACTTTAAATATTGAATTTATAAAATCGGTAAGTAACACCTCTGGTTTGTTATATAATTATAGAGATAGAACCCATCCTACATAAACAACTGTATAGCATGACTAACTACTTATATTTGTTATGTAAATGATATCACTTTTAAATTTTCCCAGTCAAACATGTTATAAAGTAATTAAATTTTAAAATTGTTTATTATAAGTTCAACCGATCGAAGAAAGAAAGTTATAAGATGTCATCAGTTTAAATCCCAAATCATAAGTGATTCAATATTTTAAAATCCTAATAATTAAAATTTAGGAATTATCTCACTAGTGTATTTATCAGACTTTATGTATGTTACATGACTAGCCTGTAAGGGTATCATTCACCATCTTACTTATTTCTGCCAACAAAACATCAATGATTGTTGTTGTCATGGCTACGAGAGTAGAGTTTATAAAATCTCCTTTCGAGAAAATATGATTTCGTTTTACCAAAAGCAGACAATAAATTTTAAACAATTTTTGCCGCCTTGTTGGTCGAGTGGTTAGCGAACACTCTTAACTACACTAACCAACTGCAAGGCTCAGGGTAGAGGCATTTGAATGATGAACATTTAGATGTCTGCATTTCCAGGTCTAGAGGTGTATTAAATTTATTCTGATGTCTATTTAAGTATTTATATGTATTAGTATCCATATATTATACCCATAATACAAGGATATAATGTGCTTACTTTAGGGTAGGATTTAAGTTGTGTAAATTGTCCAGAAATATTTGTTTATTTATAATTATAATTTATATCATTGTTAATTGGGGGATTGTTACCAGTTTAAATATTTATTTATATTACAAGAAAAAATATCAATGGAATGGATAAAGTTGGAATCCTTAAGCAATGGAATACTTAAAAGAATGCCCAAATAGCAAAAAAAGTCCAATGCTCAAAAGAACAAGATGCAATGTCGAAAGTTAATCCGGAACTCACAAATCCTAACAATCCCACACAATCCAATAGGAAACCACAATGCTGATTTATACCAGTGTTCGACTAACTAGTTTCTGAGTCCTAGTTGCCAGTTATTTGTGAGGGAAGTTGCTCCATCGCCAATAACGCTAATTGAGATTTTACGTTCTGGAAAAGTTGAGTCCGGTGTGCAAATTCTAAAACCTCATTTGTGTTAGTGATTTAATTAATTTATCGCTTTGTAATTTAATATTTTAATGAGTTAATTTAATTGATTATATGTAGTAGTAGTGTGTCATGACGTGTTCTGGTTTGGAGGGTAAGGTAGCCGGTAAACTTAGTTTTGCTCGATGCCTAATATCCCGGCCTCAGGTTGGCAACATACCATTATCACTTTCGGTGTCTCTCTGATCCAATCCGTCTGCGTGTTTGCCTTCCAATTTCATAAAAAAGTAGTTTGGTATGTTCTATTAAAAAAAATGTATTATATTTCATTTTTTAGGTATAAAAAATAATCAACATTTCGCGTGTTCAAAATTGCAAAATAGCAAAATTGCTCCATCACAGATGTAGCAATTTTGCTATTTTTTTTGTTGTGAAATTTCTTATGAAAAAAAACCGGGAAAATTACGGTGAAAGTGGGGAAAACAAGACTTTATTTATAATCTGTTAGTAGCTGTTCATTTCAAGTGATGCGAAGTTCGACGGGTCGTCTAGTTTTCTAAAAAAATTGCCTGGGATTGGATGTGTTCGGTTGCCGGTAGACTTACCGACTATCACATTGTGGGGCTTAGTGTCTTTGGCTAGTCGTCGGTACCCTGGACTGGGTGGATGGATCTGACTATCTCTTCCGGGATATGGGCATGAAGATACATTTTTACGTGTAGTAAATGAGATTTCTATGTCTTTTTATTAAAATTAGAGGATTGGGTGCTTTTTTTACTGATAATGTAAATTACTTGATTGTATTTGGTAACGTTTCAGTTAGTGTTAGTGACATGTACCAATTTCAGGTAGAAATCATAATAATATGTGTAGTAGGTACCAAACTTAGATCGAAAAAAATTAAAATTGTTTATTTAGCCAATATGTGGTAAAAAGTTGTTACAAAAGTTTTTAGATATACCAACGTATTTACAAAAAAGATACGTACATATAAATATTTAAACAAATTATTTATTGTTATTACAAGATTTTTTTACAAATAATTTAAACTTTAAATTAAAGTATAATTTTTGTTAGTTAGACTTTTTGTTACTTTTAGTTTGTTTAGTTTAGATTTGTGGTTGACACGTAATTAGTATATGAATATATCTCTTCACGGCTAAGTCTCTTACAGGGTAGGCAGGGACTACCAAGAGCCAAATGTCACAATCCTTGCAAATCTGTCTAACTTGCTCGACATTCGTAACTAAGTTTATACATAGATCCTGGTTTCGGAGACTCTAAATTATATAATAAATTCTTATAAATTCTAGTAATGCTAAAATAATTGAAATTTGTACTAGCAGTAGACTAACTAATTTCTGAGTTCTAGTTGCCGTTATTAGTGAAGGAAGTTTTTCCATCGCCTTTAATGCTAATTAAGATTTTACTGTTTTGGAAAAGCTTAGTCCGGTGAGCGAAATCCCAAAACCTGATGTTTAACCTATTAAATCGAGTGAATAATGGTAATATCTAGACATAATGTACACATTTTATCTAGATTAAGTATTTTATACTTTTTTTATCTAAGAGGATTGCGAACAGGCATAAAGTTGGTTACCAACAACTGTAGCCCAAAATTGTAATTGTTCAAATTATTCAAAGTCAAATTTTATCAAAGTCATTCAAGTTTATAGCGAAGTTCTTTTAAAATCAAAAACATGATTAGTTTTTCGAATTGGCAAATAAACCATGATGATTTTATCATTTGATGGTTTTGTTTGTTACATACTTAATAAGCTATTTAAAAATAATTATTTTAATACTATACAGTCTAGATTTGAAATGTTTAGGAGGGCAGAAACGCAGAACCACGCTTAGATGACATTATATTTTAGTATCGCCTACTTACTACGTCTTCGTCTTCTACTCAAAAGATGGCGCATCAAGGGAGGGATGCCAGTAGGTGGTTATCCAGTAAAACTATATCACACGTAAAATGTGAAATTGTAAATGTTCGTTAGTATATAAAAAATATATTTAGAACTAACTAAGCCTTCTTCTGACATTAACTAACACAACAAATAAGAGTTAGCAATATCGGTCTATCCGTTCAGGCGTGACCATCATTTTTATAGATGAGTAATATAAAAGATTGTGAAAAAAAAACAATCGTTGTATTAATTTCCTTTCGCTGGAGGAGTATAGAACATTTGTGCTTACATACATAAATAGCTGATATTCATATCCTATTAATATTATAAATGCGAAAGTTTGTATGTATGGATGTATGGATGTTTGTTACTCTTTCACGCAAAAACTACAAAGTCCGATTACGATGAAATTTGGTATGTAGGTAGCTGAAGACCCAGAATAACATATAGGCTACTTTTTATCCCGGAGTTCCCGCGGGATTGGGACTTATGCGGGTGAAACCGCGGGGCGTAGCTAGTTAATCATAAGTGATGAAAAATTTAAAATAACATTTTTTATGTTATAAGTTACTCCTCTTTTACATTTTGCAACACTTATAAAGTATAATTTAAAACCAATACAGTAGTTAATGCTGGCTTTTGTGAAAATACTTTAAAGTTAAACTTCAAGTAACTTTACACATTACTTCCGTGTAGTTGGGAACCGCTTTCTATTGGTTTGAACTGAGGGGAATTCCTCACATCAAACTCGACGTAGAAAATGTAGCTGATAAAGTTTAGATCCATTTATTTCTGCATTCTTGTTTAAAAGTGTTCACTACAAGGTAGACAAATCGAACTTAGAAGAAGAAAAAATATCAGTACATACAGTAATATCTGTAGATTAGACTGGACATTTAAGCATCTTTTATAATATTTTTGTGTTTTGAGGGATTTTCAGCTTTAGAAAAACTAACAATACCTTATTACCATTTTTAAATATCCCACTAACGAACGATGGGGTTCTCACATTCCGTCACCGCAATAAACATACTAACATTGGAAATTGGTTTAATTTAAAAAGGGGATATTGTAATTATTATATACTAGCTGTTGCCCGCTTTGTTGCCCTCATGGTGACTGATCCCACGGGAACATTTTTTCGGGATAAAAACTATCCCATGTGTTAATCCAAGTTGCCCTCTATGTGTGTCAAATTTCATAAAAACCGATGTCGCCGTTTTTTGCGTGAAGGAGTAACAAATAAACATACAAAGTTTTGGATTTGTAATATTAGCAGGATAGCTTTACTTCTTTCGTCTGCAGTAAAATAAATGTAATGTTAGCCCGACATAAATTAAAAATCGACGTCAATCTTGCCAGACAGACAAGCTTTCGCTTTAATAATATTAAAACAGTTTCAATTTATTGTAAAGTCCAAACACCAGCAAAATTTAGGTATTTTTAAATATTTCTCTATTTTCCGTATTTAAAGTTATTAGGTCAGTTTATACTACGCGTTATGTTTGTAGTTTTGTAAACTACAAAACTCATTTTTTGGAAAATAACGGGATAATCTGAAAAGTACATACTACAAAACAAAATTGATAAATAAAATCGGAATTTGCTTTATTAGAATTATAGGCCAATTTCTATTTTATATTTCACCCCACTCTCACAATAAAACATTTAGTAAACGTGATAAAAAGTTGCTTATTAACTTCCTCCACGTATAAATTATGTACTTTCTCTGTATATGGGCGCACATTGTAGTCCCTACAGTTTTAAAATAAACGAGAGACTGTTTAGTCATTGAAATATTGTCTACATACAGAATTTACTCTATACTTATAATAAAATAAGTATAGATAACGGATAATTTATAACAGAATAACAAAAATTAGTAAAAGTAAAGTATTAGGCTAAGCGCACATTGTAGTTACTACAGTTTTGAAATAAATGCGAGACTGTTTGCCATTCCTCTCATAGTTGTCTTCTTAGCCCCGTAAGGAGGCAGGTGGAAGGTGCCGAGGCGGTAGCCCCTTAACCTTGGTGTCAATCGCTGGCTGCTACAGTAGCCAGGTCTCTTGGTTGGGAATTTCTTCCCATAGTCTAGTCCGGTGGGTTCGCCCTTCCCCTTCCAGGTGGAACCCCGTGAGAGAAGCCCAGCAGGAGCGATCAGCAGACGTGGGTGACGACTTAGCGGGGGTTCATGTTTGCCATTGATATGCGCGTAGGTATAAATACAAAACGGAAGCTTACTTTTCCCTGGGGATTAAGTATTTTTGGGTATTAAATAATTTTGTCTATGTGACGTTTTGTACGAAGTGTGAGTATCGTGTTTTGTAATACCATAGTCTGTCTTAAAACTTTCGTGGCTACAGTATGCGCTGAGCCTTATGGTTCAAACCTTAGGCATAAATATTCAATGTTACTAGCAACTTATATAATGATACTAGAATAAAAGTTTATTTAGCTGCGTAAAAAAATGATTAATGATAAAGGAAAACAGTATTGTCACAAAAACATCTTGCTTAGACAATGTTGTGATAGATTATGAGCCGAAGACTAATGATAAAGTTCTGAAAACTTAATAACTATATGATCTAGAAAATAGTCTGCTACTTTGTGACACCTGCAAACAAAGTTGGTCCAGTTAGTTCATATAAAATATCTTCACTACGGTATCCCCGATGAGGTAGGCAGAGGTACAACTAGGACACCCACGATTAGTCAAAGACTTTGACACAAGACTTTGATTCTTGCTGCATTCCGTTTTGGTCCGGGCTCCTTCGCAGAATAGACCATCTGCCTTAGTGCCAAGCAGCACGTAAAAGGCGAGCATAAGCTTACCTTTACTAACACCGTGACATCTGTCTCGGTGGTAGAGTTTCGCAGCGACTCACCCGAATTGGTACCACCGTCCTACCTATTCCAGCTGCCATAACGTCATGATGTGTTTCGTTTTGGAGGGTAAGGTAGCAGGTAAAATTACCTCTGCTCGAGGCCTAATATCCCGGCCTCACGTTGGCAACACACCGTTACCACCATTTGTTGTCTCTAGGCGGTGTAAATTTCTCACCACCAGGAAATCCGTGTGCTTGTTTACCTTCCAAAATCATAAAAAAAACCTGCAAAGATAGTTGGTCCAGTTAGTTCATATGAAATATCTTCACTACGGTATACCCGATAATGTAGGCAGAGGTACAACCAAGGCATCTACGATTAGTCCAAAACCTTGACACACTCTCGTTGCTTTCCTGGATTAAGGGTCCAATTCAATAGCCATCTATTTTGAGGACAACACGCATTGTGTGGATAATCCCCAGTCTACCTTCCTAACCACTTGCGTTTTAGTTGTAAAACCACTATCCTTGGAATTACATTTTTTTATGTTGACACTTTTAATATAAAATTTTTCCTTCTTGGTCCAGGCTCATTTGCAGAATAGACCATCTGCCTTCCCACCAAGCAGCTCCTTAAAGGCGAGCATAGACGATAGTTATTAACACCGTGACATCTGACTAGGTGGCAGAGTTTCGCAACGATTCGTCCGGATTGGTACCACCGCCTTATCTATTCCTGCCGCTATAACGTCAACTCTTGCCGTTGACGTACTCCGGGTCGGACGATAAGGTGCATCGCTGGTACAAATACTGATACCTTAGGTTGGCAACGCACTATTACTGCCTTTGTTTTCTCTAAGCGGCGTGAATTTCTTACCATCAGGAAATCCGTCTGCTCGTTTTACTTTTAATTTTATAAAAATAAAAATATAAGTATAATAACAACACTCGGACATAAATCCTACCCCAAATAAAAATATTATTATACCATTTCCGTAACATACATATTTTATTTAAGTAGTATTATAAATATTACAGCATATGCACGCCAAAATGTGGTAGTAGGTAGGTAGGTACATTTAAATTTTTGTAAGATCTTATTGACACACATATGATATCACAAATAAATATTTTTTTATTACAAATTGTATTTTATCTGTTAAAAGTTTTTTTTAAATTACTTATTCACCTATCTTTAATGACTTTTATATTTGATGATTGAATTTTTTCTTCTATTCACTCTTTCATTCCAGTTCTATCGTGTATGCTGCTCTTACTTTCAAGCTTTATTCTATAGGTATATCTTTCTCTCATTCGTTCATAGTATGGGTGGGATGCCCAACTATGCTACCTTATTGTTTTTTATTTTATCTCAGGTCAAGGAAATGATGTTTCGCCATCCTCTATAATTGCGTTGTTCTCGTTTCTTTTTATCCTCTTGTTATAGTTACAATTGATTAAATCTACACCTTAATTTATTATATTATATATATCAAATATGGTTTATGTGATACTCGTTAACAAATTCGACTTAATCACTTCAAACAGTGTCTAACAATTCGACCACATTTCGTTTTATTATCCCATGGATAATTCTTGGCGAGGCTGTATTTCAGGATGATTCCAGACACCTAGCTTTGTGCAGACCAAAGGCAAACACAGATCACCAAAGGGTATAAAGCTTTGTAGGCGTTGATTGTGCGGTCTCTATATCCAACACCTACACGATATCGCTTGATTGAGTTTGCGAATAGAACGCTTCTAGTTTTTAAATTCAAAATCCAAAGCCTTTAGACTTGATTCACAGCTAGCTTTCCATCAGCGTTGTATATTTTAGGACTAACTGTTAGAGGTGTACTTCATTACATACATATTTGAGACAATTTAAGAGAAGTTATGATATTTGCTATGCAATTACGCGGACAAAAATCTTTGTGTGCATATTTTATCAGGCGTTATCAATCCATTGCAACAGATGTAAAATAAGGCTTTTTTTTTGCTAATTTCGCGTAAGCAGTGTAACTGTTGTGGCAAATAATCCTCCAAACGACACAGAGTGTGACAAGCCTAACTGACGTTCCCACCACCCACTCCGCGACCAGAACACGAATATAGGAAGAGCATAGAAAACAATATAAATTGTCACGTTCTTCACATGTGACAGCCCTACCTAAGGTTCCCACCTCCCACCACCGCGACCAGATCACAAATAGAACCCGAACACGGGAAACAAAAACACTTGCCACGTCCTTCGCCAACTTTGTCGAAGCACTCACCAAAGAGAACACCAAATCGCACTCAAATGGTGGAAATTATTTTTTCAGTCGTAAGCACGACGACGGGCACACGACAGGCTTTGATACTAAGCCCCCACAATAATATAGGTGGCAAGCCAACCGAGCACATACCCTGTCCTGGGCAATTTGTTTTTATTAGAAAATTGAATAAACAAATAATTGGCCGACCCAGGGATCGAACCCGGACCTCATGAAGTCAATACCGGAGCACAAAACCACAGATGCGATCAACTTGTGCCGAGCTAACTATCAAATCCACACCAAGTCCTTAAAAAATGTTAAAGGGCCAAAACATGTTTTCATAGTATACGGTAGATAGGACTAAAAATTAATCTACCTTTAAATTTAATTATAATAAATTATGCAACTTATATTTATAAATAAATAAAATGTTTATTTAAAAATGTAAATAAGTGCTGCGATTTAAATGTACATTTTATATATTAAATACGTAACTTCTTAAATTTAATTCAATATTTGCACACCACGATGTGGTAGAATATGTTGTATTCTTAAATATCTTATTAACAACTTTTTAACACATATATTCCGCAAATAAATAATTTTCATTTCATTTCATTTTCATTTCATTTCATTTCATTTCATTTCATTTCATTTCATTTCATTTCATTTCATTTCATTTCATTTCATTTCATAAAATTAAGTCAACAACATAAAATAACCTTCAATTATTGTATTTCAAGTGAAAGAACTCTGTTATCAAAAAGCTAGCTAGTTTTCTAGGTGGTAGAGCGTAGCAGCGACTCACCCGGATTGGTACGACTGCTTTACGTA
>NJDD01000536.1:88059-106012 GCA_002245505.1 Calephelis nemesis
GAGGCCTAACATCCCGGCCTCAGGTTGGCAACGCACCATTACCACCTTTGGTGTCTCTAGGCGGCGTGAATTTCTTACCATCAAGAAATCCGTCTGCTTGTTTGCAAAAAAATCAAAAAGCTAATGTTAATATCTAATGATTAAGATGATTTTTACATCATAACATAAATCGTGGGTACACAGCTGTCTACCTTAATGTGCATCCTGCCCTGTGGTCAGCGACACAACATTTATGGTGTATAAAACATGTTGTTGTTTCTTACCATTAAGAGACTCAAGTGCTTTTTTGTCTATCTTATAAGGAGGCAACGACCTAATCGCCCGTAACTGGAATAAACTCAAATACCGTCACGAATTTCTTGCTTAATAAATTCAGGATACATAAAGTCAAATCAAGAGATCTCATTGTGTTGGCTAAAGGCAAATACACCAAACACTGTAAAGCTTTGTAGGTATTGATTGCGTGGTTGCCATAACTAATCCAACGAATATTGTTTGATTGCATTTGTGAGTGTTTGCAGTTTTTGGATTCATTATTTTGGATTTTAATTACTAAATAAATAACTCCTGTTATTGTCTTTAAAGTCAAAGAACGCTGTTATCGAAAAGCCAACGCTATGGTAATATAATAAATCCAAATAAAATTATTTAATTTACAATTTCCCGCCAAGAAAATTGTATACGTATTATGGCGTTACAAAACAAGCAAAATAGTGCGCTATGAATGAATTGGACTTACTTCCACTTTCGATAAATTCAATTCATTCAGAGCGCACTATCGCTTCTTCTATCAATTTTCTATGATAACATTATGTAATGATTATGATGTTTCTAACATTACAACATAAATCATAGTTCTGTGGACGGCGACACCACATTTATGGTGTCTATAGACGTTTATACGTACGACGACGACGTATAGTCATGGTCGTTTCTTACCATCAAAAGACTAGTGTGCTTGTTCACTGATGGCTCACATGGAAAAACTTTTTGCTATCTTATAGGAATATAACGACCCAATAGCCCACAACTAAAGTAAACTAAAATGCCGTCTCGAATTTCTTGCTTAATAAATTCAGGATACATAAAGTCAAATCAAGAGATCTCACTGTGTTGGCTAAAGGCAAATACACCAAACACTGTAAAGCTTTGTAGGTATTGATTGCGTGGTTGCCATAGCTAATCCGACGGATATTGTTTGATTGCGTTTGTGAGAAGAGAACTTGCAGTTTTTGGATTCAATTTTAAACCTTTTCTGTATCTAAAAACTCGTAACGAACATTTTTGTGATCTGTAAATCAAATTGGTAGTTTTTAAAATAAAACCGCAAATTGGCTCAAAGGAAAGTTTTTGTTTTAGTAAAACTGCCATTTTGGAGAGAAAGTTGGAGTTAAAAGGTTTCAGTAAAATTTTACTTAAGTTAAAAACTCCTCTATTTTTTTGAAATTCCGACATTATATTTGAGCTCGGTGGCAGCTCTGGGACTACCTCGAAAGTACTTTCTTTTACAAACAAAATGTTTCAAAATCAGTTCAGAAATAACGCGGAAGTCATTGAACATACATTAAAAATATAAAAGTAACTTCAAGCCCATGTCACAAGCACAACCAGGATATCCACGACTAACCGAAGACACTAGTCCCACAATATGGTAGGTGGGTGATTTTCAGAAAAATTGACCCTGTGACGAACAGGAAATATAATTTTGGCTTTTCATGAAATCGTTTATATTTACTCTGGTATTAAAGAATATATTATTAACTAACTAAATATGCAATTTTTATTAAAATTAAAGCATCAGAAATATTCAAGTTTTCCTGTCAGCATATGATGCAAAGTATTCCTGTACGTCACAAAATATAAGATCTATTATAAATAAAAAAAACAGGTATAGAAACAAAATCAACTTGTATTAGTATAAGTGTCTGCTTAAACTCTTTCGAAAAGTAACAAAAGGGTAGAACAATCATATCATATTAATAAATAATAAGCAAAATAGTTTCATGTTCGTCACTACTAGGGCACATTGTACTTAAAAAGTTATCATTACTAATTATACGGGATACAATTTCAAAAATCAAGCAAAGTAGTCACTTTTCGGCATAACCAAAATACTGATAATAACAAAATAAGTACTATAAAATCAAAATCAGATATTTTGAAACCATTTCTGTACCATTTAGAATATGGGATAGTGACTATTACGAAAACTGCGTGACTAACAGGAACGATTTAAGCAGTATCCACACTGCCGGCTTAACAACACAATTACCTACTAAGAATAAAGCCTTTATGAATGTACCTTTTAGATTTATTAAATCTGTTTTACACATAAAAGTATTAAAAGATATAAAATTATCAATTTGAGATCACACAACTTATACTACGTGGACCAACTTATTCGTTTGTGATGATTATTTATTTTTCTTACACCTACATAATTATCACAATTACTTTGGAACGTTTTAGTAAGCTTATAAGCTACTCAAATCACTAGTAAATGATCATAATTTTAAAACTTTAGTTACACACACACACTTGTGGACTACGTACGCATTTGAATAATAATACAAAAACCAAAAAAATAATAAACATAAAACAATTAAAAAAAAATTGAATTATTCAGAGCCGTAACATACGTCGCAAATAAAGTCAATAACAGAAGGATGGCTACAACACGAGCTGCACACCCAGTTTTTACATGCAATGCAACGGCTCATATCTTTAGTTACAAGAAATTTACGACGCTTACATAAATTACACAAAAAGTACCTTGAAACTGCAGTTTTTAGCGATCTAGATTTCCAGGTGTCGCTACCGGTTCCATAATCATCTCCCTCTACTGGTGTCATTACTTTTGCCCGTTTTCTAGGTATAAAATTCTTCAAATCAATGTTTGTTTCCAAGCCTGTAGAAGTACTAGGTTCTTCAATGTTGTGCTCAGGATAGTACAAACCATCATTTTGTGGAATAAAAGTAGGTACATCTAATGCTTCTAGGTTAATTATATTGGTAAGATCAATCAAAACACTTGGGTCACTGGGAATAATTTTACTAACCTGGGAACTATCATCAATTTCAAAGTGTTCAAGGCAATCATTGTTTTTGGTTTCACTATGAACTAAACTAACATTATCATTTATAATTTTAACCAGATTTTCTTCCAGGGTGAAACTCTCTTGAATGGAAGACATTTCACCAACTTTCAGTCTTTGGTCTGTTTTAATAGGAAAATTTAGATCATGCGTTTGTAAGTTAGGTGCAAAATAGGTATTTTCAAGAACTTTGAAGTTTTCTGAAACTAATCTCTTGGTCTTGATCCAGCAAAATATGTGTTTTAGAAGAATGGCAATTACATAGACCGCGTCGGTCACCGCAAAAGCAACTCAGTTGCCTGTAAAGGATTGTATTTTGTCCTCCTGATATTATTTGATGTAACTTCATGGTTTCAGGGACTGGCCGAATGTTATTTGGTATAAGATGTTTTATATTGACAATGTCATTATCAGCTATGAAAAAACATTTTAATGTCCGCATGCTCTTTTCAAGGTATTGGTGAGCTTGTTCAGCATCTTTTATGTCGTAACCATAAGCCACGTGCTTGTCCAATTGACGTTTTACTGCTCCACCAATACCATCAGCAACGCCCTTCCCGTGGCCACTCTCTGAAAATGACCAGGTATAATAGCAAGCGTTCATTTTATTCGCAAAAAGATTGATCAAATTAAAGTTTTTCTTTTGCCTATATTGGCTACACGGACCATCGGAAAAAAAATGAAATATTTGTATGTTCGGTTCCAACTGCTGTGCGAATTTTAGGATCGGTAGTAAATGTGCCCAGATAGCATTAGGCTCATGGCATGTATTGTCAGACATGGTGACAAAAGATTGTGATTTATTTTTAAAGTATATCATGCCACAATGTAAAGTTATATTATTTTTAGACGCTCCAAAATGAATTGCCTGTATTTCTGTACCAAGTTTACACTCGTAGTTCTCACTGAAGTCTCATAAGACAGCTATTTCATTATCGTGTAACCCATTAATGCATTTCACGATTTAAACGATGGAAGTTCGTTTTGAAACTCGGAAAATAAGGTTTTCACAATACCTTTTTTATGTTGTTTTGAAAATTTTTTGGTGACAAAAGTTTTGTCCAATTTTGTATAGCTATGACTTATCCTTTCCCACTTGAACCAGGAAATATCATCTTAATTTTTTTCCAGGTTGTGCTGAAGCACAGGAGTTTTACAATCATCACATTTACTATACATACAAGTGTAAGACTATCTGTCACAGGTTGTCTGAGTAATCACGTCTCCTAGATTCGTATAATTTAAAATATTATTTTTTTTGAGTGCAATGAAAATATTTTCTATGTTACTATGTTTTATACATAAGCATGTGTCTCTATTTTTAACCGTGGGTGATAGAATATAAAACGGCTTGTATCTAAAAAATGTATTAAAACTGTATCGTCCTCCCTCTTTTTTGTAAATATCGTACAAGTTTCTAAACGTGTCTGTCAGCTACCTAATCTGCATCTTTTGTTTTCCTCGTGTTCTTGTTTCATGTTTTCCTGCTGTACATCTACTTACGTCAACCCTATTATAAAATGTCTCGATATCTTTTGAAATTATACACTTTGGCAGTTTGTTTTTTGTATACCGTATTCGGCTTTTTAATCCTAAACATTTTGTTACGTCCATCACTGAATTGTTAGCTTTTACATGTTGACTTGTTGCTATATTTTTAAAAGTCGTTTATCTTTTTGAGTATTTGCGTGCTTATAAACTGTGTTTAAAGAACATTCTAATACTTCGTGTCGTGCCTGAAGCTTCTCTATTTCGCGATTCTTTCTTTCATTCAAAAGTTTTTCACGGTAGTAGCGTTTGCGACTGGTTTCTAGCATCTTGTTTAATTTGTTTATTTTACCTAAAGCTTTCTTGTAATTAGCGCACATAGTTTTATATCTTCGTTGTAGTAAGTTGCTTACGTGAGTTTAGGTTTTCAACGGTTCTTTTGATTTATCATTTTCTTTATTACTTTGTTTTAGTTTGAGTTTTTTCTTTTCATTTCTCCATAACTTTCGTTGTTTTATTTTTTCTTCTTCTATTAGATCTGTTATCTTTTTTTCTATTCTTTTTTAATCTTGCTAACTGTTTTTGGCGTTGAACTTCAAATTTTTCAGGATTTTGTTTTAATTTGTCACGATATCTTTTCGCCCTTTCTGCTGCCGTAAGCGCAATTCTCTCCTTTCATGAAACAAACGAAGGAAATACTTTAGAAACTAACGAAATAGTTATCCAGCAACTATGAATAACTTCCTCTCACACAAAACTCACACTCGTCCTCGGGAAAATGATCATAAATAGAATGCATACAGAATGAACACCAAAAAACGGAGCACTGGAGTAACTTTCTGATATCACTTTGACTCATTGCCAAGGTAAAATGCTGCAGTTGTATACTATTGTTGATTTCTCGCTGACATCCGAAACATTTCTTAGTAATTATAAAATGTGTAACAGGCCAGGGCCACCTAGCATTATTAATGTAACATTGATTTAAATCAAAATATGTTAAGATTTTGTCAACATCCCAATAGACTACCATAGCTGATAGCAGAGTGATCATACATATGAGTGATATGCCTAATATGAATTTAGACCTGAAACAAAAAAAACTTCTTTCGATAAATATTTTTAAATAATACCATTAAACATGAATTGCCTAGTCTATAGCGTTCAGGAATAATGCATGATATAGCCTTCTTTCTATAACAATTTTATTTAAATCCAATGAGTAGTTTCGGAGATTTACTACATAAAATTAATTAGCACGTTAAGTATCCCAAACATAGAAATAAAGTAAGAATTTTAAAATAAGTTATTGTATACCAAGCTTTACAATTCCAGTTCATCACAATTTTGTTCAGGTAGTATGTCACGTAACGCACAGGAGGTGACGTTTTTATTAAACGAAACTTTTAAAATTTAAAATAACTAATATTTAGTTAAATTAGCTAGTTTTTAGCTTTACTAAACGAATATATATTAGTTTATTGTTTTAGATACAATAAGATAAAGAAAACGAGTTTATTTACCTTTAAACACTGTCACAATCCAGAAAACTTTTTTCTGCACGCCGAAGACATCAACACTTTCGTCTCAGTTATTGTCGCAACTGACAATGAAACAACAATGGCGGTATCATATAATGATCATAATGTTGCCAGGTATATCAAAAAAACACCAATTGGTACATTTTGTCTTGTGTAATATATCAAATTTGCCGTGACTATACCGGAATTTCCGGTACCTTGGTTTTCGTAGGACAACATTAAAATAATCATATTTCTTAAATTAACTATAAATGTATCACATAAAGATTGAAAAAAATATTTTTGGAAATACATAAACTACGTTCAAACACTTAAACATACTCAAAGACTCTACAAGTCAGATGTATTTGAAATCTTTGAGAGCACCGTGGGACATACAAAATCATGACCCTCCTATTTTGCTTTTTTTTTAAATATAAATATAACTACCCGCTTTATATGGCACTTTTTTAATATAATTCAATTTTGATATATTTACTATAATCATAGAAAAATTCTCTTCGACGTGTGCATTACATATAAAGAAAAAAAAATGTTTGAAGTTGTGGGACAATACAATTTTACTAGAGTCAGTTTTTGTGAAAAACACTCAGGTGGCAAGTCTATCGCCAAACGGGCACATATCCAATTTCGGGCAACGTTATTTTTACTATTAAACTAGCTGTTCCCGCGAACTTCGTTCTGCCCGTTGTATGGGAAAAATTAAAATGTTGTTTTTCTCAGTTTCCTCACAATTGAACAGGATAAAAAGTATCCTATGTCCTTCTCCCGGTTTTAAGTTACCTCCCTACCAATTTTCAGCCTAATCGGTGTAGCCGTTCTGGAGTTATAAATAGTGTAACTAACACCACTTTCTTTTATATATATAGATAGAAAATTCGCATTTTCTAGTTTTTTAGTTGCCCGACCCGTGGATCGAAGACGGGACCTCAAGATGTCAAGTCCGACTCCTTACCTGGGCCTTAGCTCGAATATATAACCTCTTCCTGTTTGGAAGTCGGTTGAATAATAAAAACCTTAATGTTCTCATAATTTTCCAAGTATACAAAATAATCTTAAATAGAACGAGGTATCTCAATGTGACGCAAGGCTCTTACATAAACGAGCCTGTAAGTTAGTTACACAGCATGTAAGCTTGGAAATGGAGCATGTAAGTCATGTAATGTGATGTCAGACGGAAGCTCAACTCTGACGGAGATGCCATAGCCTTGATTTATACACCAACAAGTTCGTGTTACATCTAATACGAGTATTTGTACATGTCGTAAGTAAAGGTCATACGTTCTGATTTATGTACCAGTTAATAACCATGGCGTCTTTAGTTTCAAATGAGGATATAATGTAACATAAAAATAATATCATAACTAAAACGTTTAAAAATATATGAATGAAGCCTATAGCTTAATTAATTATAACGAGTTATTTCTTTATGTTACTCAAAGAGATATTTAATCTTTTTTTTTATATATTATAGGAAGGCAAACAAGCAGGAGGAGCCCGGACTAACACGGGGAGAGATAAATTAATATTAGAGAGAGATAATTTAATATTGTTTGCATAAAATAAAGATATAAACGAACAATATTTGATTAACATTAAATAAAACAAAGCAGTATTACCAAAACTATCATAAAACTAAAACTGACTAAAATTACATACTCTAACGCGTCAGATATCATTCAATCACGCATCAAGTCAAATTTTTTCGTGCAAATGTTTGTCTTAATGATAGACTTTCCCCCGTGTTGGTCCGGGCTCCTTTGCAGAATAAACCATCTGCCTTTCTTGCCAGGCAGCTCGTAAAAGGCGAGCATAGGCTTATCATCACGAACACCGTGATATCTGACTAGGTGGTAGAGTTTCGCAGCGACTCGTCCGGATTGGTACCACCACCTTACCTATTCCTACCGCCATAACGTCATGACGTGTTCCGGTTCGGAGGGTAAGGTAGTCGGTAAACTTACTTTTGCTCGAGACCTAATATCCTGACCTCAGGTTGGCAACGCACCATTACCATCTTTGGTGTCTCTAGGCGGCGTGAATTTCTTACCATCGGGAAATACGTCTGCTTGTTTGCATTCCTATAACATAAAAAAATGGGCTCACATCGTCTTATCTATTTATACCACTATAACATCAGTACCTTCTATTCGCTATTATTCAGTATTAGTTTTATGATAGTTTAGGTAATAAGGGTTTGTTTAACTTTATGTTAATCGAATTTTATGTTATGCAAATAATATTAAATTGAATCACTCTCGTCGTCTTATCTATTTACGCCACCATAACGTTGGTAGTAGTTACTGTAGTAGGTATTCGCTGTCAGTGTGATTAGTAGGCTAACTCTTGAATTTCGATATCATGCGAATCGGAAATTAGAATCGTGTGTGTCATTATAGATACAGTTTAAATACAGATTATTTACATTTAGTTACAAATAAATTCAACTAATCCGATAAAACATTTTTTTTTATTTGCCAGTATTGTGTTATGAGTAAGGGTAACTAAAATGACAAACTCGATTCCAATTTCCAATATTTCATGAATCGAGTTTCAAAAGTAACCCTACTGATGGGAAGGGTAGCTACTAAACACATAGGTACTAGGGGCTTACTTACTTAGTTTGTCGCCTCTGTGGCCTAACGGTTCAGTTGTTGGACTTGACTGCATGAGGTCCCGGGTTCGAATTCCGGGTCGGGCGACAAAAAGAAAATTGGGTTTTTTCCAATTTTCTAATAAAAAAATGTTGCTCGGGATAGGATATGTGCCCGGTTGGCGATAGGCTTGCCACCTATCACATTGTGGGACTTAGTATCTTCGGCTAGTCGTGGGTGCCCTGGTTGTGCCTCTGCTTACCTCCTCTGGGATATGGGCGTAAAGATACTTAGGGGCTAACCGTCTTACTACAAAAAAAGTGTAAACACTCATTAAACAAACATTTTACAAAATAGTATCTAAAATTGAATTTCATACCAATGAAACGCATATACGTCATCCACGGATAGTATGTTATTGGTTGGACGTCAATTTTAATGCAGTAGTTGGTTAAACGGGCATCTAAACATTTTTTTGTGGTAAATGGGTCTTGTCTAAATGGAATACATGTTTAATATTTACAGGCAACATATGTTTCTAACCAATAGAAAACCTCTCTGACTACGTCTGCTATAAAAAGTGCCTTTATTTTTATCTTATAGAAGAGGAGGCAAACAATCACTGCTTTTTGCCTGTATTGGTCGAGCTCCTTTGCAAAATACACCATCTGACTTCCTACCAGGCAGCTTGTAAAAGGCGAGCGCTTATTGTCACTAAAACCATGAGATCTGACTAGGTGGTAAAGTTTCGCAGCGACTCGTCCAGATTGGTACCATCGCTTTACCTATTCCTGCCGCCATAACGTCAGTGCTTGCTGTTGATGTGTTCCGGTTGAAGGATAAGATCTCTGGTAAGCTTAATGTTGCTTGAGGCCTAACATTCCGGCCTTAGTTTGACAGCGCACCATTACCACATATGGTGGTATGTATGGTGGTCGTAAATCCATCTTTTTGATTGTGTTTCCAAAATTATAAAAAAATCCGCATTCAACAAAACAAGGAGTATCATAGATTTTTCACCAACTTTTCAGGAATGAGTTTTAAAGTTTCTAAACTCGTATCCATTTAGAAATACCTTCATTGTTAAATTTCAAAATTTTCCCAACGTCAGAACACGAATACAGCAAAAAGTGTGCATTTTTGTCAATTTGTTGATTTTGCTCTCGTACCGTTGTGACTCCAGCTTAGCGTGAAAATTGTAAAAGGACTCGTGACGCAATGATCGCGTATTTACAAAGTGTTTGTTGTGTGGAATAACAAAGTTGTACGCGTTTCTGAAATGCTCTCCGTGGCTCGTTTTTTCGATGCTATCTCTCTGTCCCAGAGGAAATAAAAATAGGCGTTTTATTTAGTACGTTTTAATCAAATATTTTTCTTTACTGTTCTTTCACACGTGCGACCGTCATTTTCTTTTGGTATTACCTATGTAAGCAGTGTTTTAAGGACAACATTATATCTACTTGTTTTTGTTTGAAATCTGTCTGTATGTAACATTTCAAAAGGTATTGCTATTGGGGTACATTATTTGAAAAGCCAAAGTTGTGTTTAAAATTACTAATATAGGTATTTAATTGTAAGTAAAAATCGCAATGTAATAGGTGGAAAGCCAAACGCCAACCGGATACATATTCAATCCCGGGCAACGTTATTTGTTATTACAAAATTAAAAATACACATTTTCTAATTTTTTTTTGTTGATCATCCCAGGAGTCGAACCTGAATGCCAAGTCCGACGCTGGACCGCTAGACCACAGTAAGATGTGTAAAAGTTTAACACTGCTATGTCTTAATTTTAAACAATATACCTATCTTGTATATTTTAGTTTTACATTTGTACTCGTACTTTTTCTCTTTCTTCTTTTTCTTCTTTTACCAAAAAAACATCATGTTTTGTGCAGAGTTTTTATTTTCATAGCTTTGGTAAATACTAATTATTAATTCGTGACTTCGTCTATAAGTTTTTCGTATATAGTTTTATGGGGTCATTACAGTCCTTTGGAGGTTGATTATTGACAAAATAATAAAAAAAGACTTGTGGAACTCGGAGACTGCCGCCGTAAAGCTTTTGCGTAAGCAGGCATGAGTCACCAGATTGCAGGGTGAAGATAGGGATTACGCATGCGCAGTAACGCCGATACAACCAATGGCATTGGTTGTATCTAGAGGCGTGAACTAAGGAGATCAAAAAGTCATTAAAAGTTCTGCTACTCATCGATAGATGGCAAAACTAAAAAGTATTACCGCCGGTCGAAGTAGGGAGTGTTAGGTTATTTTCGTTAGGGAATTTCTGGATTCAATCTCCACGCTCAAGGCCGCGATATATTTGGTGCCTCCATAAATATTTTTTTAGGTACCTACAGTATAACTCATGCGACCTAGATGCGAGTTGCTGAACTAAAGAGACAAGTGTGATCAAAAGTCATTAAAAATTCTTCTATTCATCGATAGATGTCAAAACTAAAAACTGATGTGCTTGTCGGAATGGGGGTTCTATACGAAATTTCTGGATTCAGTCTTTACTCTCAAGGGAAAAGCTTATAAGGGAGCTATGCAATAGCTGAAAAGTCTGATAAAAAATTCTGGAAAGCTTACATTTGAACACGGGCCTATATGAATATCAAATTTGATCAAAATACATTAAGCTTTAGCTACGAAACCGTATTTGATAAACATACAGACTTTCGGATTGGTATTATTAGTATGGGTTCATTAACCAATGATAATATACAGTAAAGCTAGTAGACTAAATACAATTCCGATATGAAAGCAAAACGGAAACCACAGCATGGACAAACTTCAAAATAGATATATCACATTAGATTACAAAGGCCAACTGTTCATTTCCATTCAAAATACATTGCTTAGTGAAATTCACAGTGGTTTTCGACCTGCGCTGTACTTGCTGACTGTTGACTACAATATAAATGAGAATTTAATAATGTGTTCAGTCATAAAGTCGGCATTCTAACGTAGGAATGTGGCGACCCTTTGGCAGGTAGTGGACGGATATATTAATTCAAGATTCAATATTTTAATGATAATTTTATTACAGATGCTTTATATCTTTCTTGCTTGCTTGATGCTCTTTATTATCTATAAACTCAGTCACATCATGGAGTGCAATTTTGTATTTAAAATAGCAGTAGAGTTTATAGTAAAGGAGCCCAAGACGCCAAACGTGTAGTTACGTCAGTACCTATTGAACTTTGTTGATAAGATGGGGGAGAATTAAAAATTTTCATGTGACTTTTAGTGTTTTTTTTCCACTTTTAGTGGTGCAGGGAACATCTGAAAGCTAAAAGAACAATAACAGTCAGTTGATATACGCGAGTGTGTTTTATATTGACTAGTGGTCGAAATTCGACTATAACAAATTTTAATATCTTGTTTATAAGGACGACATCTACATTTCTCAAGATCAACTACTTTGTTTCCAAACTTTAGTGCGCCAACGTTTTTATTATCGTTATCATCAATATATTTGTTTGCGTGTGTCAAATGCATGTTAGTGTGGGTAATGTTTTATTTATTGAATTAATGTAACTTATAAGCATTATCATTAAAAATTATTGAAATTATGCACTTCTTCTACACACTATTAGTGTGCCAAATTTTATGCTCCTGCGTCCTCGCAATTTTCGTGAAAAAGGTTCCAAAGTTTTGGCATCACGTATTAACATATATTCGGTCATAAAGTCAGCATTTCGACGTAGGAATGTGTCAACCCTTTGGCCTGTATTGGACGGATCTATTAATTTCATAGACAATATTTTAATAAAAATTTAATTAGAAATGCTTAGGTTTAGTATCTACTAGCTTTTACGCACGGCTTTGCTCGTGTGGCAGTTAATATGTTTACTGAATTGTATGAATATTTTATTCCTTTTTTAAACGTATTTATTTTAATCAATAGTGCATTAACTAGAACTTACATACACAGTTTCAACCACTATTTCACCCCTTTTGGGGTTAGAATTTCCAGAAACGCCTAAATACGTATCTAATATAAAATATATTTGATAAGTAGCCCAAAAATAAAACTTAAAAAATTACGGTTTTTCATACAAAATTCAACCCTTATTTCTACCCCTTAGAGGTAGAATTTTCAGAAACGCTTACGTATACGAATCTACTCAATTTTAATTTTTAATAAGTAGGTAGCACATAAACAGAGTTTCATGTTTATAACTTAAAAAATGGTGGACTTCAATACAAAATTTAAATCACTATTTCACCCCCTTAGGGTCAGAATTTCCAAAATTCCGTTTGGATGTCATATCAATTAAACGATCCTTCTAACGAATTTTCATAACTTTAATAGTTTATGCTCAGCGATGACGAATCAGTCAGTCAGGACATACTATTTTATAAGTAAAGATAACCAAAACAACGACTTCAGTCACTTCATGGAGTACAGTTTTGTATTGAAAATAGGAGTAAAGTTTTTAGTAGGGTAGCCCAAGAAAGCAAATGTGTAATTACTCCAGCGTCATGGGGACCTATTGAACTTTGTTGATTAGATGGGGGAGAATCAAAAACTTTCATGTGACTCTTATTTGACTCTACACCATTTTTAGTGGTGCAGCCATCTGAAAGCTAAAAGGAGTCAGTTGATCGCGTTTGATATTGATAGTATACGTCATGCTGAATATGTCCGATGACAGAAATAAGTTAATCAGATAGTACTAGGTGGTAGAGTTTAGCAGCGACTCGCCCGGATTGGTACCACCGCCTTACCTATTCCTGCCGCCATAACATCATGACGTATTCCGTTTCGGAGGGTAAGGTAGCCGGCAAACTTACTTTTGCTCGAGGCCTAACATCCCGGCCCCAGGTTGGCAACGCACCATTACTACCTTTGGTGTCTCTAGGCGGCGTGAATTTCTTACCATCAGGAAATCCGTCTGCTTGTTAGCCTTCCAATATCAAAAAAAAAAAAAAGATCGCAGGCTAATGACTTGTTTTTTTTTTTCAACTTTTCCTCCTACTCCCGTATGTCATGCTTCATTTTATCCCGTCGTTATCTGACTCTACCACAATCGCAATTCTCGCCAAATATACTGAACCGATTGTCATGAAATTTGGTTGGTAGGCAATTTATGTTCTCAAAAAGTTTATAGTTTGCTATTTATCTCGCTCACTAAAGGGATTCCCGTAACACAAGGGTAATATTTAAAATCTAAATTAAGAAGTATCTTCAAGCCCATATCATCTAAAAGGTTGGCAGAGGCACAATCAGGGCACCCATGACTAAGTCCCACAATGTGATAGGTGGCAAGCCTATCGCCAACTGGGCACATATCCAAACCCGAGAAACATCTTTTTAAAATGAAAATTAGAGAAACCCAATTTTTTTTTGTTGCCCGACCCGGGACTCGAACCCGGGACCTCATGCAGTCAAGTCCAACAATTGAACCGCTAGACCACAGAGGCGACTAAAACTAAAATTAGGCTGTAATTTATTAATACTTAGTTTGTTTTTGTTTATTCTTTATTTTTGTTTCATAGTATGTGCTTTATTTCTAGGCTGTCCTAGTATTTTTCAGGTTACAGGTTTAGTAGTTTAGAAATTACAGAAATAATTATTCCCTTGTTGGAGACGTTCGCAGAGACTTTTCCGGATTGGTACCATTACCCTTACCCTGTCGCCATGACGTCAGTGCTTGCCATTGACGTGTTCTGGTTTGATGGACAAGGCAGCTGAAAACTATCAAATTGGCAACGCACCGTTACCACCATATAAAATTTGTACAACAAAAATGAATGAAAAAACAGAAATGCGAGAAGATGAAGATAAATGCTTTCATATCCCAATGTTATTCAGTTTTTTGCTGGCTGGCTGGGCAGTACGAAGGTTGCTAGAAGGCTATTTTTACTATTTAATAGCCGTAGTAAATATTAAAAATAGACTACGAGACATGACAAAAATAAACCATCTTGTTTCAAATAGCAAGAAATATTTCAATCTCCGTTGTATTTGTAAGTTCAACATCTCGAAAATCACGTGCCGGTATGAGCTTGGCAATACTTCATGTTATTCCAAACGTCATTTGCACGTTCAGTAACATTTGTATCACTTTTTTAACCGACTTGAAAGAAGAAAAAGAAAGATTATATATATTTTTTTTATGTTATAGGAAGGCAAACAGGCAGACGGATTTCCTGATGGTAAGAAATTCACGCCGCCTAGAGACACCAAAGATGGTAATGGTGCGTTGCCTACCTGAGGTCAGGATGTTAGGCCTCGAGCTAAAGTAAGTTTACCGGCTACCTTACCCTCCGAACCGGAACACGTCATGACGTTATGGCGGCAGGAATAGGTAAGGCGGTGGTACCAATCCGGGTGAGTCGCTGCGAAACTCTACCACCTAGTCAGATGTCACGGTGTTAGTGATGATAAGCCTTTGCTCGCTTTTTAGGAGCTACCTGGCAAGAAAGCAGATGGTCTATTCTGCAAAGGAGCCCGGACCAACACGAGGGAAATTATATGTTTTTTTTATTTGAGAGGTCAGCGAAAAGCACATGGCTCTCATCATTGTAAGAGATAACCGTGGCATGAATGTTATAGATGCGTCGCAGTTCGTTAGCTGGGATAGTAGGCCTATTCTGCAAGTAGACCGGCTGCCTCCAGGCCTGAACATTATAAGAATCACCATGGTGGCAGAAATAGGTAGTGCAGTGAATCACTAGGTGGGCAAGCTGCTGTATAGCACTCTACCAGCAGTCTTGTGACCCATAGTTATTTAATCCATACCTGGCAGAAAGGTGATTGCCTATTCTCTTCAGCGGACCCGATCCAGCCCAGGATTAATCGATTTCTACGTAATATCATAACTAATTTTTAAATTTTTATTTCAAAGAATGCCCTTTCGAGGTGGACTCATTGTCGACGAAATCCCAGAGCAAGCGAGGAAACACTAGATTACCGAAGTTAATTTTGAGCAGTATTTCTACACCTAAATTATTATTGTTATACGATAGAAATTAGAAATAACCAACACTTTGTATTTATGATATTTTTATATTTTATGACTCAAATTATGATCTTAATTTATTTTATTTATTTAGTCGCCTCTGTGGTCGAGCGGTCCGGGTGTTGGACTTGACTGCATGAGGTCTCGTATTCGAATCCCGGGTCGGCCAACAAAAAGAAAATTGGATTTTTTCAATTTTCTTATTAAAAAAAATGTTGGTCGGTATTGGAAACGTGCCCGGTTGGCGATAGGCTTGCTACCTATCACATTATGGGACTTAGTATCTTCGTGGGTGCCCTGGTTGTGCCTCTGCCTACCTCTTCAGGGATATGGGCGTGAAGATACTTTTTTTTATAACTCAATTTATGACATTCTATCACTAATTTCTAATCTTTTGAGTTAAATTAAAAATAGTTATTTTCTGTCACACGTCAGGGGGGTTAGAATGTGCACTTTCGTCTCGGCGCGATCGCGTCGTTTCGCTTGGACGATGCGTTTCGTTTCAAAACGTTATCGTTTTTTATAAAGCTAGAACAATCATAACTTGAAGCGATATCGTGTAAACGAAGGGTAATGACCGAATTTGTATGAAAAAACAAAATTTTGTCTATGGCGACACGACTTAAATCACGTCAATATCAAATTGTTATTTGTCAATTGTCAGACGTCTAACGTCTATCGCCGACGACGTCACGTTTTGTTTGGCACGAACGTTCTACGCTTTTTGAGTTTGACATTTATAAGCGGCCCGAAACGAACGTTCGTTTCAAGACGACGGTGGTTCATTCTAACCCCCCAGCTTATTTTGAAAATAAAAAAAATCAAAACAGGCTAATACATTAAGTTTACACAGTACATAATACAAATGTGAATGTTTGTAGGTATCTGTACCTATGTGTTTGTATGTAAAACATAATGTATGTAGATTGTAAAGGGAGCTAGGTCTGTGAAATCGTGATACTTGGCATTTGATACTCTCGACTAACCTTGCAAAGGACTTGATCTGAAGATATGTATGTACGAATGTCCACTTATGGAGAATGTTAATAATTGAAATACTTCGAAAAAGCTTTTGTTGCTCTATAGAAATGTAAAGCATTAAGGTTAAATAATTTAAATATCGTTTCAGTAATTCATTAATTCCTTTTTAAATGGGTACGAATTGGTTATTTGAAAAAAAATGTTTCGGTACAGTCTTTGCCATAGCTTAGACTCTCAATTTGTTTATATAATTTTACTTTAGGTTTATGTTTAGTTTTATTTTGTTTATTTGTTTTGCTATATTTTTTTAATTAAATATGTTTCATTTCATTAAATGGTATATATTTAGTAGTTTATTTATCTGTACACCAAGTCTACTTATTTCATTTATTACTTTCCTTTTACGGGTTGGCTGGAAGAATTTTTTTTCTTAGAGATAAGCTCACCTTTTGTACTTTTTTTTACTTTTAAGTATTTTTTTTGTAATATCAGTTGTGTACAATAAAGAGTTAATAATAATAATAAAAAACCTCGCGGATATTAGCCATTTCAAAAAAAATGACTGCCACAATGTTTTTGATAAATGTATTAAACTCTGTACAAATGTACTAAACTCCTGCGTCCGACAAATTTTCGTAAATAAGAGGTCCAAAGTTTTGGCATCACGTATTAATAACATATAGATATGTATTGTTCCTCTACATAATTATTATGTGACAACCATATCACTTGCTAGTGAATTAACCTAGTAATTGCGAGCAGCATTAGACTTAATGAGGAAGTTCTCGGTATTGCTTGCTCGGGTTGTTGTCACTGGCTTATCTGTTTCTCACGCAATACCATCAGTGCTTGCCACTATTGTATTCTGATTCAGAGGTAGGAGGGACCTATTCAGATTATAGCTCTTGCAATATTTATAGAGTGCTGTATAGCCACTTGAAAAATAGCAGTTAGGAAATATACGTGACTTCACCACATAGTATAAAAGACTTTGTTTTATCCTCTGTCCCCATGTCCCTTTTTATGCTTCAATCTTTAAAACTACAAAATTAATTTTGATGCGGTTTTTTTAATAGATAAACTGATTTAGGAGGAAGGTTTTTATATACATTATGTGCGAAGCCGGGGCGGGCCGCTAGTATATAATAAAACAAGTCTTTGTTGCAGGGTTTTGTAGTCAATGGCTAAAAAACGGAAAACAAGCAGCTGCAACTATTGTTGAAAGTCATTAAAATTCCCGTGGGACGTCCCATCCTTACGCCATCGGCGGCAGTATTTTT
>NJDD01000536.1:107531-133330 GCA_002245505.1 Calephelis nemesis
TTTTTATTCCATTCCCCGATTATTTATACACACAAAAATTAAACCCTATTTGGCGTGATCATGGATGTGGCAATTTTGCTAATTATTTTTTGTTGCGTTGGTTATTGTCAAGAGAAGGTTCTTGTTGAATGGCAGGGAAAATGTGAAAAATAATACTGACTCTATTTTTTCCATACAAACTTTTAGTTGCTCTTTATGATAGGCCATACGAATTTCGCTAGATTGGCTAGTAGTGTTGTAAATGGGCAAGTTTGTAAAAGTAGATTGATGATTGTTATTATTACACATAAAAACTACTGAACTGATTTAGATGAAACTTTAATTTCAATTCATTCAATTTATATTATCAAATATACTGCCGTAGATATAGATTCTAATGTGACAGAATGTAAATAATATCCAGTAATTATCCCCATCAGTATCTTCACTCTAACTAATTAAGTCCCACACTATGATAGGTTACAAACCTATCGCCAACCAACTTATACATAAACCCCCTTACTAGTAACACTTATGCGCCCGTTGATCTGGTGTGTAACTTCACTTTTGCTAACAAAAAATGGAATTACACACCAGTTCAACGGACGCGTAAGTTTCATCAGTAAGGGTGGAAACAGAACATACTTTTTTATAAAGTTGATTCAAAATTTTGGATTTCCGTATCCTGATTATAGAATACAATTTAAATTTAAATAGCGAATAAATTTAAGCAAAATAAATACTGTTTAGAGGAATTTCAAGCAATTGTTAAGTAAATACAATTGCTTAAAATTTGCCAGTATTGTCTTATCTGATTGTAAACAAACTGCGTGGTTGCCAAATGTCAACAGTTGAATTTCAATTTGGATTTATGTTCTAATCAAAATTATTTGAAATGTAATTTAAACAAGATTTGAATAAACAATTCCGTGCTTTTGCAAGTCTATTGATTAAACAGAATTTACGTAAGAATATTGTTTAAAAGTTAACGTAATTTTGTTTTAAGTTTGTATATCAAGGGTATCTCAATATTGTCTTTGATTTTTAATTATCCATTTAATTATTGACTCTAATTTGTTACGAATAAGGAAGGTAATTACATACATATCTTCACGCCAAGTCCCTGACGGGGTAGGCAGAGAGTATCGAGTGCCAGACCTCACGATCCTGACAAACCCGTCGTTCACATTCATTACTCTTTTCATACAAACACGTCGGTTTCGGAGACTCTTGACACCAGCCTCGGATAATATCCAATTGATCTGATCGTGAAATGTCAGCATTGGTCTCCCCGGGTACCTACATCCATCCACATTCGCATTGTATATCTGCTTTGTTAAACTTGTCAATGAAGGTAATTATTTTGATAAATGCTAACGGTACTGATGTTTTTACCGCGACGTTTATAAAATACTATTTACGTATTATTTATCTCATAGAACATAAATATCCATGTAAATAAATTACATTGGAGTGTCTGTTTCTAATGTCAAAATACTCGATTTTTATTATATGTTTAATATGTGAATGTATACGGTACTTTTACCAAAATATATTTTTTTACCATTTTTGTCGGTCTGCCTATTAGTTCTAGCTAATCTATTAAGCAGTAATATACACAGTACTTTCACTGCCTCGTAAATGTCATAATAAAGAGTAACTTATACTACTCAATTAGTATATTAGAGTATTCAATTAGCTAAATAAAGTAAATTGCTTTTTTTGTTAAATAGCTCACGGACAAAGTCGCAGGCACAGCTATTAAAAATGTAAAATAAAACAAACCTGGGTTAATTAGTTATTTTTTGCTTAATGTAACTATTTTACTGGTAGTGTAGTGTTGTGCAGCATCTTGTTTGGGTAGCGATCTTCTGAATTACCTATTCCTCCCACCGTAATGAGTCATGTTCTGGTCCCGAGGGTAGGGTAGCCAATTGTCTTGCACAATAGACCTAACACTTCGGCTACAGGATGACGACGCACCTATAATATCTATGGTATCTATACACCGTGTAAATGACAGCGTAACGAAAAATGAAACCATAGATTCTGTACATAATAGACATGCATATGTAGTTGGAACTTCGTGTCGAAAATTTCATGATTTAAAAAAAGTTGTATTTTTTTATTGATTTCATTATTATTTAATTAATACTATTTAACGCAACTCGGTTTTTATTTAAATTTAATAAAAAACCCATTTTTACTAAAAACAGCAATGTAATAAAACAGGGTATTAGGTCGGCTACTACAGCTCGCAAAACGCGGCCTGATACTTACACTTTGATCGCTATACATTGCGGTCTCAAAAACTGCTAAATATTTAACCACTTCTTACCGACAAAAACTGTAAACGGAATTTTGAAGTCTAATATGTATCTCAACTACCACAGAAATTTTCGTAACGGTGTCAAATACACCCTGTATATTTAAGAGAACTGTACGCAAGTTCACTCTCTTAAAAAAAAAAACTGTATTATCACAAAACATTATTAGCAAACGTTCTATGAAAACAACTAAAAATAAATGACCCATAAACATCTCGGTAACAAGAACAGAAATAACAGGAGCAGAAACGTAGCAAAGGTCGAACAAGGTTCTTTCTGAAATTTGACCCTTTACGTCAGGATGAAACGGGACGTGGAAAAATATATCTCTGTCACTTCTCATATTACAGTAACATATTTTATTAATGGTGCGTTGATATCTGCTGTAATAAATGAGACGTTAAAAAAATATTCTGCTAATTTTATGGTTATGTAACTGTTCCATTGTATTAGGAATATTAGAGTAGATATTAGTAATTTATAATACTTTAACTGCTTTTTTGACCGGGGTGTTATAATACCCGCTTTATTTTAGCGGCTATTCAAAAAGCTCTGGTTCGATTCTAAGCGGGTCGTCCATTTGTGCTGTAAATTTAATGTTTGAAAGTTTGTTTCTGATTCTAAGAACTTATTACAGTTTTGGTCGAGAGTAGACGTACGTGCTTTTCCATCTTTCTTTTCTTTGTGCCTTTGCCAATCTCCTCGAGAATGGGTGCGAGAAGAAATTTTTTTAAATATCCATTTATAGGTAGAAACTTAGTTTTTTATTAAAATTTAACATTTAATATATATTTTTAGTCGTCAAATCTAAAGTAAAATTTTCACATTATTATTAAAAACTAGCCGATGCGGCGAACTTCGCATCGCTTGACATTAACAGCTACTAACAGTATGCATTAAAAAATATACTGCTGTTTTCATTTTTCCTGTAATTTTCCCGGTTTTTTCCTTCATAAGAATATTCTGGGGACAATAACCAACACATCGAAAAATAATGAGTAAAATTAGACAATCCGTTCAAGCTTGATTCGGTGTCCACGCGAAACGGGGATTCATATCAATATATCATAGTATAAAACAAAGTCGCTTTCTCTGTCCCTATGTCCGTTTGTATGTTTAAATCTTTAAAACTACGCAACGGATTTTGATGCGGTTTTTTTTGTAATAGATAAAGTAATTGAAGAGGTTAAGGTTTATGTGTATATTTTATACCTGTGCGAAGCCGGGGCGGGCCGCTAGTTATTTATATAAATAACTACACACAAATGTGTGTGGACAAATCTCTATACATTTGTATATATTTTATAGTTAAATATTCTTCTGGTTTATAACTGACTGCTTGAGAATTAAGTTCATAAAAATTATCTAGGCATGACTACCGCTTGAAAACAAAATAAAAAAAGTATCTTCACGCCCACATGCCCGAAGGGGTAGGCAGAGGCAAAACCAGGACACCCACGATTAGCTGAAGACACTAAGTCCCACAATGTGAAAAGTGACAAGCCCATCGCCAACCCGGCACACATCCAATCCCGACCAATTTTTTTATCAAAAAATTGGAAAAACCACATTTTCTTTTTTGTTTCCCGACCCGGGAATCGAACCCAGGACCTCATGCAGTCTTGTCCGACAACTGAACCGCTAGACTACAGAGGCGACAAAATAAAGGGTTATTCATTTCCAATCAATCTCGTTGTGACGGTTATCGTATTCTGACTTCCACTTCACAGAATATAAATTGCTCCATAAATTTTAAGTGTCGCATGAAAACCGTGCGATGAATGTATTTTTAAATAAACAATTTTAAATTGTCCCGCGATTTTTTCGGTTACGCTCGGGGCTCTAATTTATAGTAATATTTTACAGTCTATTTCATAATCTGACGCCATTTAAATACATTTTATTACAGCGCTTTTATCAATTTCATTTGTTTTATGTGGACTTTATGGAAAAGACTTTTTTGTTTAAATATTTGTGATTGTTTATTGTTTTAGGTTATTTATAAATATCCCCGTGTTGAACAGGGCTCCTTTGCAGAATAGAACATCTGCCATCCTGCCAGGAAGCTCGTAAAAAACGAGCATAGGCTAAACGTGAGATCTGACCAGGTGGTAGAATTTCGCAGCGACAGTGACAAACAAGCAGACAGATTTCCTGATGGTAAGAAATTCACGCCGCATAGAGACACCAATACTGCGTTGCCAACCTGAGGCCGGGATGTTAGGCCACGAGCAAAAGTAAGTAAGTAAACACGTCAACGCAACGGCGAGCATTGGACGTTACGGTGGCAGGAATAGGTAACACAGTGGTACCAATCCGGGCGAGTCGCTGCGAAACTCTACCACATAGTAGGATGTCACGGTGCTAGTGATGGTGAGCCTATACTCGCCTTTTACGAGCTGCCTGGCAGAAAGGTAAATGGTCTATTCTGCAAAGGAGCAGGGGAAAAAAATGATATCCAAATAAATAATAAAGTGATTAAAACGTTTTTTTATTTGACTTCGCTTATGTAAAATAAATGGTCGTAGATTTTCGTAATTATTAATTTCCTTATTTATATTGAATGTATTTTTTTCAATTTTGGTAGAATTTTGTTCAAAATGCAAAAGTTTAGTAATATTAAAGAAACTAGAATAGCGTATATCGTTTCCATTGGGTAAATTTCACGTAATGAACTTGAGTAAGGAGGCCATTGCTTTGCTTTAGACGGTATGGCATTCTTTGGCGACTAATGATTAATTTTGGCAACTTTCAGTCCGACTTTGTATATAAAAAAAAACGCACTATGAATGAAATAATCGTAAATAATTTTATTTACCATGTATTTCCTCGTTGCCGTCAAATGTTATTAAATAAGCTTGAGCAATAAAGCCAACACTTTACTCCAGGTTCTGACATCGTATTTTTATTTTTTACTTTTTTAGCACTTGCCCTGTGCGTGGGATAAATTTCTATAAATTTTAAAGAAAGAAAAAATTTCGCCCCAGACAGGATTTGAACCTGTAATCTTTCGTCTCAAGCCGACGAATGCTCTAACCAATTGAGCTACTGAGGATTCAAGTCCCGTGACGAAATTTTTAATTCCTTTCTAACCCGTTAACGCGGGTAGTTATGTCCTATAGATACACAATTCTGAGTACCCACCAAATGAGTTCATCACCGATGAAATTCACATTTTTTAGAATGGACATAACTTTCGTTTCTTGCATCGTATTTTTATTTTTTATTTTTTTAGCACTTGCCCTGTGCGTGGGATAAATTTCTATAAATTTTAAAGAAAGAAAAAATTTCGCCCCAGACAGGTTCTGACATGATTTTTTTGACGACTTACGACTTATTTTGAATAACTTAAACCTGATTTTGTTAAATCGGGTAATTTGATGCAAATTTTAACTTTACTACTGACAAGTGCTAGCGCTAGGGCATAAAACTAAAGGCAGGAAATCATTGAATGGCCGAGTCACGTTGTTAAGCAACGTGACTTGGCCATTCAATGATTTTTTTCATAAAATAATAAAGTTTTCTGTGAGGTTTTCTACTTGTTTTAATTCTTTTTCTTTAAAAAATGGATGAGTTTGTTTCAAACGCTATAAGTCCTGTAAAAACTCACTTTATTCACATTATTTTTCATGTGATGTCTTTTATTAAATGTAATCAACGCTGTCAAAAAATTTAAACCTATTTTTTGTAGTCATACTTTCACTTCACATATTTTCGCTCCTTCTATTCCAACAAAAAAATCATTTATTATAATCGTATGTTTCAAATCATATGTAAAATGAAAAAAAGTATTTTCATATACGTATCCTTATCCCCTAACATGTAGACATAGGTACAATCAGGGAACTAAGAAGACAGTAAGTCCCACAAAATGGTAGGTGACACGCCTCTTGCCAATGGTGCTTTTTAGAATAATAAAATAAAATTTCCTCGCGACCTTATGAAGTCAAGTCCAACACTACAGCACTTGACCACAGAGGCTATAATTTTATAAATATTAAATTAGGTATTTTTCAATAATTGCATTTCAAGTCAAATTTTCGTATTTATTCCAAACAGCTACATGGAACGATAAAGTTGTATCTGTCTGCTTAAAATATTCAAATAAGAAGTTGAAAAGTAGCTCAGAAAATTGTTAGCGGGAAACGGAAGGAACGAGTATATAATTTTCAACTTATAAGATGTGTTCCAGTCAACTAAGATCATATCATTATGAAATATTTCCTTACTTTCAAAACATGTTCTTTCTTGTTAATATTTATTATAAACATGACAAAATATTTGTTCTCAAACCAATCGTTAGTGTGTTTTGATTTTGTCTTTACGACATGAATGATTCAATAATTAGAAAGCTGTTATTTATTTATTTTTAAGGAAAACCACCAGCTTTAATGTCATAGAAATAATAAAACTATAATAATAGAAAGCCAGTTACAGGTCTTCAAGAATATTAAAAAAATTACCACTTAACAACTATCAACGTATTACTTACGTAAAAGAAAATATGTTATTTATAATATAAGAAAAATAATAATGCGAAATCTTTAAAAACATATTTAGTTAAAAAAGTCTCTGCTTAGTTTCAGTCTACCTGAGGGAGCACTTGTATGGAAAGGGTCAATATTTTGCAAAGACCTGATCATAGACCACTTTTACACATACATACATTAAGTATTTTGTTTGTAATATCAGTTGTGTACAATAAAGAGTTAATAATAATAATAATAATACCTTAGCTGTAACGCATTGCTTTGATATCGGCATGTAATTATTATTATGACTACCGGAACGCTCCAGCTTCGCTTGGGTATAACATATACATATTATAAACCTTCATATTTAAACACTATATCAATTAAAAAACGCACCAAAATCCGTTGGGTAGTTTGAAAGATTTAAGCATACAAAGGGACATAGGAACAGAGAACGCGACTTTGTTTTATACTATAACAAGCGGTCCGCTCCGGCTTTGCACCTTTATAAAATATACATGTAAACCTTCCTCTTCAATCACTTTATCTATAAAAAACAGCGTCAAATTCCGTTGTATGGTTTTAAAGATTTAAGCATACAAAGAGACAGAGGAAGCGACTTTGTTTTACACTATGTAGTGATAGTGATTACGATTAGTTATTGTGCCTCTGCCTGCCTCTGCGGGGATAAGCGCGTGAAGATACTTTTTTACAGTAGCACTATTTAAATTATGCGCTTTGGCTATATTCGTGAAGCTTCGGAAATCCAAATGTGTTTTTTAAATATATATACCTAGAGTTGTTGTTTAGAATTTAGATTAAATTTAGATTAGGTCTGCCAATTTAAAAATAAAAGTATAAAATGTAAAAAGATTAAAAAGTGTAAAGCCGAAGCGTATAATTTAAATAGTAGTATTGTACCTAGATATTTACATACAAATGTATGTCTTTTGTAAAGAAAAAAATGGTACGTTGTATTTACTCGTATTATATCCAAAACATTAAAGCCATAATATTGCAGACATCAAAATATTTAAAAAATGGATTATCTCGACAATAAACGATTTGTGAATTATTCACTCATCGTTTTAAATCGTTAATTAAAAGCTTTTTTTGTGAAAAGCTAGCGAAGAAGCACACGTAACTCTTAACGGTAAGATTACCGTGACCTATATACACCTTTGATGTTATAGTTGCGTTGCTGTCCTCTGGCCTGGAACATTATACTATCATTATGACGAGAGAAACAGATAAGACGGTGGATCCCTATCCGCTCGAATTGCATCAGGGCTCTCTAACTCTAGTGGTCTTGTTGGTAATGACTCATTTAGCCTTTGCTCTCCGCTTACGAGCTACCTGTCAAGAAGGCACATGGTCTATTTATCATACGGACCCGCAGCAACAAGGGGGATGTAAACTAATATATGCATAATACTCTTTGTTTTTTTTATTTAAAAGATATTCATTTCCTAATTCCTACTTTTTATTGTGTGTTTGTTATTTAAATTTTTACTCGTGATAAAAAATATAGTTAAAGTAAAGAAAAATGTGTGTGTACTTATGTACACGCGTTAGAAGTTATACTTCTTCGCCGTAATAAGATAAAAATCTTTTTAAAATTTTTATCTTTTGTAGACAAAATGACACTAACCATAGAAAAAAGGTATTTAATACATTAAAAGTTTTATTATAATGCATTATTTAGTTGAATAAAGTTTATTTAATATATTATTAATTTTATACAAGAAACTAAAATGTTATCTATAGCTAACTTCATCATGTCAGTTTTTCGTGACGGTGTGCGCGCGCATCGTAAAAATTTACCCTCATCATTTTTTCCTAACGCGCCAAAAGAAGTATAACTTCAATAATTTTGACCAGTGTGTGTTACCGGTGATGACATATAGAACTGAGACTTGGCCGTCAAACGTTAAATAAACTCAGAGCCACTCAGAGTGCTATGGAGAGAGCTATGCTCGGTGCTTCTCTCCGAAATATGATCCGTAAATCAGTGATCCGCTAGAGAACGAGAGTAACCGACATAGTTCAGAGCGCCAGCAAGATGAAGTGGCAATGGGCAGAACCAACAACCGCTGGTGAAGAAAGGTTCTTGAGTGGTGGCTTCGCACCGGAAAGCGTAGTGTTGGACGACCTCCCATCCGGTGGACTGATGAACTGGTCAAAGCCGCGGGGAGTCGCTGGATACAAGTGGCTGGTGACCGTGACTTGTGGCGCTCTTTGGGGGCCCTATGTCCAGTAGTGGACGTTCTCCGGCTAATGATTATGACGAAAAATAATTTCAATTTTTTTATTGATGAGACAATAAATAAATATGATGTTATATCGGTTTTGTGATCAATTGTTATATACATAATTATTATGTTATTTGATATTTGAAATTTAAAACGTAATGTTCGGGATTTTGTGTTTATATTATATAGACTGTACGGGATAATTGTAAATTACCACATTTCCTAGATGCATATATATGCATAAAATAAGTACATACATTGATGGTAAGTAGTCATATCAAGGAATCAAGGAATATTATTTTAGTTCAATTTCTAACAACGTTACTTTCCACCGTTTGTATATTTAGATCTGCTAAGTTATGCAACGTATGTTAATACAGTTTTCGTCAAGAGGCCTTAACATGAGCTTACTGCGCCGTACTCGCTACCGTTTGCATTATTTGTATTAAAACTTAGAACAGCTTCTATACTAAGACAACGAAATTTCCTGAACAGAAGCAGTGTAGAATTCGATATGCAAATTTACAAAAATAATTAGAAACTCAAAGGAAAAGTTCAGATAGAACGATTCAAGAGGAATGTATCCATATAGAACACGTGCTTCGCTATATATAAACCGAAATGTTAAAAAATATTGGAACATAAAATTCAATTATTCAAACAAATAAATATTTTATTAATTGCTAGCTATATACAAACATGTATTATCGAAGCACGTCCAAAAGAAATGACCGCAAGAAAGACGTAACACAACAAAACAAAAAAGAAAAAATAACTGAAAAAAGTTTCAATATGACAGCACATCCCCATCTGAATAAGTTTCAATTAGACTGAAAAATACCCATTAACATAATGCTCGATCATTTATTGGATTCATTTGTTATAAAAAATGTGATAAATGAAGAATTGCTCCACTGATTTTATGCAAAATTTTACATAAATCATCTACTAAATAGTCCGAACAAAGTCTAAACATTTGGTTTGGATAGGTTAGCCCGTTCTTGAGCTATATTTTTTTTATATATGTAATGAAAATTATTGTGAAAAAGGGCAGGAATTTCACTGACAAGTAACGTAATATCCACACTGGCATCACTTAATTAACATTACAATCTAAAAGACTAGGGAGAGACGCAAGCCTGAAGCTATATTACTACTGGAAATAACACTTCTAATATCTGGAAATAACATTTTCAAATATTGCTAACTCACTTTAATGTACTGACCTCTCTCTCTCTGAGAGTTTTGTAATTTCAAATTAACAAAGTCAAAATGAAAGAGAGGTCAGAATATTAGAGATAGTTAGTAGCATTTGGAAATTACATCATGGCTGTCTTAGGAGCGTAGCCCCCAGTAGTATTATAGTTTCATGGTCACATAATCTGTAAAAGAAATATACAAATCCCAATTTTATTTGGAAACTTCCGCTACGAAACAGTTATATCCAGTATTAAAGATTCGGAACGGAGCGTCACGTACCGACGTGCGATATTCAAAATCAAAGTACTTTGAGTGCAAGTTTGAAGCGTCGATTCATGAATAAATTTGCAGGTTGTTTGAGCGTTTGACAAGTTGTACGTCGTTGGTTTTCAATTCAATATCAGATACGCATATGTATTAAGATTAATGTTTCTAAGATTCTGTTGAAATGTGTGAGTATGGTGTATGGTTTGTTTAGAAGGTTCTCAAACTTTAAGCCGACGAAAGAGGAAGATATTAAATATTAATTCTGTTATGTATGGAAATTTTTACACATTTATTATATTATTACTACTAGTGGTCGCCCGTTGGTCGACTTCGAGCATTATAAATTTTAATACCTTGTTGCTTAGAATGCCATCTCCAAAGACCAACTACTTTGTTTCCAAACTGTATGGTGCACTATCTGTGATCTTTTATCGTCATCATCAATTTCTTTGTTTGTGTGTGTCAAATGCATGGTAGGGTAGGTAATGATTTATTTGTTGATTATATGCTCCTGCTTCCGCGCAGTTTTCGTAAAAAATGGTCCAAAGTCTTGTCATCACGTACCTATTAATATATGGTAATAACGAACAGGTGTTGATGGTTATTTGTAAAAAGTAGATGGGTATTTGTTTGGAATTTCCAACATGGTCATTATTGAGATGTATAACTCAAAAAAAACTATTTAGATGTTGATATAGTTCATATATGAATTAGAAAATCGTTAATTTAAATAAAACATACAAAACACTCGTGTGGCTTCTATGAGCAAAAGTTACCACCGGATCGTAAAGGAGCCACACACTGAGAAGGTCCGGCAAGAAACTCAGCGGGCTTGCTGTTTGCTCGTTGTCCAGCTTGTTCCCATTGAGTCCATATTGGTCCTTACTTGACACACTTTTTTTATTCAAAATGTATTACATTTCGTTGTTCTTTCATTCACAAAAGATTTCTTTACGTTTAACCAGTGTACGACTTTTGAAATCGTATTTTTGGATATGGACAATATTTGACAATATCGGAATTATTAGCACCATATTTTAAATCTCTCGTCTACCTTTAATCTAATAAGTAAACTATCTGACCCGGCAGATGTTGTTCTACTATATTTTTAGTATGATTTTATTTTAAAAAAATGGGGTAAGTCACCCTCTTCACTTATGGGTTAGAAAAATACATGTTAGCCGATTCTCAGACCTACTCAATATGCTCACAAAAGTTCATGAGAATCAGTTCAGCCGTTTCGGAGGAGTTCAATCACGCACACCGTGACACGAGAATTTTATATATTAGACTAGCTGACTTGGCAGACGTTGTTCTGCTATATTTTAGTAAAAAAATATTGAGTTGAGTCACCCTTAGAGATATGAAAAATAGATGTTGACCGATTCTCAGATCTACTCAATAAGCTCACAAAATGTCATGAGACACAAAAAACTTATATATTAAGATTTTGTCAGTAGCTATTTCACTATTTCGAAAAAGATATTGTTAATCCATAAAGTGGTAATAAAATCTAAGTCAGATTTTTACAGTTTTTTTAGTTTTAACTTTTTAATATATTTAACCATACCTGTATGGCCTAGCCCTTCCATGTCGGACTGAAATTCATGAGTAAAATTCATTCAATCAATCAAATCAAATTCATTAATTCATACATGACTAAAACTCAAGGATTCGATCCCCGGATCAGACAACAGAAACAAAATGTGTATTTTCAATTTTCTAATTAAAATATCATAGCCCCGGATGGATATGTCACCGGTTAATAATAGGCTTGCCACCTATCATACTGTGAGGCTTAGTCTATTCGGCTAGTGGTTGTTCCTCTGACTGTCTTCGGGGACGCAATAAAATACTCAAATCTGACTAGTGGATTTTGAGTTATACTTAGACACTTTTTTGACACTTTAAACAACTAAATATAAATTGAAGTTGATATTTTCAGATTTTTATTCCATAATTAATCAAGCTGAAGTTCAATAAGATTTTTAAACTGAACTAGTGACTAACTATAATTTTATATATGTCTAACTATTAATTTACATCTTTTTTTTGTTATTTGTTACATGGAGTTAAATATACAAGTCAAAATAGACATTTGGTAAATATCAAACAAACATAAAAGACTAACATAATGAAATTTTCTTTTTGAGCAATAAAAGAGAAAATTGTAAACCACAAATTATAATAACAAAATTTAATATGTAAAAATATATGTAGAGTTACTAGGCTTTGAAGACTTTTTATCCACAATTTTTCTCAATAAAATTTATATTAAATATGAGTACATAAGTTTTTCATCTACTTTCAAAGATTACTTTTTTATTTGTGGTCCCTATATAATATATAATACAAAAATATACTAATTGATTTAGCCCGTAATAAGCAAATTATATGCTTGTGTTAGTCCACAATACTAATACATAGAAATACATACATAAACACTGAACCGGAATTCCAGACTGATATGTTCATCTTACAAATGCCTGCCCGCGTCTGGAATAGAATCGGGAAAACACCAGAAGTGTGTATTCCGTATGTCTACATTAAATACTCGTAACCTACAGATATTTTTTTTTAACTTTTACGAGTATTTTAACGTGATGTCATTTCTAAATACCGCTAACTCGCTCTAATGTTTTGACCTCTCTTTTGTTCTGATTTTGTTAATTGACATTATAATACTTTTAGAAAGAAAAGTTGTACATTAGACAGAGTCAGCAGTATTTAGAAATGATATCAGATATTTGTTAGAAGTGCAACCTCTAGTAGTAATAAAGCTTCCTACACATTTACCTTTACCATTTTGATACTCGTATTAGCCAGTCAATTGATCAATATGACCGCCTCGTTGGTCGAGTGGCTAGCGTACACGCCTAACTACACCGACTAACCGCGAGGCTCGGGTTCGATTCCCGACGGGGGCAGGCATTTGTGTGATGAACATTTAGATGTCTGCATTTCCGGGTCTGTTTATTAAATTTATTCTAGTATCTATTTAAGTATTTCTATGTATTAGTATCGTTGACTAACACCCATAACAAAAGCATATAATTTTGCTAACTTTGGGGTTAGATTCAATTTGTGTAAGTTGTCCAGGGATATTTATTTATTTATAATTGTAAAAATGGATGAATAATTTTTACTCTTTAATGCATAAGCTACTAAACGGATTTACGAAACTTAAGAGATTACTTTACTTTTCCTGCAGGAGGTTTGTACATCAGAATAACACAGAAAAATTTTATTTGGCTCGCGGGTGTAGCCATGAGTTAAAACTAGGATCTAATTTGCAAAACTGCAAATAGATAATTTTATCTGGACAAAAAATACGAACGGATATTAATATAAAAATTGAGCAAGTTACAATCTTGTGACATTATTCAGTGAAATAATTACACATAGGTAAGCCGAGGACTCCTAGATTGATATTTCACGACTAAATCGCTCGGGCATTATCCGAACACGTTGTCAAGGGTCTCCGAAATGCCCGATTTTTTTTAAAAGTTATAAATAATGAGGAGGAATGGGGTGTGCAAAAATTGAGACATATGGCATTTAATACTCCTTGCGGTTAGTACTCCTACAGGACTTGGGGGGACGTCTAATATTAGCCGTATAACCATACTTATAATAAAACTACAGAAGAGTGGATACTTTGCAGATGCAATCGACTAAACAGGGACAGTAAAACATATTTTTAGTATTTTTGGAATTTTTGCCTGCCTATAATTTTTCTGTTTGTCTGTCTGTCTGACCTTACCATGACCGCGATTTACGCCGAAACCACTCAGATGATAATAATCAAATTTGGGTGGTAGTAACTTTGTATTTTGAGAAGAGATATTTTTTATCCCGCTAATAAGAAGTTTAAAGAGAGGTAAAAGCAAAAATGTAAATTGCGCTATAATTATTTAAAATAAAGTTCTATTGAATTTATTCGTTTTTAGATTTATATTATGTGCCTCAAGTCCTAGTTTTGCAATTCAGAAATTACAGATATACTCGAATGAATGCCTGACTACATGACTTAAAATCCGGAATGTAGAGAAAACGATACGATTCCAATTTCCAACATGCATGATACCGAGATTGTAGAGTGACCCTATAAATCATTTTACATAGCCAGAGATATATTCATGCTAACTTTTCCGAGTAGGAAGTACCAAGTCAACAAAGTTAATTGGGTAATATATAAATAGTACCTGGATGACCGAGCTTTTTTTAGATTGTGTTTTTTAGAAATCATATTTAAGTACGAATTACATACTAATAAAATTATGAAATATGAATAATATTTTCGATCTTATCGATAGTCTTAAAAAATATAAACTGCAACGCCATTTGCTGAAACAAATTTATTGCTCACAAAAAATAGTATTATTATTTGCCAATATATTTCAGAAAGAGTCTTAATTTTCAGTTTAAATTGGGGCTTGTACGAACTTGTATTGCTGGTACACAAACGCTTCCTTTTTGTTATTACCTACAAAAAAAGTAAGTTTATGTGCAAGTTGATTAGCTTATAAGCGTTTTTTTTAAAAAAAAATAACTTAAAATTTCATAGCAAACACTCATTGACTTAGTGTCATTTAACAACGCCATCTGCTGGAACAACTTTATTAATCACAAAGAATAATATTATTATTCGCCAATAGATGCCAGGAAGAGTCATATTTTTCAGTTTAAACACGAATAAAATGACATTTTCTAGAAATTATTTCTAGCTAGATCGATTTATCGCCCCCGAAACCCCCTACATACTAAATTTCATGAAAATCGTTGAAGCCTAGTTAAAGGTTGCTTATTTAAAGGTATAAGATACCACTATAATACGTGTACAAAATTAAAACCAGAGCAAAAGCGGTTAAAATATATCAACATAATATTATGTTTATAGCTCAAAATGTGCTTGCTTGGTATACAAGACAGTCGTATTCAGTTAATATTACCTACTTAGAATGAAAGATTGACAAAGCAGATATACATTGCGAATGTGGATTGATATAGGTACCCGGGGAGACCAAGATTGATATTCCACGATCAGATCACTGGGATATTATCCAAGGATGGTGCCAAGAGTCTCCGAAAACGGCGTTTATGTATGAAGTGGGTAATAAATGTGAAGGAAGCCAGACAGTTTTGTCAGGATCGTGAGGTCTGGCACTCGATACTCTCTGCCAACGGCGTAAGGGACTTGGCGTGAAAAAATACCTTGTACTTAGAATAAACTTTGCTTGCTTGGTATACAAATTCAGTTAATATTACCTACTTAGAATAAACCTTGTATGTATGATATTCAAATCAAAGTGCTTTGAGTGCTTGTTTCTCCGAACAGATGTCATGAAATTACTGGTTGTTTAGCGTTTGGTGAGTTGGATGTTGCTTCTCGTTAATTTTCATTTAATAGGTACACGTATTTGCATTCCATGATTAATATTTCTCAGCCTTTGATAAAACATAGTATAAAATTATTAATGAAGTCTAGCCAATATTTCATGTTACAGCCGCTCAACTTGATAACCCTACTAATATTATAAATTCGATAGTTTGTGTCTTTGCTTGTTTGTCATGCAAAAGCTGCTGAACGGATTTTCATTAATTAGCACACACATAAAGGATAACTTGGACTTAAGTTAAACAAAGGATAGTTTTATCCCAAAAAAATGTTCCTGTGGTTGTCCCACAACCACGCGGGTAACGTAGCAGGCAACAGCTGATTTGTAATATTTTGTTTGAAGATTATTCAGGAGTAAGTTTTAGCAGTAACGCGTAAGCATTATGTATTTAAAGTAAAAACCAGTGCAAAGTAAAAACCAGTGTAAAATGTTACTGTAGTTGTTAAATAAAAGACATTTAAATTTCGTGTCGGTTTTTCTAATAACTAGAATAGTATTAAACATTTATCTCCTTCTTTACAAATACAAACAACTTACCATTTGACAGGATTTGAACCCGACGCTCCCGAACGAAAAGTTCACATCGGTATCAAGCATGGAAAAGTTTCTAAAATAAAAAAAAATGATTCGTTGTACCACTACGTCACTAAAAACACATTTTTTTAAGCAATCATCTTCAATTTCTCTAAGATATCCTTTGAAATAAAGACCTATTTCTTGTATATTTGATATTTTCCATCGTCAACGCTTGGTAAAACTTCCAAATATTTTTTTTAAACAAAGAGGCACTTGTACTGTTTTACGTATCACTTATTATATATCATTTTGTAAATAGCCTACTGGTTTCGTTTGTATAGCATCACGGCTAAAACTACGTATTTCTAACTTAACCTATTTCTTGTGCCTAAATTAAAAAAAATCGCCTTAATAAATTAAAATATAAAGACCGATTTCTTGCGCCTGAAGTAAAAATGTTTGACTTTATAATTTCAGATTTATAATATTTATATGAATGGCTTGCTTGCCATAGGAAAATATTAATTGTCTTTCAATATAATAATAAAGTAGGTCAAATTTACTTTACACATTTCAGCACACTGTGAGTAATAAAATTACTTTCCCTTTATTTTTTTGCCGCAAAACTTTTACAATCATCGTATTTAAGTAAACCCAGCCCTTTCGATCACTCAACCCTCAAATCTTTAAACTACGTTTAACTGTCATACTCTAAGATCCGAGTAAGAAGGGATCTTTATCCGTCTATTTCCCTGTATTGATTTTATTTCTCTGTGTAAAATAAACCGCCGTCATGCACCACTGGTGGTAGATTGCTTCGCAGCAACTTGCTCGGTTAGGGATCCACGGCCTTACCTACTCCAACCTCCATAATGACTGTGATGATACTATTGTATCACTGGAAAATGAGTTCCAATCCGGTGGGTACGGAAGACTTGCACGTTTGGTCTAGTACTACAGTAGTCTACAGTACACTAGAGGCGAGCAATGGTTAAAATATAGGTCTTTTCGAACAAGACCACTAATGGTTAGGTGCTGTGCAGCTACTTTCCCGGGTAGGGTTTCACCGCCTTACCTATTCCTCTGCCATGTTTCTGCCTGAAGGTAGGGTTGTTGGCAGACATGTACAACTGGCCTTACGTCATCTCGACAGCAGGTCAGCGACACACTTGTCTACAGGCCACAGTTATCTCTTACCATCACCAGAGCCGTTTACTTGTTCGCTGACCTCTCACATAAAAAAGTAATACACGTCGTAATGTGATAATGTGTTAATATATAAGTATAACTTTCACGCATTAAACAAATATGCAAAGTGAATTTCTGATTCGGAGCCTGTACTACGACGCAGTGACACAGGTAAAACAAATTCAAATAACTCAAGCATCAACTTCGGCTTGTGTGGTTAGGGCTACGAAATTAATTGAATTTCTGAGAAGCCTGTATTTCAGTATTTATATCTACCGTTATATAAATAAAGGGTGAAAGGGATCTTTTTAAGGTTAGCTGTATTTATTGTTAGAGGCAGAGATTTGTTGACTTATCTATATAAAGGTAGAATTAGTATTTGTCAGATTTGTCAAAAAAATATTCTAAAAATCATTAGTGTTTGTATGAAAGGGGTAATTAATGTGGAGGAAGACAGACAGGTCTGACAGAATCGTGAGATTTGGCACTCGATGCTCTCTGCCTACCATGTAAGTGACTTGGCGTAAAGATGTGTATGTATTTATGTATTTTTATGGTACTGGAAGGCAAATAAGCAGACGGATTTCCAGATGGCAAGAAATTCACACTGCCTAGAGACATCAAATCTGGTAATGATGCGTTGCCAACCTAAGAGCGGGATGTTGAGCCTCGAGCAAAATTAAGTTTACCAACTACTTTATCCTCCGAGCCGGAACACATCAACGGTGACCACTGACGTTATAGCGGCAGGAATATTTAAGGCTGTGGTACTATTCCGGGCGAGTCGCTGTGAAACTCTACCACCTACCTACTACTACCTACTCTACCTCTGTTAGAACGATATGAAAAGGTTTAAAATGAATAGCGTAATAAAATTGAATGTGTTGTATATTATATTGAGATAATTGTCGATACTTATAGACCAGACGTAAAAAAATAATCATTATATTGTCAAAAGTATTTACTGGCTACCGTAGGCCGGCTGTACACACGGTTTTTCCAATCATCAAATTAAATTCATCCATTAAAAATCATTATTTGTGAGTAACCAATTCACTCGAGTATTCTAAGGGAGTGGTGTGAAGAGTCTCCGAAACCGGCGAGTTTGTATTAAAACAGTAAAGAATATGGAGAAAGTTAGGCAAGTCTGCAGAAATTGTCAAAGAAAGATTGTCTGGCAGACATCACTCTGAAGCGATAAGACCGACTTTGTGCACCTAAGTTAAATGTTATAAGTGGAAGAGTGTGTACAATTTTTGAAATTTTGGTGCATAATAAAGTGTATTCATTCATTCATTCAAATTGTGAAAAACATACAATATTTTTCATACACAGAAAGGGATGAGACACCGCAAATTACGTAGATATGTGTAATTAATGTTCAAATCAAACATAATCAACTGTAATTGTTTTTTTTACAGTTGCATTCTTTTTGATTTTTTAATTTATCGACCTTTTATATTGTTATCGACATTTTCACATCCCTAGCTTCAGAATGATTAAGTAAATTAAAACCTTAGCCAAAATACAGCACGTATTTTATTTTCTGAATAAGAATATAAAATAATGAAGTCGTATTTATTAACAATGATAATGTTCTTTCCCTGTAGATGTTTCCAAGATGTTTCGATTCATTATTTTCATTTCTATTAATGATGTTATTCTATCTTTTATAATGTTCTTTCGCTATTACGTTTTGCGGATTTGAAATTTGTTTACAAACGTTATTTTAATGTTTTTACGTGTACAATATTATATTCATCTCCCCGTCTCTGTGGTCTAGCGAACCGGCGTCGGACTTAACTTATTGGGGTCTCGGGTTTGATTTCCGGGTCCGAGCACAAAAAAATGGGTTGCACTCCGGGAGTGCCGGCAGATGTGAAAACTTGAATATTAAACTTGTGCATTTTTGATATATTGGAATGGTTAGGGAATAATTTTGCACGAATTGCTTTAATTATAATTATGAAAGTACTATAATTTATGTGGTAGAATACAATGTTAATTTATTGCACTATCGTAAACAAACATGACGACACGAACATTTGCGCTAGCGCCCTGCCCCGTTTTATGCGCGCAAGCGCCCTGCGTCGTTTTACGAATTTTCGTCTTACGAAGTTTCAGGTCACGTGTCCTGATGCGAGTTGAGAAGTTTTTACCCATTCCAAAAAAAGTGCGCAACGCCGCTAAAGAAGTTTTCACTTCAAAAAGAAGATTTGAGTTTCAATTTTCTGATAGAAATGACAATACCCGGTATCAGACATGTTTTCCAGTTAGCTTTAGACTTGCCACCTATTACATTGTGGGGCTTAGTATCTTCTGCTAGTCGTGAGTGCCTTAGTTGTTCCTTTGCCTGCCACTTTTTGGGATTTGGGCGTAAAGATACTTTTTGAAGTGAAACTTCTTTATCGGGGTTGGAAAAAAATTTAATGTAACATTTTTTCGTTAAGTACGCGCCACATTTTTCCGTTACGCGCCATCTTTGTTCTTATCCCTACCACGCGTGATTGGAAGTATACGTTCTCCAGCGGAGTAGGGATTGGCAATAAACTTTATTTCGCCAATTTCTGTAAAGTTGCATATAGTAAATTATTTTTTGAAAAATAACGTCATAAAGAAGTTTCACTTCTTCACTTCTTACGAGTGTACGCTAGTACACGCACACATTTTTTATTTAATATATATGAATAACGCTTATAACCAGGTAAATCAGTAAGCATTGTTCTGTCACATGTGTATACAACCTATCATTATGGCATTAACTAAGACTTGCACTTATATCTACTCAACGTACATAACAAATCGCATAAATTCGGTCGATCCATTAGAAGAATGAGTCTACAAACACCATGATTTTATGTAAAAATATACTCAGGCTGACAAAATATAAAAAAAATTTTGAGGTTTAATACATAAACAAACAAGTGCGTGGATTTCAAACTCGACAACTCGACCATCTAGTCCTTGTGTAATAATCCAGTAATTTATTTTTTTTAATTTGATGGATGATGGTATCGTTACATCCCTAAGCCAACAGTTAGTTTCATTTTATAATATTGGAAGGCAAACAGGCAGAAATCAACGCCGCCTAGAGACACCAAAGGTGGTAATGATGCGTTGCCAACCTGAGGGCGGGATGTTAGGCCTCGAGCAAAATTAAGTTTATCGGCTACCTTACCCTCCAACCGGAACACATCAACGGAAAGCATTGACGTTATGGCGGCACAAAGGTTTGTAACATTCCATAAATTCTAAAACATTTGCTGGTTCAGTATGAAACATGTTACGTTTGAGCCACATTAATGACGCATTAGAATGAAACGCACCGAAACGTGCGTCACATGTGACCATCGAAACAGCATGTAGTAACGGTATCAAACTGAAACTACATACAATCTGAAAATGAATATTAGGTTACTTAAGTGGATACTATTCTTAAAATTTTGAGGTAAAGTCTTTTTAAATGTAAAGTTTTTTGTGAATTTATGTATAACTAGCGGCCCGCGTAATACCGCGTAAACAGTAATGAAAAATACATATAAACCTTTCTCTTTAAACACTTTATCTATTACAAAAACCGTATCAAAATCCGTTGCGTAGTTTTAAAAATTTAAGCATACAAAGGGACATAGGAACAGAAGAAGCGACTTTGTTTTATGCTAGGTAGCAATGAAATATAAAAAACAAAACACATTACAAAGTACAAGTGTAATTTAGAAAAAGAGTAAATGGATTGGAATTTGAATTGGAATGGAAATGAAATTTTTCCGCCTCGTTGGTCGAGGGATTGGCATACCTGCCTAATCCACCGATCAGTCGCGAGACTCGGGTTCGGTTTCCGAGAGAACAGGTATTTTGATGATAAAATAGTTTCGTTAACGACGGACATCAAAAATGGTAATTGTGAGTTGCGAATGTAAGGCAAGGAAGCTAAGCATCTTGTGTGGTTAAATTTCCCAGTTAAACTAGTGTCCACACTGAGATCTGACATATGATCTGATAAAGAGATCTGACGTCATAACAGCAAGAGTAAGAAAAGAGGTGATACTATATCACTGTCACTTTTTTCACTAATAATAATCACTAAACTCTTACTATCTTCTTAGTTAAAAAGTACTACACTAATATTGTAAAAGGAAATGCGTGTTTTTTTAGTTTTTTATTGGTTTGTCCTTTTTTAGGTCATAACGGAGAGATATAAATGTATATTTTTTGTGTGGAGATAGCTTGGAGACTGTAAAGTGACATAGGCTACTTTTATCCCGATATCTAAACGGTTTCCCGAGGGAAAACTAAATCATGTTACTCAATCGTAGCCGCGGGCAACATCTAGCTCATATATTCCTTAAAAGAACTCGTAACCGGAACATAAACAAGTATATCAATATAGTCGTAGTTTAAGTAACGTATTTGTAATATATGCGCATATCTTACTCAAAAAGTCGGCGTTTCCTCGGGATCATAAGGGTTGTTACGAACTATTTATGTAATAGTTCTTCTATATGCACATTTTTATTTATTACATATGCTTGTATATATGCTTTATGTTGTTTATATGCTTGTTTATTTTATATATTAAGAAAATGCCCTAAACATTTTAAAACTTTACAACAACTACTTATTATTAAAAAACAATTAAAAAACATTTTCCAAGAGACCAAATTGTGAATCTAAACCATTCTCGAATTCCTTTGAATATACACAAAAAATTTCATCAAAATCCGTTCAGTCGTCAACAAGGAGGTCAGTGACAAACACACGTACACAAGAATTATATATATATATATATATTTAAAGATAGATTATGTTTGTTATTTATTTAATATTTATGATTTTTTTTATTTTTACGTTTTTAGTTACGTATTTTGAGCCACTATTTGAAATATTGCTAACTTATTCGAGAAAACGTATGTCTATTTTTTACTCGGTCAGCTCACAAACTGCAAATGTATTTTTTCGGAAGATACTCCTGTATGATCTAAAAGTGGTTTTGGGTTTTTTTTATGATATTGGAAGACAAACAAGCATACGGATTCCCTGATTGTAAGAAATTGACGCCGTCTAGAAACACCAAAGGTGGTAATGGTGCGTTGCCAACCTGAGGCCAGGATGTTAGACTTTGAGCAAAAGTAAGTTTACCGGCTACCTTACCCTCCAAAAAGGAACACGTCATCACGTTACGGCGGCAGGAATAGGTAAGGCGGTGATATCAATCCGGGTGAGTCGCTGCGAGACTATACCACCTAGTCAGATGTCACGGTGCTAGTGACGGTAAGCTTATGCTCGCCTTTTATGAGCTGCCTGGCAGGAAGGCAGATGTTCTATTCTGCAAAGGAGCCCAGAACAACACGGGGGTTATACTTTATTACTGTATTTTCTTGTACTTAGTTGATATAGTAATGACATTGCAATTGGCTTTTGCTGAGCGTAAGTTATATTTTTTGTAGTTTTTACTGTCATAAGTTATAAATGAGTTTTCCTGCGGTTTTGTCTACATTTACAGTAAATTAGCTTTTCTACTTATACGTATTAAGATATAAAGATAAAAGACAAACTCCCTTTCCCAAACTTAAACTATTTCTGTGATAATATTCATCAAAATTTAATCAACTGTTATAACGTAAACAAGGAACATTCATACAAACATACAAACTTTAGATCTATAATACAAGTAACAAAAGAAACTTACAGCAATGAGATTCTTCAAAACGATCCACGTTCTATAAATAAATGTGTGTATTATTTTTTTATATTCAGGCTAATATAAAATCTTCAAAGGAAGACATTTTTATTGCTAAAGTTATAAAACGATGTGAACAGGAAAAGCAATTACGGTCTGGGATATAAAACTCCAATTTAAACCCTATTTGCATTAAACTACAGTTTAGTTTTAAATATAAATTCAATTGCAAGCTTGGGATCTGCAGAGCAAATATGAAAAACTACTATTTCACAGCTTTCCTAGTCTTTGCATTATTAAGGAGCAGCCTTTTTAATTTAAGATACCAGAATTAGTCAGAGATTTAAGCTCGGAGCAAGTTGTTTTAACTTACTTAACATTTTATTAAGGGAATGCAAACAAGCTAAGGAATTTTTAGATAGTAAGGAATCTAGAACAAAAAAAAATACTGACACCGTATTATTAATAAACAAAGACTAAAGTAAGAGTAAATTTGAGTATTCTGTATAAAACAGTGTATTAAACACTGTAATACTAGTAATTTAAAAAAAAACTTTCAACCTAATAGTATTTAATACTACTTTAAACCTTGGACTGCCTTAGTCCATATTTATGAATAAGACGGTACCTGTTTATTAATAAGACGAGGTAAAGTAATCCGAGGTTCAACCTGGTGCTATAACCTTTATTATAATGTGGTACAGACTATAATATCAACTGTTAATCCTACGTTAGTCCATGTTTATTAATAGGACGGTTAAAGTTCAAGTTGTCTACCAGTGATAGATAAGATAGCAATATTTCAAACAAGGGCTCAAAATACGTAACTAAAAACCTAAAAATAATGAAAAAAAAATATTAATATAAAAAAATTAGTATAAAAAAAACATAAACTATCTTTATAAACATAAGTATTTTGATCGTGTGTTTGTCACTGAACTCCTTATTGACGACTGGACGGATTTTGATGAAATTTTTTATGCGTATTTAAGGGAAATCGAGAATGTTTTAAATTTACAATATGGTCCCTTGGAAAACGTTTTTTTAATTATTTTTCAATAATAAGTAGTGGTTGATTTTGGAACTACTATCGAAGCATTAATGTCAAGCGATACGAAGTTTGCTGGGTCAGCTAGTCTTTATAAATATATTTCTTGTGTGCATAGACACGTGTCACTAAACTCCTCCTAAACGATTGGAGCAATTTTAATGAAATTTTTTGTGTTTGTTTCAAGGGATTTTCGAGAATGATTTGATTAACAATTTCCACTGGAAAATGTAAGTAATTGTTTGCTTTGTTTGTTTGTTTTACATTGGATTCGGCAGACTTATACTATCGAAGCATTAATTATTATATATTAGCTGTTTAATTAACTTTACGTTGTAATTTTATAACTCAAGAACGGGCTCGCTTATCCAAACCAAAGGCTTTGTTCGGATTCTGCCATATTGAAATTTTTTCAGTTGATTTTTTCTCTTATCATTTTGTTGTGTAACATTATTCATGCGGTCACATGCATAGCGAAGCACGTACCGGGCCGCTAGTAACATATAAAATAAAAAAATCTAGGTTTACTTGTTGTCGCGGAAAAGTCAGCGCTCCCAGATAATTTTTCCAAATACATAAACGCATTCATATCCATAATATATTCATAATTATTTATCGAATCCATTAGCGTTATTAAATTTGTAAAGGTATTTCTCATAATAAATCTAAACGCACCCTATTTCATAACGATCTTTAATTGGACTTGAATTCATGAGATATCGGGTTCGATCTCAGTTCGGGTAACTAAAACAAAATGTGTTTTTTCAATATTCTTAAAAAAATAGCACAGACTGGAAATATTATGCGCCCGAAAGGCTTACACCACCTATCACATTGTTTGACTTAGTGTCTTTGGCTAGTCGTGGGACCCCTACCCCTGCCTTCCACTTCAGAGGTACGGGTGAGGTGAGTTTAGATTTAAAATATAAACTTTTTAAACCATTTCAAACAATGCTTATTTGAAAATCTTTATGAATTTTGAAGGTGGGAAACAAAGATCAGACCCCAGGCACGTACTAACATGTAAAAGCACATTTGATAACGTCACATCACGTGCAAAGAGCTATAAATTTTTGTAGCTATAAATTACTCAGTACAAGAATCTGAAAATAAATCCTTATATTTTTATTTCCATGTTAAATGCTACAGAAGAGAAAAGTTTTCTCAAACTTCTAAATAAAGATATTGTTTTCAACTCTACTGTAAGTGTGTAACCTCAAAACTTTTTTATTGTGACTGTATTTTTTAAGGCATGTGACTTTTAGTTATACCTGACAAAGCATAGTTTTGACAACACTACCTGTGTGTGTCATTTATTAAAGTGAACTGCCACAATTTTTGCAATTTTACAAATCGCACCTAAATTTTTTGTACAATTTGTAAAAGCAAAGGAAGTTGAAGTCGTTTTCTGATTTTTTTAATCGTAACAAAAATACAGATTTACTTATTAAAAAATACACACTTTTTTCAA